>CM056384.1:53761636-54053971 GCA_029718625.1 Synaphobranchus kaupii | reverse complement strand
ATCCTACCTCACATTTTGGCAGCTACACTGCCTTACATTGCTTTTCTACACCTATATAAGTAGCTCAAAATCAAACAAAGTACTTATATTTCTTCTGAATTGTATTTAAAAGAAACTTGACTTGAAAAAAGACTTAATTGATAAGAACCGCCCTCTTTGGCCAGGTATATTCCATATAATTTCTGAAGATATCACAGCATATGTGTGAATGAGGTCCAGCTATGTTTATCTCGCATCTACCTGTGTTCAGTTGCATGATTGCAGCAGAAATATCACTGCCTTTGTGAGGTCTCCCAACTGAAACAACAGATCAGATCAGTCACGCTGTCATGAAGACCAAGGACATGCCCATGGAACTTTGAGATGAAGATGTTGGTAGGCAAAAATCCCTTCATCCCCTTCACAGATTTGGCCTCTGGCAGACTGTGGCTAGATTGAAGCTGCTTCTGGGAAAGGCACTCATTAAGTCAGTGGAGTTTGCCAGAAGCTGTGTAACAGACACCGATACCTTCTGGAAGATCTTTTTTTTGGTCTGATGTGACTAAAGTTGAGCTCTTTGGCGTGAAAGCAAAGAGCTATGTTTGGCACAAAATTAGTGCTTGAAGTGGAAAGAAATAAGTGCCGGTACTCATATGAGCAAAATGTAGAAGTTCTCATACAGCCGTTCCAGAGCTTCCCAGTGAACATGTTGAAAAAATAGGTTCAGTTGCAGCTGCCAACATTACAGGAATACATTTGGGGCAAGAAAGCGGGAAAGAGGGAAACGGTATGGTGGCAGCGCGCAAGGCTCCAGAACCCAGGTCTGGAACTACGCAAGGTGCAGTCTGGGTGATGAAGTCCATTTGTATGACATGTCAGTGGGTGGGCTCACTTGAATTAATCATTACGGACTACAACACAGTGACTGTTGTGCGAATGAGAGAAATAAAATCTCACGGGCGTACAAAAACTGTGGGAAAACGTGTCAGGACTCATAACAGCAAAACATAGAAGTCCCGGTACGGCATACCTGTGCGTTCCAGCCCACTTCAAGCACTGGCGCAAAAAGAATAAATAAATACAGCCTATCACCCAGGTAGCACCATTTCTACCAATCACAGTGGTGGCAGGATCATGCTATGGGTTGCTTTTCGGCAGGAGGGACTGGGAAGCTTGTTGACATTCAGGGCAAGATGGAACAAGCCAAATGCAGGAAAATCCTTGAGGAGAACCAGTTTCAGTCCTCAATAGATCTGCTTTTGGCTTAAAAACGAGAAGTTTGGTATTCTAGAATGACCCAGGCAAAGCCCAGAATCCCTTCCATTGAAAATATGTGATGTCCTGAAAATTTCTGTCCACCAATGCTCTCCGTCTAACTTGGAAGAGTTGGAGAAGATTTGCATGGAGGAAAAAGCAAATATTCTAAAGATCTAAATATGCAGGCTCATGCAGACACCGCTGAGAAGACTCTGTAATTGCTGTGAGATGTAAAAGCTGTAATTCACATTGACTCTGGGAGTGGGGGGTGAATATTTTTGTAAATGAGAAATGTAAGGCTTTCATTTTTTGAAAAAAAAAAATGTTGCTGAATAAAAAACTTTTTTTGCATCATAAATGTGCTGAACTATATTTGTTGGTGGAGGTGGAAACATATGTCAATGCATTAAAGAGTTTTAACAGGACAAAATGTGAAATTCAAGGTGAATGAATACTTTTGCAAGGCACTGTATATTGTAAAGATATTGCAAAACTTTGAGCAAATACATATACAAAGTATTGTAGCTTTCATATATTGCAGTCTTTCAATATTTCTTTTCCAAAGGAGTATTTTTACTGTATGGAATAGCTCTAAGAGCATGCTTTCCTGAGTATTGTTAATAAGCACTGGCACTGTGATGGTATTAAATACGCTCTGTGGGCCTGTGCTCTAGACAGACAGGCTGACCCTCTTTAATTAAAGATGACCCTGGCAGTTCTCTCTAGCATGCCCATACGTGTAACACCCTCGTGTAACACTGGCTGTTGGAGAAAGGACGGAAAAATCGAGCTGAGTCGTAATCAGCCTTAGCCACTGCTTACAATTACCCCCAACCCACAGCCTAACCCCATCCGGGAAGACAGGCCATGTTTCAACACTACTGCTGTGGAGTAAACAAACAAACCACAGAGCTACCCTTCATGTAAAAAACAAAACAAAACAAAAACGACATGACAAGAGTGCAGGGAAGGGAATAGGAACAGGTGGATCAGGACACACCCACAGGAGAGGGGAAGGGCTAGATCAGACCACACCTACTGGGTGGGGAGGGGTGTGTAGGCCACACCCACTTGAGAGAGAGAAAGTTATTTCTGTAGCAGTTCACCATTTGGAATACATTCACAGCATGTCGAATAACACTATTGGTTGTGTTTAGGTGCTTCTGGATCGCATACCAGCAGCGCAGTAGCTTAAACTCTGAAACTATGTGGGACATGGACAATGTGGACCAAAAGCTACTCTCAATCAAGATTATAAAAATAACCGGATTCATGCACTTGCTGGGAAAATTAGAATTCATTGCTTTTCTTGGTGGTAAATAGTAATTATCACAGTGAAGTAGGGTTTAAGACTTTTGTTGACATTGGCATTTGTTTTGGAACCCGCGAGAAAATATGTTTACGGCTCTTGGATTTGAATCTAAATGCTCTGCAAATTTTCACAGGGAATGTAATGTTGAACCGCACTTTATGCTGAGCACATTATATAGCAGCAGCTGAGCCCAAATGCATAATCTGCCATGGGTACCGAAATGTATCGGCGTGCCTGTGCAGTTCAGGATTAGCGACGCCTCCTCTCCAGCGCCGTCCCAATGCAGCCTCTCATCCACAGTCAAATACGGGAGACGATTATGAGCGTGAAAGCAACCAATTTTCCTCCCTTCCACTCAGAAATCGGGCAGCTTAAACCGCCACAGATTCGGCACCAGAGAACTGTGCATCCGGTGTCAGCTGACACGGGCAGATCGCATGCAAATGACATGCATCGGATCACTGAGGTAAGGGGAAACCTCATCAATTTAATTCCTCCACCCCCCCCCCCCCCCCCCCCCCGCACCTTCCCAGGTGAACCTCCGGCCAATTACGAACCACCCCCAAAGGACTCCCTGCTTGGGTTCACATCAGTTACGATCAGCCTTCAGTTTGGAGCGCGATGTGCACCAGGCGTAGGGCGTATCAGCGGACGTTATTGAAATTCAATATTCTCGCGGGCCACCCGAGTCCCACGCTGTGCGACCGCTCACCGAAAATGTGAGGAGGAAAACCCAAGCGGGCTACACCTGCTGAAATCTGTGAACCTCAGTCAGTGGAGCTGCCTTTTATATCTCAAACAAACGCGGTACATTAAACCCGCCCCCACTGGGAGCGAGTGGGCTTTTTTTCTTTCTAATCTGGCAGCATGTGGCCGCCTTCCAGCTACTCAGACTGGAAACAAATAGCAGTTGGAGAAAGATTACCTCGCGCCTCCGTGGCCAAACACCGCCATGCTCTCCGAGGCAGACATTTCTCACCCTTTTCCACCCGCTGTGCTCCTTAAAGGTCACCCTCTCCACCCTGGTCTTGGAGGAATGATCCAGGTGAGCGGGCCAGGGAGGGAGACGCTGGGACTGTTGCCCGTCGGCAGGCTCTGACCGTGGGGCCCGAGAGGCTTAATGAAGCAAGGCTCCCCAGCGGCCACATGCATCCCAATGGGCTGACAGCCACATCTGCAATGATCAAAACGGGTGAGCAAACGATACGGCCGTGCGATTGTTTATAATTAGAAGACAGAAGTTAACCATGGAGACACAAGATTATGAAATTATGAACTATTTTCTGGCCGAGACTTTCATTTGTACATTTAATATTCTCAGATTTTTTTGTTTTTGTTTTTTGGTTTCTTACAGGCAATTTCTAGAACGAGCAAGAAGACAGACAATCATTAATTATGCTGCAGCACCCCGCCTCACCACAACAGTGCCACCCCTGCTCCTACAGAGAAATGTCTGCATGTACGAAGGCACACCCTCCGTGCAGTGACAGCCAAGCTGACAAATTAAAAATGTTTTTTTATTTTTTATTACCACGGCATAGAACAAAGCTGAAAAAGTTAACTGCTATATTATTGGCCTTCACCAGAACATGTCTCAGATCAAAACAGACCACTATCATAATCTCACATAAGCCCAGCATCCTTTCACCCAATTAAGCCATTTCTTGTGTTACAAGTGCAATCAAGCGACTTATTGTTCATTATATTACAGCTAAGATCAACAGCTCATGGCCTGAGTGGACTTAAAATAATAGTGAAATAAATGTGGAGGGAAACTTAAATTCACCATATATAATATATAATTGTAATAACTACATTTTTTAAAGACATGTTGAATGTATTACTAACAAGCTCAAAGAATGGCATAAAACGACTTGGTGAAATGCAGGATTGGGGATAATGGGTTGGGATTGGGTTTTGCGCGGGGCGCAGTGAAGGAGCCCCGCGCAGGCATGTCGCCGTTGCCTCCGAGAAGACGGGCGATGATGGCAGCGTCCGGGAAAGTTGGCGCGGCCTGACACGGAGCGCCCGGCGGGATTTACCGCCATCGACCTTCTCCGGCTCCCCCTGGCAGCCCTCCCAAGCGGGTTCTGATCTGCTCTAATCCCGGCTGCTTTGAGATGATCCTCTAGGCCATGTGAATGAAGGGAAGAGGGAAGGAGAGAGAAAGAGAGAGAGGGAGAAAGAACAATGGAAAGCCGGAGCAGAAGACTAGCAGAGAACAATGGGGGAAACGCGTCCCCTTTTCCTGTTACTCAATAAGACCCCTGACTCTGCTCACCGCCCGCACTGGTATGCGATCCCAGAAGCAACACGTCACCCGACACAGATCCAAGCAACCCAATTGAGGCATTACATTGCATTTAAGGCATTTAGCAGATGCACGCTCTCGTCCAGAGCGGCTTATATCCTTATATATGCACTCCAGTTATACAGCTGGATATTTGCCGAAACTATTCGGGTTAAGTAGCTCACTCGAGGGTACTGACGGTCGCGCCTCGCTGTGAATCGAACCAACCTCAGAGCCACAAGTCCAGTTCCCTAACCGTTTTGCTACACTGCTGTCTCCATGTTGAGAGACATGAACATAGCCTTCTCAGACCTTCTTTCCTTAGCCTGCTTTAGGGGAAACCGTGGTCTGGAAACTCACTTCAAAGGTCACCTTTACATGAACAAAGGGTCTAATTATTATAGGTACTTGCAAGCAATCATGTGGGTTTACTTCCTTCGTGACTGACTAGAATGCCCTTTAAAGCCCAACCTGGATAAAGCTTTAATTTTACATGCTTCGCTGTTTTACAGGCTGCATTACTTGGAAAGTGCGAAACAAGATCCTTGGAAGTTTGACTATTCTGAGGTGAAAAGGTATGTTCTAAAGCCGCTTATGATGTGACCAGACAAAACACAAGCCAGTTAAGCACCTCCAGAGAGGGCATTGGAACCATTCTTCTCAGAAAACAAAATGATTAAAAACAACATTACTAAGCTCACCACATAGCCATCTCCTTTACACTTTAGTACCTGCTATGAGGCACACTTGCAGTATGTTCTTATTCACATTACAGACAGCATTTTGCCCTTATCTGCCTCACTGAGTCTCATTTAAATATATTCATCCCATGTAGAACGACAGCATATTGTTTGTGTTTTTCACATAATTATGCTTTCCTAATTTTCCACAGAAGGAAAAAAAAACATGAACATATGTACGTTTTTAAAGAGGCACTTTATGTACAGCATGGAGCATGGAGCTTGTAGCGCAGCGACGCGTTTCAGCTGTCTCGGTCCGCCCTCTCCTCAACTCGCCGTGGCGTGGGGCGTGGGGGGAAGGGCGGAGTAAGCTAGCGAGTAAGTGACGGTGTAAGGTGGCGAAGGAGAAGTGGGAATGGGGAGGGGTCAATGCCATCAGGGGCAGGGCAGAGGACACGAGGCGCTTGGCTGGGCACGGACATCGCTGTGATTGGGTGATTTGGAGTGCGGGTGCTGTTGGGGACAATTTTGTGGAGGGGGGTCAGGGGGCTGAAGAGACAGGAAGGCCAGCGAGATGGTGACTTTCAAGGGAAAGACTACACCAAAATTATCGCAAGAAAAAAGTCTTTAGAAATTATCAGATTTTATTTAACAGATATTTTATTATTATTATTATTATTAGTAGTAGTATTGTTGCTATTATACGTGAGGTGTGAGAATATTCGTGAAATCTTCAGATGGCTTAAAGCTTGGAACACTGTATATTGCTCGCTGATTGAATGAGAGGTCTCTGCTGACATAGAAGGAAATGGAGAGGCTTCAAAGAGAACAGTAGCGGATTACCGATAATGACACACTCGGATCCCGCTCAGCTTGCTGAAGGGTGGCAGTTTCATAGCATGCAGAGGTGTGGGGCAGGTTGATTTGGGTCGCCGCGGGATGAGGTTCGAAACGAACGCTAATCACAGTCAGAGCGGAAGCCTTTTTTGGGCAGTTAAGCAAAGGAACACGAGGGACCGTCGAGTACTGGCGTCGCCGTGCCTATAATCATCATTATCGCTGCCACGGCCGTCATTTCTCCCTTTTCTCTTTCTGATTGAGAAGCGAGGAAGAGTCCATTCGGGGCGCGGGGGGGGGAGGGGGAGGGCAGCTTTTCCCCAGCCCGTCAGGCTAATCATCCGTCATTTTCCTCTCAGCTGCGGAGTTATCTCCGTCGCCTCTTACTCCGTACGTTAGGCGTTTGTTTGAAGGCTGCGCCGCACGATTGCCGGCTCACCTCGCGGCTCTTTCGTATGGAAAGCGAATCCTTTCGCTCACGCTGTCGGTTGAAGCAGATCCCACCCACACAGACGCGTACAGGCCAAGGGAATAAATCTGTGCCACATCCACATGAAATATATCCACTTTCTGTTAAGGGAACATTAGAGGTGCTATAGTGATATATTATTTTAGTAAAATTTAGTAGTGATATATTTGAGCAACGATAGGTCTGCTGTCTGACACTGTCTGTTCCCGGTTTCTGAAGCAGACATTACCCAGCCTTCTGACTATTTTAGAATTTCAGTTTAAATATACGTACCTCTAAACTGACAACAGGGGACTAATTCATTGAAAAAGTTACTGGTGAGGCTTTACTTGAATGAAGCTTACATAACACCTCTGAGTGTCGCAGGACCATTGATAACCATTTATAACCATTTATTACAGTGCTGTGTAATAGAATAAATGTCTGTTTTTTTTTTTTTGCTATGGATGTCTTTGACATTATGAATTGTTTATGAAAGCTATTATGAATGCATGTGCATGTCCATAGTGGGCACCCATAAAAGTAATATCAGTTATGTCCCATTGGGTTTAAACTGGTAAGGGACACAGTAGGACATCGGTCCACCACCTTTGGTTGTATGCTCTCTGCAATAGCCTACCTTCCATATTGTCATATGTTGAAACAAGGGAGCGCAGATGCATGAGTGTCACTAGTTCACCGGCAGCTTTAGAGATTTGAGGAGTGATAAGAAGCTTTTATTGAATTTTTCAGTTTGGTTTTTGAGTGACGCTCAATTTTGTTCCTTTGAGATATTTTCTGTTAACATATTTATCCAATGTGAGATGGAAAGTTGGTTTCTATTTTTTCCAATTCAGAAGAAATGTTTTCTTGGTGATAGCTAGGCCTACAAGTGCAGGGGTTTTGTTTTTGTTTGACGTGTCCATTACTGACAGATCACCAAGTCGACGGAGAGGGGCAGATATTGAGTGGCTGCATCCCAAAAATACTGATATTTCGGTGGTAATTTCTTGCCAAAATTGATGAACTGATGAACAGAGCCAGCTGGAATGTAAATTGTTAAGTGTGCAGTGTATACATATGTCAGAGTCTGTGAGTCCCATTTGGTGCATTGTGTGTTGTGTGATATGTGATATGTGTATTGAATTAGTTGTACTTCAGTATTTTTTGGTCATTTAGGAGGCATTTCTACAGATGGTGTTAAGTTCTCTTTCCTATTTGTTCATTAGGAGGGCTATATTGGATTCTATGGCTGATAAAAGTTTATACTTGGATAATTTGGAAGTGGTTTCTTTGATCCAGCAGTTTGACTGATGTTTTCCACAAGTGGGGTGGCTGAAGGGGGGTTATTGGTCACATTGATATTCGGTTTGATTGGACTTTTTAATTGAAGGTATTGTAGATATTGTTATTTTCCAATGCCATACTTCTGGATCACTTATTGAAAGCTGACAAAATTATTATCAATACTGATCAGCATGGTGTAAATAGTTCAGAAAAATAGGTCCAAGTTGGAAAAAAACAAAACTGAAGTTACTCTTTAATGCTAGTTATTCAAGCGAATGCATATCAATATATTTTAGAGAAACTGAAAAACTTATGTTAAATTCAAATGTTTTTAAAAACAAACTAATAAAAACCTGTTTATTATAGTTCAGGATTATAGTTATCAGGATTACACTGTCTATTAGCTGACTATTGGAAAAATATTGGCATATACATTGTGTATTTCCCAATTAGTTTCCACATCGCAACTAACCTTTAGACTACAGGACAGAGATTTCAACATGGCAGCACTTTAATCCACCAAAAAAAAACACAAAAAAATGTCAATCTGAGATGGACAGAGACGAGGCTGAACAGCTGTGGAACCGCATAAAGGGAAAGAGTGCAGTTTCGAGGTGGCATGATTTCAATTATGATTTAATGGAGCCATTGGTCGGTGCAAATGTTTTTGTTCCCTACCAATAAGACTGCCTCCTGAGCCGTGCAAAACCAGATGGGGAACTTGGTGTTCTGCGGCCAAGTACAATTCAAAATATGTCAGGTTTTATTCCAGGTTTATGGAGATGGAGGTGGACATTACACCCAGCACCGGTTCATTAAAGGGCTTGGGAAGGATGACAGTGACGTTTTGGGGAAATGGCTCTCTCTCGTTCTCTAACATGAAAAGAGTCATAATTCAGTCACTTGAGAAGGCAGAATTCATGAAACCCACAATACACTTGAGTAGCTGATGAAAGTATATAAAACATTTGTACAACAGGTTCACAGTAGAGATAACAATAAAGTACAGAACAATAAATCAAACAATAAATGTAAAACATTCAACAAAGTAGCAGAAAGGGCTCACCGAATATTACAACCCCAATCAAATGGAAAAGCAAACTCAGGTGTCAACCAGCTCAACAAATGTCTTAAGGCTGTCAGGATTTTTGACTATAAACAAGTTTGTGTCTGATTATATCATTGTGATATCATTCTTCTAACATGCCCCGATTATAACATTGTGCACTCAATTACAAACCCCATTTCCCAAAAAGTTGGGACAGTATGTAAAATGCACATAAAAGCAGAAAGCAGTGATTTGTAAATTCTCTTTTACATATATTCAATTGAAAAACAGTACAAAGTTATTTAATGTTTATTTAAGCTTTATTGATTTTTGTAAATATACGCTAATTCCAAATTTGATGCCTGCAACAAAGTTCGGACAGGAGCAAAAAAAAAAAGACTGGGAAGTTCAAAAAACACCTGTTTGGAACATTCCATAAACAGGTGATGCTATCATGATGCTATCATGACTGGGTCTAAAAGATATCGAAAGACTCTTGATATCTTATTTTCAGGTACTCTTACAAGTGATACTACAACCTCTCTGTATTTGAATGGATCTCTATGGGAATTTGGGGGGTGGGACTAGATTAGGCTGTAAATTACATGGGAATAGTATGGAACCCATGGTTGCCTAAATGGCTGTATGAACTCAGGAGAAACAAGTGATCCATCCAGATCTACTGCATATCTGGCAGCAGAGTGATGTTTTAAGGCTTGTTTGATACCTCAGACCCTTGATGACTGGAATGATCATCTTTCCATTTAAACATGAACAACAGCTGAATTAATGTTTCTGCCACCATTGTTAATATGTTATGAACACTTCATACTCTATAAGGTGTATATGGTGCTAAGAATTATTATGTTAGACCGCTTCAAGGACCATGTTTCTGAAAACGCTATAGGAATAAATGTGTCTTCAAGTATTTCTGAATAAAGAGACCCCTTTCTGTTGAACCATGTCTCTTATCTACTTGAAGAGACATCAAGAGCAGAACAAGAGACGAGTGGAGAATACAGAGAGAAAGAAAGCGAGAAATGGGGGAGAGATAGATAGAGAGAGAGAGAGAGAGAGAGAGAGAGAGATGGGGGAGAGATAGAGAAAGAGAGAGAGAGAATAATCCAAATAATCAAAGCTTCACCTGCAAGATGAAAGCAGGGCTGATCTTTGTCATGGTTTTTCCTTCCATTAATCTCTGTTCCCTTTCCATTTGATATACCGGCAACATGCACATCCCGCTGTTGTTGGAGTGATGTTCCCCTGTCACTGGTAAATTGATACAGCACATACATGTGTAGCACTTCAGCATGATAATGTTATGCTACCAGGCAACAGATGTGCAGGGAAACCTGTATTACATCACCTCCAGTACATTACAGAACCCATGTGTGGTCATTAATTCAGAACCGCAATTAATTAAAAAAGCAACCCCTGTATCGGTGACCCAATATTCAGCTTTAATCATAACCCAAGAACACCAGATATATGTGCGTGATATTCGTTTTATTTTGTTGCTGTTGTTCTTTACAAGATGAAAACTTTTGCTGACAAAACCATTCTGGGGCAAAAATATGTCCTCCTGCATCAGGGGGATTATGCAATAGTTGTCTAGTTGCAAGAATCTAGAGGCCTCCCTCTTAGTTTTTTTCTTTTTCTTAAGCCCGCCACCACTCCTCTCTCCGGAGCACCACATTATTTTTTTATTTTCTTACTGGAGTCAAAAATTAGGTTTCACATGGTGGAGCCACTCCGAACATCAATACCACCACCCCCACCCCAGTGTACTACTAGTATTGCACACAGCCAAACAGACCAGTCAGACACAGACAAACCAGCCATTGCAGGACAAAAAAAATGTTATGAGTAATACATTATAAACTTGGGGGAATTATGGTTAGTGCTCTATATATTTGGGGGGGGTTCAGAAAGATATTTATTCAAAAATAAATATCTGAATAAAGTGAAGAAAAAAAATTATTAAAGAAGATAAAGTAAAAACGTGGGGTGGGGGGTTAGGTTAATACATGATCGATACATGATCAGTTATGTATCTAATGTATGTCCAATGTGTGTGTGTTCATTTTCAAATAATCCCTTCCCCTGCAGCAGCTCCAACCCACCTCCACCCAAAACTTGCCCTGCCCCGCCCTGCCCTGCCCCGCCCTGCCCCGCCCTGCCCCGCCCTGCCCCGCCCTGCCACGCCCTGCCTTTAATTCAGCCTAGACTCTTCTTAAGATGTCATTCAGACTTTGAGATGTGATTCCATTTGTGTTGTAGGGCAGGAAGTACGGTCAGTGTAAGCGGTCATCTTGTAAGATCCATTTAAATGTACAAACCCCAATTCCAAAAAAGTTGGGACAGTATGCAAAATGCACATTAAAGCATTTCTAATAATGTGTTTTCTTTCAAGTGATCCATCCATATCTACAGCATATCAGGCAGCAGTGATGGTTTGTGGCTCATTTGATACCTCAGACCCTTGATGACTTACAGCCATTTAGACAACCATGGGTTTCATACTATTCCCGTGTAATTTACAGGCACATACGCCCCTTTATTCTAATGACCAAATGCTCTTTGAAAATATACTTGCAAAAATGCTCTCTGTATCTACTTGTTGATATCTGTCTGCCCTTGTCTCTACCAGTAGTCGTGGTTTTCACTTAGATTTTTTCTCCTGAATAACAATATTCGCTCCCCAGAAACACATCAGGTACATGGCAGTGAATTTTTCCAGGCAGACAAAACAAAGTAAAACAAATTTCTCACCTTCTACATCAGAAGAGTTTCTGAAGATGAGCTATTCCCCTCAACGGTGGGGGAAAAACCCTTCTGATTATAGCCGTTCAAATTACCTCGCCTTCGACCAGATAAAAGGAAACATATTTGTTCACTGCACTACATTTCAACGTGCAATAAAACTGTCAATCTGCCACATACAATATGGAAAGCGATACAGCATTCAGTTTCGCAATGGCTTGAGTTATGATTTTAATTTGAAAGATTAAGTGAATTTATGTGCCAATAAGCTGCTGTGTATGGAATAGATAACACAGGTATTATTATCGATGGCAGCTCTTGGGTGTCAGCGAGCCACGAATCATCTCCCATTGCAATTGTGATGAACACTTTTATAAAATATGTGCCTCTCCAAAAAAGGTTATCAGCCAATGAAATACTGGTTACAATTCAAGTTAGACGGACAGCGTTTCTGCGTAATCCCATTGCAATTACATCACCCTCCATAACGCTGTAACGCACGCAGGCGATTCTAGGAGTCAAAATTACCATTTTTCATAATAGCCTGTTAGGTATGGCGGTAGGGTTTTAGTCAGGTGCATTCACCGGTTCTTCCGAGATACTGTTTATGATTACGGCACGCAGTATGAGGGACTGTTGATTTGGGCAACTTGTTCATTGTATGGGCAACACATCCATCCAACACATTTCGACACTATTCAAAGCAAAGGCATCATTCCTTTTTCATTACAAAGAAGGCTGTGCTGTTTAACCTGACTGGTCCATGCCCCAGAGAGGGTCTCTGTCTATCCCCTCACCGAACATCAAAAGGAATGTCTTTGGTGATTAAGACATGCCGAGGGCCTCATACGTAAAAAAATGGATCTGATGTCGTGGTTGTCACCGTTAACGGGAGGCTTTGTCACATCTCTAAAGAAGCACCAGGACACAATCTAATCAGATAAGGAGGGCCCAGCATGACTAAACAACACCTCAGGATTGTTATCACCATTTGGAGCTAAAGCTGAATGCCCTGAGCTTATAATAAAATAAGAGTAATCTGTCACATTCATCTTAAATACTAATATAACATCTTAATTCCCACATAAGTAGTAGTTGCTGAGGCTTCCCAGTTTGAAAGCAGCATTTTCAATACTGGGTCACCTTAACAATAGTTATTTGTGATGTACAGTACAAGTTGCTCAATAAATTCCAGGCAAGAGAACGTGAGGTGCAAAGCTGTCCATCCTGGTAAGCAACGCGCGGCTAGCAGCGGCTAGCAGCGGCCATAAGGTCCTGCCGTGACCTCAGATAGCACGCCCCCCTAACAGCAGAACCCCGGCCATTCGGGGCGAGAGTCTCTGTTTTAATTCTCTGCATGTGCTAAATAGTCTGCAACACATGCTTGTCAGGCCCCAAGGGGATGCTAATTATATGCAAATGATGCAACAGGGGTGGGGAGAGAGAGAGAGAGAGAGAGAGAGAGAGAGGGGGGGGGGGGGGGGGAGGGGGGGTTGTATTTGTTGTTGATAAGCAGATTCCTATCTCAGTCGCCTGAAAACATCTCCATTCCTTCTGTGACGTTTGATCAGCAGTACTTTGATCAGATTCCTTCCTCTAATCTTTTCCCTTTTTCCTTTTCTCCATCCACCAGGACCCCGGAATACACACTTATGGCTTGGAGAACTATTCTCGGGGCGTTTTTAATTAAAAATGCGTGCGAATGAGTGTTGCGAAGGGGAAGGTGCTCACCACAGATGTGCACACTAAAAATCTGCTTGAGTTTGGAGTCGAACTTGAAAGATAAGAAACTGATTACTGTAAATTTGCAAGACTAAATTGCATCTTTGCAGGTGGTCTTTATTGTATAGGTTTTCTTGGCCCTAAGAGACGTGCGCTTTCTTTTGCACTCAGACGTATCCATTGTACCAATATGGCTTCTCATCGACAATCCATGAAGCCATTTATTAATGTGAAATTTATATTTACCTCCCAAATCACCCCCGAAGGACGATGTAAGGAATATTACTCCAGGAGAAACTTTAATTCATTTATTTTTATGGCTGTAATCTGATCCAAACCATCATTTGAACACATTCATCCGATTGCGGAATGGAATCAGATGAACAATCTAAAAGAACTCAAAGCCAGGCTATCTCCCCTGAACACTCCATTAAACCCATCTCTTGGGTTTGGAGGGGGGAAGCACTTTTATTTATGTACAGTAGGCTTTGTGCTGAAATGGAATGCATTTAAAAGCCGCAGCAAGGTTAAGCTAAGGTTAAGGTTTTTATTTATTCGCCAGGGTAACCCGAGGCAGGCTTTTATTTCGCCACGGGGCTTTGACCTCCCGCCGAAGAGCTATGTTGAACGCTATCCCGGTCGTCGTCCGATTGAAACGCCGCAAACTTATTGGCAAATGGCCCGAAGCCCTTTCTCACAGCGGGGCTGCTACTCCCGCGTGCCCGCGTGCCCGCGCTTCGCTTTAATGAATTCATCACCCCCGCCCCGGTGGCTCAGCGCGTCTGCGGGCTGGTGGGCCGCCCAGTTACCCGTCTGCTACGTCTAATTCGGTATCTATGCAGAGGCAGGCAGCGCAGCACCTCTGTGCCAAAGATTACGCCGCGTCTCTGTGCCAAAGATTACGCCGCGTATGTATTTTTTTCTACAGAAACTGTTTGACGGCACCCAAGCAGCTTCCAACAGTTTGGGTGCATGTACCCCCCTCCTCCTCACACACCCCCACCTTTCAGGACTCTTCTTAAGATGTCAGCGAACCCCAACAAGGTGGGGAGGGAGAGGAAAGGGAGGGGGGAGGAGATCACACCTGTGAAAGTAAAGACGGATTCTCCCGCAGTTGCAGCAGAGGGAAAACAATTTTTATTAAATAAATACGAAAGGAAATCGGTAACCGGAGAGAACGGCGTAACCATGGAGACGGCACAGTGTGACATCCCTGGCGTTTGCAGAGGAGGGAGCAGGTGAGCTCTGTAATTGAGAAATGCAGCATCTCCTCGCACGCTGTAAAAAAAAATCACAACTTGACTTAGTCAAGTCATCTTGTTGCTTTCACCCAGTTAAGTTGACTAAATATAAAGTTTCAGTTTATAAGTTGAATATAATGCTGACTGTTGAGTCAATGCTGACAGCTGTCAGTGATTTTTATTTATTTCTTTAACATGACTCGTAAACAGGCCAAATTCCAAATGAGGTGCAGAGTGCACAAGGATAATTGGTCTGATTAAGAAGCTCAGCACCCCTCTCTCTGTCACACTTTATATTAAGTAGTGCTTATACACAAGTAATTAGAGTGCAGTAAGTAGCAATTGTATGAGCAGTGAAGACGTATACTACCACCCAGAGAGTGGCTGAGTGGTTGTATCTTTAGAAAACTGGCGCTCATCAGATCTTTTTACCTGAACCAACAAAAACATTGAATGGATGTGGAAAATATGGGCTATGAAAAGTGGAGTAGTTTGAATTATTGGAATTGGAAAGAAGCATGAATGGAAAGTAGGACTGTGAAAAGTAGGACATAATTCTGCAAATTTGGTTTCATCACTTCATACAACCTCTGGGAACTGGCCCACTACCGTCAAAAGTTATATTATTAAGTATATCACAATAAAAGAAAACGGATAAGAATGCATTGGAGTTAGTCTAGGGTAAGTCTGGGTTTGAAAGTAGAGGAGGCAGAAAATCACTATTTCAGATGCATAGTCTGAAAAACTTTCACTTCACATCTCTTTCACGGTGTATACTTACAAAGGTGCGACACGTTAAACACGTTACACACGTTAAACACGTTACACACGTTAAACACGTTAGACGCCTTACACACGTTAGACGCGTTACACACGTTAGACACGTTACACACGTTAAACACATTACACATGTTACACACGTTAAACACATTACACATGTTACACACGTTAAACTCCACTCACGGAAGCCTGAATGCAACAAAAAGGAGACTCAACATTTCAAGTTGAAAAAATATATTATTTCATCAAATTCTCAATATGCAAGGAAGGTTTCTAGTGTGCGGGTGTATGTCTGACCTTTAGTGTGATCAGTGGAGGGCCTTAGGGACATACGATCAGCCATACCATTGAGAGGTAAGGTTTCAGCTGGAAGGTCAACAGGACAATAGTTAATTTCACCATTGCTCACTAGCGACTCCTCTGGTAGAGCGGTTGCCCACGGTCTACCTGTCCCAGACGGCTCAGTTTCCCATGGTTTACCTGTGCCAGAAGGGTCAGTCGCCCACGGTCTACCTGTGCCAGAAGGGTCAGTCGCCCACGGTCTACCTGTGCCAGAAGGGTCAGTCGCCCACGGTCTACCTGTGCCAGAAGGGTCAGTCGCCCACGGTCTACCTGTGCCAGAAGGGTCAGTCGCCCACGGTCTACCTGTGCCAGAAGGGGTCAGTCGCCCACGGTCTACCTGTGCCAGAAGGCTCAGTTGCCCACGGTCTACCTGTGCCAGAAGGGTCAGTTCTGCAGCGCTTCAGTGCAGTAACAGCAGAGTGAAAAGAAGGTGCCGCTGATAGTGCGTGTCTCAGCGACTGAGCGCACTAGTGCATACTATCGATCCCCAATGGAGGACGTCACTGCAGTGGGACCAAGGGGCCAAGGCTGGACTTTCATTTTGAAGCTCACTTCCTGGTTGGGCTGGGAGCGGCAATTGCACACAAAAAAAAAATGTAATTGCAATAGGTGCCTTTCCTTCATCTAATGCCTCTGCATGTGCTGATTAAAAAAAAAATATTGTGTCGTTTGGTCCTGAACAAATGTTTATACCCTGTCCAATCAGAGGGACTGGTTGAGCCCTCTTCGGCTCCACGGAGCAGACGCAGTTTGCACAAACTGGCGGCGAAAAATGCATCCGGAGCTTCAATTCGGTTTTTTACGAGGCCGTAGGAAGGCAATGGCTGACGTCACAGTGACTTTGTCCATATTTTTATACAGTCTATGAGTGGGACAAGCAAAGTTGGTTATGGGCCTTCCAAATGGCAGAGCAACATGGGGGAAAAAAAAAAGTGAGGAAAAAGTTCTGGCTTTGGAAAAGTATAGTCCTGCAGTATTGTCATTCCCAGACTGCACATTTGTGTACAGACAAAAATAGTTGAATTTGTCAGGTCACATATCAATTATTTAAAGTGGGAATTCTTGGAGTAAGAATTCTCTAATCCAATTAAGCGAACGAGTCTCTTATGGAATGTCCGGATTTGAATGAGGTTTTTTCTGAAAAACTCATTCAAAAAATTTCAAGAAAAGACCAAAGGAAAGTACAAGCTGAGAGCTATTTTCAAATTAAATTCCGTTCATCGAACTTTCCAACTCTGGCAATAATGAAGCTAACAAAAAGCCCCTACGGACACTTTTATTCCTACAGACTTAAAACACTTTAAATAATGTCTCAGATATTACAGCTTCAATTAATTTTCAGATGCATTTCATTTTAGCCCCAATACCCCCACTCTTTTTTAATGCATTTCCCTGGACAGCACATCTCCCTAAACTCAAATGTGATTTCAAACACAATTATGTTGGTATCATTGTCTCTGAACTCATATGTTCAATCTGTAACTAAATCTGGTATGGATGCCAAACTGTAAAGGGTTACAGTAAAGGTAAGTCTTCCATTTCTTGTCATTTGGACCTGTTCCAAATGCAGCAATCATTGATGCCAGTTCTAGGAGTTTTTTTGGCAGTCTATTCATACAATCTCAGATATCATATGGCGGGCAACAAACAAACAGGATGTGAATCATGCACTGTAGCTCAACTGTAGGCTATAGTGAATGACATCACAATCAACTTTTTTAGGCCCCCAATGAGTACATTTCAACATTTCAACATGGAATGCCATTTTATAATTGTGGAGGGAAACAAGCTTTGGAAAATAAATCGCAAACTACAGAGAAACTGCCAATTATATCCATTATTAACTTAAATCACCTAACATAAGGCAATTTTGATAATATTAACAGAAAATCTAAATTTCTCAATATTTGGTACGTCCACCACACTGGTGACATGCCAATTCTAACAGCACATTTAAGCAAGCATTAGCTCATTAGCTATGCCACCCTCATGTTGATCGCTAATTGTGATTTTAAAAGGCATCCAAGATCCCATCATGAGGCTTAACAAATCTGCCCTTGCTTCAGGATGGTAATAATTCAACTGTATATGACGATGTTGTGAATCATTTTGTGAGTCAATCAATTCACAGCGCACTAATGGAAATTAATGTACAGGATATGATGCAATTGAATGTACAAGAGTGGGGTCCAGCATTCTACTAATAAAGTAAAACAATACTAAAGCAGAAAAGCCTTTTATTACACCTCCGATTTTATGAACTTAACCCATATTAAGTATGACTAATGGCAGTCATTACCCACAGTCATTAGTCTTTATAGAGTGCCATGGACTTAGAGTATGTCATGTTTGCTGCAGTCAGCCATTGATTGCAGTCGGTCGGTATTAGGGATACCTCAGAAAGGGCGAGACACTCTCAGCTGTGATTTAGAAATGTAACTGTGCCATTATGCCAGTCAGCAAAACAGAGAAGTGCAGACTTCACTCATTTTATTCCTTAGCAGCTTTGAAGCTGGTAGGTAATATTCATTCCTCTCTCTCTCTCTTTCTCTCCATCCTTCACTCTCTATCACTCACTGGCTCTCTTATTCTGTCTCTCTTATTCTGTCTCTCTCTTGTACGCACACACACACACACACACACACACTTGATCTCTCTCTGTACCTTCCACAATTTTTTAACTGTATGGAAGCATGGAAGCACAGATTGAAATCTCTGGGGCCCTGTTTTGTGGGTGTATGCACATTTGGAGTGCAAGCAGGTAGTGCAGATCAAAAAAAGGCCTGTCAAAATCAATTATTTTAACAGGGTGAAAAGCTAATAGACACATACTGGCTGGTAAGAACTGTAACAAACAGACATTTTGGTTCTGCACAGCTATACAAATTCCCTTTAAATGTGGACTTTTAGCTAGTGCCTTGGCATGTAGTTATTTTCCAATATTGTTTGTGTTTTACTGGCAGCTGTCGTGGTGCGCATTCAGTTCTGAATCAAGGAAGGCCTGTACTGTGCTCTTGTCCTGACTCCCCTATCTAAACATCTGCAATGATTACAAGCATTCCACATCTTCTAGCAATTACACAACACACCTCTCACGGCTGCCGGTCAAAAGCTTGCTGTCAATTGTATTGATCTACTTATTTGTACCTTGTCTGACTATTTGAGTATTGAGCCACTATATGATTGAATCAGTCTGAAGTCTGCTAGCGAAAAACTCGAGCGCTATTAAGTATCTCTGTCAAAGACTTGTTATTTTCAAGACCTTTCAAGCATTTTCAAGGAGCATGGGATCCCTGGAGGAATTAGTTTGTGACAAAACACATTTGATTATTTATTTGCCCATGTTATTTATAAGCTCGGTTTGAAGTCTTAGTTTACTTGCACGTCTCATCCATGATGTTAAATGCGAACCAAAACAGAGACCTATTAAATTGTGATCATTTGTTTTGCTTCGTTGGATCTAATATTGTGACAACACAGTCGTTTCTATGTGTGGATACTTCCCGAACGTCTTCAACACATTTTTATTTTTGTCGTAATTACTCCCGATGGATTATTTTGGTACCTTTGTCAGGCGCAATGGGCGTGTGAAAACTGCAATTTTTATGGAAGATTGGTGGGATTGTTAAAATGCTACTGTGCCATATGTTTGAAGCAATTCACTCCCCCAAACAAGTACCCTGGCCCCCATTACACCCACTTAGAGCAGATGCTAATCACAGCACACTAAAAGCCAAATAAGAAACCTAATAGAATACACA
Source organism: Synaphobranchus kaupii (assembly GCA_029718625.1). Taxonomy (NCBI): domain Eukaryota; kingdom Metazoa; phylum Chordata; class Actinopteri; order Anguilliformes; family Synaphobranchidae; genus Synaphobranchus; species Synaphobranchus kaupii. The sequence continues at coordinate 54,034,224 of CM056384.1, read as the reverse complement.
GCATGTTCCTATGATATTACACTCTTATGATGATGGGTACAGTTTTTTATAACCATTATCTCAAAAGTTTGATAATGTTATTGTTGAAAATAAGTAAAACTCATGCCGCAATGCTGCACCATTGTCTTATCTCTTACAGTTGAAAGAGAACCATATGTGGAGTAATCCAACCACATGTGAACAGTATGGTTTAAATAGATGCACAGTATGTTTTCTTGTTTTAAAGCATTGATCTGATTGATCGTGCTTTGTTTGACGACTATTGTTCTCCAATAATGACTACACTTCAGTCAGTAACTGACAATAAGCACTTAAATCGGTACACTACGGGTCAGTATCATTTACACACGCGTGGAGCTGTCATTTTCTTTCACTGTCCTGTACTTTCATCATTTTCTTGATTGTGGTCACAATTCCAAAGTTAGTCTCCTCTGGGACCCTTTCTTCTCTGGCTTAGACTTAAAAAAAAGAGACATTTTATCCACTTGTCTGCATTTGTTAGCATATGATTATGGTACTTGTCAAGCGAGAACTCCTCAACATAATGCTTATATTATTCATTATAGGTTTTGTTCTTTCATTAATAGCCACAATACCCATGGCAAAATGCAGGTAATGTTGCAATGCTGCTTGGCACCACGCAAACACAATGACACAATAACATCTTTTATCTATCATCGCTTATGTCAAATAGAATACCGATCGCTGTACTGAAGATATTGGTAAGGGTCTGCAATAATATGGTATTGTAACATCGATTCGTTTTTCCCATCGGTTTATTTATATTTTCGCTGAGAAGAAGAATCTTGTGTGATCTGTGGCACGCACGTTGTCCCATGATCAGCGTCACCGTGAGTTTCACAAACGGCGTCTGTATGCTTCCCTTAATTGCACGGCCCGCCTGTCCAGACACTGTTAAGCATTATTTGTGTGGTGCATGCAAGCCGGTTATTGCATCTGTTTCTCACTACAGTTGGTTTTAATGATTCTACACGTGTCTGGCAATCCTTAATGTTCGCCAACTATCTGGGGGTAATTGGGGTTCCTCAGTCTCATTTAGGTTGGCCTGCAGCAACAGAGCCAGGTACACGAGAAGTCTCGCAAATCTGTCTTGGGATAACCCACCCCGCTGCTGTAAATGTGCCCCTGAAGGTGATAGAGGGGTATGGGACTACCTGCCGTACCCGCCATACCCGCCCTGAAAGGATGGCGCGGAGTTTCACCGTTCATCATTTCCAGGACGGAATAAATACACGTAAGAGGAGCACTCGGCAGCACCAAGGATTTCGAATCCGTATCGGCCTCCCAAAATCTCATTAACTTATGGTAAAAATGACATTCCCGTCCCGGAGCCTGCGCTCATATCTTGTTGCATATTGCAACATGTCAATTAGATGCAATCTCGGGTTTCAGGAAACGGAATGGGAGATGACCGCGCGCGGTGGCGTAATCTGGAGATTGCGCGGGTGATTGATGTGCTATTGTGTAATGCGTGCCTGGGGTAATATTGGAATTAAGGCAGATAACCTGTGCGGTGGGGAGGTAAAGCCTAGTTCGTTCAGGCGCTTTTTGAATACGTTATAAAATTTTCGTTGCCAACGGTTTTCAGAATTACACCGTCATCAGGATATATACGTTTGATATATAGCAGCTGATTGAATCACAACAGAAAGATTGTCCATGCCAAACAAAAGCCCAGGAACAAATGAACACATTGTTTCGGTTTGCAAAAATAAACAAGTAAATACAAATATCATTACAGCCATTGTTGATGACAACATAAATACATGGTTATCTGTTGTGGATATGGCCCATCTGTGTGTGTGGAATGTGACGCACGATATTTTGCCCGTTTTTTTTTTTTTTTTTTCTCCATTTAGTGAAAATCTGCACAGCAGAGATTGCAATCACGTGGCCAGAACAGATTTCCTGGAGAAAAATCAAAATTGTGGCATTTGCCATGCTAATCTTCAGCTCGCTGTGTGCCGGCTTCAGTCATCAAACACATGGGCTCCGTTGCTGGACATGAAAAATGTCATTTGCATAGCCTCAAGTATTTTTTTTTAAAATTGTGTTTTTTTATTTATTTTTTTAAACCTTGTCATGGACATAATTAGATTTTTATCTCTTTGAAAGTTGAATTTTTCCTGTTTTTTCTATGAGCTAACATATGGCCATCACACTGTTTTTATGAAGTAAATAATTTGATAAGTATAATGTCTGCAGTGACACACTTATGTATATGATAAGCTAAAATTACCGTATAGGCTATAGTGTGAAAAAAATTTAATAAACAATGAATGTATTGCTGCATTTCATTGAGTAACTGAGATGGTGACCTTTCTTTAAATGCGCTGTTTGCCTTTGCGCTCGTGTCAATATCCTGCAAAGAGGCTTTTTATGGCTGGCCGTCTCATCGACAGCTATCGGGCTATGCTAAGCGGGGAACGTATCGAGCCGTATTGACGGAGACGCTGCGACCAGGTGCTCTGCTGAGATTATATCTGACAGGGCGAGGAGCTGCGCTGTCACGTAGGCCCCTTAACGTCGTTTCTTTTCTGGAAGGTGCGAATCGGTCCGCGTCGCAGAAATGAGCGGGCTCTGAGCCGCGAGGCTGACGGAGCTCACCCGCTTCCGTCGTTCCCCCCCCCAGACTCATTTCGCACCCTCGTTTTTATTTTTATTTTTTTTTATTATTATTATTTTTTATTATTATTTTTTTTGCCCGAAGAAACGTGGACGCCCTTGCCGTCCTCGGCCCCCAGATGCGCTAATATCGCGGTGACAGTCTCCGCGGCGCGGTGAAATGTTTCCAGACACAGGAACTGGCGGGCAGCGGTGGCGAAAGCGCGAATGTCTGGTGGCGCGGGGCTCGCGCTCCTCTTGGCTCCCCCCCGTCAGCGCCGCGCTGCGCAAGGCCTAATGCCTGCTGACAGTCCTCCCTCTCCTTTTAATGACAAACAAAAACGCTGAAATGGAGACCACAGTGCTTTGTCCACAGGAGGATAAGGGGGTGGGAACCCTGCCCGGAAGGTCAACATTGCCGTAAGTGCCGTTTCTAAGGTTACGCGCCCTTGGAAGTATAAACAGGATTTGAAATTGCAGAGGGAGGGATAAACAGGAATACAGAATTAGAGAACCAAAAATCCTTTTGTTATTAAATATGTGTAGAAAATTATTATATTAAATTATTATATTAAAAATATTGTGTCTGGAACACAACATAAAGCATAGCTTGTGGATTTAGTTTGAAAATTCATTATACAGCTAAGTACGTAAATAATAAAGAATATATAGTGGTGCTACACCTGATTGCAACAAAATCTTATTTGCGCGTAGCCTATGTCTGATCTTATGCCAAACACACCCTCCTGTGTCAAGACGGATATTGTGTTATCTTTAAACCTGGAGTGCAGTTTTCATTTACAGAGTGTCCTGTCACAGGCAACTTCATCCAGGCTGATGCAGATAGCTTGCATTATGCTCAACCTGTTCAGTTTAATTTCTTCACTCCAGGCAATGAACTGCATAGCATAACAATCAATACTAGATTGCAGTGTTAAAAAAAAAAGAAAAAAAAGACAGTGTGTATACGGGACTAAGTAAGCTCTTAGCACTAGCAGGTGTTGTGAATGTTTGCATTTGACATGCGGTGGTGTGCATCTCTCTTGTGGCCATATTCACAGTATACACAGCAGTGTGAAGAGCTGTAACTCACACATTGTAGGTTCAAATCCCTGGTGGGGGATTCCTGGTGATAGGTTATTTTAACCTTGAGCATGGGCTTCTGACGATCCTTACTGACAAACAACTGGTACATCTGATCAAAGGTTATATAACTGCCCTGGCATCTTAATGGTTGATGTATTTAAAAAAAAATAGTTTTTACCCCAGTCTGGGTGGGTGGTTTATCTGGGCCAATCAGAGGCCCCCCACATTGGAGATCCTGCTGAGAATCTTCCCTTCGGATTTTTCCCATGCTCTGCCTTACTATGAGAGGGAATAGCCGTGGGCCCCGGCAGCAGCATTGACAGCAGACAAACTTGATTGGCAGCAGCTGCAGCCTCAGCCCTGTCGCTACGGTGAAGATACACGCGTGAGGGGGGTGACAGACGCCCCCCCCCCCCCACCCCCACCCCGACACCAGCCGCACAGCGGGGGTCGTCACTCTGAGGGGAAACAATCTCGTAAGCGGAAGGCTGCAGGTTCAAGTCAGGGGATTCCTGCTGTTTTTCAGCGAAAGGCATTTTCCTTGATTGGAGCTATTATAGAGCAGTGGTTTTGGAGAGTCTGAAGATGTGCAATTTCTTTCTTCAAACCAATTAAATTTGAGAAACCAGGTGAGTTAAGTGTGTAATCAACTGCTTTCTTGACCCCAGACACTTTACAACATCTGGAAAGGGAAGACACAGATTCTGAGATTTCCTGCAATCGATCCATCCCAGCAAAGACCTGCTGTCACCAATTGAGCACTAAGCTGGTAAGCCACCTCCTGCTTCTCATTTCACCACTCCCCCAGCTTGTGCTGTTCTGACCCACTACGGTTAGATGTAAATATGAAGATTTAGCCTTCTGTGTATTCATTGCAGAATTCACTGTTACTGTCCTCCAATGACTTAAGACCTCATTTACAGGGACAAACCTGCTGCATGATGGGATATGGACTTATATATCAAGTCTAGACTACAGAATACAGTTTGTGGCAGCTATCCACATAATAAAAGACAAAATGAAAGCCTTAATATGTCTTATAAAAGCCATTATTATTATCACTATTACTATTATTAGTATAAAAGCAATGTGATTCTCAGTCCTTATTGTCTGAAGGAGACATGCTCTTTCACTGGCTGTTGAAGCAAACCATAAATGCTGAGTGTACTAATACAGCTCTATGCTGAACAACTGTAGCTATATATTATTATTATTATTAATAGCATTAATAATTTAGACCATTAACAGAGACAGGCCACATCATTATCAGATGGGAGACAGACTAGCAGAGTAGCACCTAGAGTACTCACTAATGTTTTGGGACAAAAAGCCAAGCCATCAGCTTGCCATAAAAATGAAGAAAAACTGTGATTACTATACATACCGCACAGAGTGAATTTCATACAGATTTGAAGGATGAATAAAAGGCATAATCCCAGCACCCGCACTTATTGCTGTTGATTAGGGGTTGGTCAATATGAAGCTGGCTAATTTATCCGACGCTAAAGGCAAGTGAGACGTGAAGCGGGTGAAAAGATTAACTTCCACTCCGCTAGGTTATTAAGATGACAAATTTCACATTCTTAGCCGCAGCTACTGCCTCCTCTGAATATCTTCCAAATGTGGCCAGTTTCCTCCGTCGTTGGATTGCCGTGCCTCTAGGCCTCAGGTGGTACAGGAACCCCACGCTTTTAGGGTCATGTCATGGAGAACGCCAGTGGGCCATTTAGATTCCGCTCACTTTCCCCAGCTTGTGCTGGAAGATACCGCCTCATGCATTCTAAGGCAAAGACCCTTTAGCAATCCACTGGATTAATTTGAGTGAGTGCTTATGGGGTTGCTGTAAGCTGGTAATGGGTTAGGGTTTGCCACTGGCGTTTGCAGCTACAGTTCAAGAGGTCACCATCTATTGCCTGTGAACAAATGGATTGGCAGCCCCCCCCGCCCTTTCCATGTGACTCTTCGTAGTGTTAATAATGGTTTATGTATTTGAAAAATGAGGGTTTAATTGCTTATTTATTTATTAAATTAAATAGTCTACCGTCTTTTGCTGCCGGGCACTGGGTTTGAACCACAATCTACTGGGATATTCCTCATTGAACTCTCCTCTCTCCCCTCTCACATAATGAATGTGCGTTTGCCCACCAGGAAGAAAAATAGAAATGGCAATCAGAATATTCTATTTAGTATATGTAGAGGATTGCTGCCTGTTGTATGCTATGGTTTAAGAGACGCAAGGCTTTATGCTGCTTTGTGCCGTATCTTATGGAAGGGCGCTAATGAAATCTGTTTAGTATGTATTGGATACTCTGGTGGTGGCTGGCTAAAACACTCACCCTTCCTGAACAAATGTGTTATCAATAAATAAGGACTGTGCAGCAATTGCCCCTTAACAAACATATGTAAGCATATGAATTCACAGCTTAATACTGCAGAGGACATTCACTTACAGTGAATCATCAGTGAATCAATGCAGATATGAATAGAATGGAAAAATTAAGACCCGCAGCTCACCTTTGTAATGTGGTCCTTAGGTTGTGATTTTTTACTTGTTACTTTCCAAAAATGTGTTACTTCCAAACATGGAAGTACAGTGGAATTATGTACACCACAGCCATTTTGCTCTCCCCTGACCACCTGTCCTGACATTACCTTTTTCTGCTTTCATCACAATTCATTACTTCTATGTATCACTTCCAGGTTCTACTTACCACACAATATTACCATATTTTAACACCTTCACCTTCTTTAGATCCCTTTATATTGCATTACCACTTCATACCATTTCCACCTTTTATTTACCACCTCACACTATACCATATTACCATCTTTCTATACCATTTACAGGAATTGATACCACTGCGAAGCAACCACACCTACAATTTCTTTAGAAATTGTTAATCTAGTTGTAATTGTAATTGGTGCACTGGTTGTGATCTGCATTTTATTTTAAGACGGGGAGGAAGATGTCAATGCAGCTGGGAAGGTAGCCAGTAGACCCTGGTTGTGCTAGTGCTGCTAGCTGTAAGCCTGTTGGTACCTCTAGCTGTGAGAACCATTTTTGTAATGATAGCGAGCTTGAGACATAACTCTCAACATAACTAGGGCATCCTTGCGCCTGTCTGCTTGTAATTACTTCTCTATCCTGGGAATTCGGAACATTATGGGCGGTGCTTCAGGTTCTCCCCAGGAGACCACAGGACTTATCATCGCACATTTAAAATAAAACTATGAAATGTGATGGCCATTTTTTTTAGTGCACTGTGAAACTTTTTATTTTTTATTTTTTTATTTTTTTTAAACAAATCAAACCATTTGATCTCCGCTCACCTTGAAATGTAACTGTAGGGAACATCCATTACACAACCAAAATTTCAGCAGAGCTCATGAATGAAGGAATAAACGATGATAAAAACAGATGGTTTGAATAATCTAAGGTCATCAATTCCATGTCTTTTTTTTTTTACTGTGTCCCAAACCCTCTGACTCCACTGCAAATGCCAGCAAGTTATCCCTTCTATTGATAACTCTCTGTGCGAAGTAAAACTTTCTAATGTCAGCATGAAATATGCTTTGAACTAATTTGCACCTAGGCCCTCAGGTAATGTTGAATGGAGATGGCTCAAAATAGCTTCCGTGGTGCTGCTAATTAATCCGTGTTCTGAGTAGGCCTAATCTGACTAATTTGCAGATCGTAATTGAGCTAAATCATACGAAGCGTACATTAAAACTTCCAGTAAGCTGCAAAATACCTCAATCCCCAGGTCTGTCAGGCGACATGTTCAAATCCTGGCGGCAGTGTTGTTGTCCTTCTTTGTACTTTTGCTGGCATTTTGGTACCTTGTGCCAGACGAGACTCAACATTATAGAATGGGAGCTTTAGCAACCGGCCTACCAATAGGGGTTTTCCTGTATAAACAAATCTCTGGCATGTGCCAAAGCAAAATTTGCAAGTGCCAAAGCGGAGAAACGTTTGCTGGATGACATTTTTAATCAGTGGGATGACAGCAGAGACTAATTATTAGACCTAACATCCATATACTGTAAAAGGTTTCATCACTTTCTTCTATAGCTGCTCAATGCGCAACTTTTATGTTCACAGATTAACATTGAAATAGCCTTGGAACCGGCTTCCCCTTATTTTCTGTACTTTTATATTGTTCAATTTTGCCAAGCATTTTAGACCTTGACTGTTATTACGGGCCATTTTAGGATAGTTAAACGCTAACAGTGTGGGGTGACCCTACATGCGAGCGCAAGTGCTGGCCCAATGACACGGAGCACCAAAGATCCTTTTCATGCCGGGTATAACCCTGACCAAGGAGACGTCTATCCTATCTACATGCAGCCAATGGCCGCTCCTGAAAAGTCACCCGCCTAAGCCTCACTGTGGTTCTGGGGTTCTGTGCCTCGTAGTGCTGGCGCCCCGGCAGTTGGTCGTGTTCCCGCCTCCGCTTTTGGTTTTCCCATCCAGACTGGCAGCTCCTCCCCGCTTTTGGGGGGCTTTGCGCTCTAAACTTGCAGTCATGCGGTAGATTGTTGGTTTACTTTTTTTGGCTCGTGGTCGCGTTCCGGGCTCCGGCTGGTATGGTGCAGCTGGCTCCTGCTTTGGGCTTCCTTTTCAAACTGGGGTGCAACAGCCTTGTAATCTGCTACACGGTAGTACACTGCCAAGGTGTGTTTTGAAAGCCCCTATATATAGTATAAATCTGCCTGAATGGCTGTATTGATCAATCATATCAAGAATCCATAAGTGGGGAGAACGTTCCAGAATCCTTCAACCTTTTTAATGTACCAGCATGTTGTCTAAAAGAAAAATTTAATTAATAAAAATCCGGCTATCTTTCAATAGATCTAACAATCGCAGCAGTCTCTCTGTCCCATGATGCACATGGCATCTCCATTAAAATTATTTCGTTCTGCGCCGTCCTTCTTGTACCCACTGCTCCGGCCCTCCTGCTCAGGAACCCCATGCGCATACCCACACAGAAAGCTCCCGAAACTAATCGCCATCATCCGCGCAAAAAGGGACAAGTGGGGATTAGCGGAACACTAGTGTCTCCGCCTCCGCAGCGCTAACTCCATTTTCTCAGGAGGGAGGTAAGACACCGTAGCTGGGGAGAGGGGTTTGATGTGTGACATCTTAGCCCATCTTATGAAATACCTTCCTGAAATTACTTTCTCCACAATACGAAAATGAATCTCGCAATTATTAATGACATTGGAATGGTATTGAAGTTGGCTCTCTCAGGAGCTAGTATTCTGGGGCGCACTGTATTGACACTAAGCCCCGGAATACTGCAGTGCTTTGGCACGGATATATATGGTTGACTTACTTTGGTAGAAAGTAGTTTTAGAAAAAAACCGTGCACAAAAAAATGTGGATGGTGGATGATCATGAGTAACCGTGTCATTATATTTGGAACGAGACGTTGCTCTTGATTTTTTCGAATGTAAAAGTTTTTTGACATTTTGAGCACCACAAACATCGGACCCTTTGAGGTCCGTTGTATCGGGGTGATATAAAGGTTAACTGCAGCGGATATCCATAAAACTAGTGCAATCTCTGCGAAACTATCTGGATGGATAGACAACATTATGTGTGTATAGAAACAATGCTTAATTTCATTTTTGGGTGAACTCCCCCTTTAAGAGAAGTGATGCCCAGTCTTCCTCTGACTCACGTCTGTGCCTGACTTGCAAACTGCAGTGTGATAAGAAGCAGAGGAGACTTTGCCTGCTTCTGAGGAGAACACATGCTTGTCTGTGATGTCCTGAAGGTATAGCAGACGTTACAGCAGTGAGTGTTGATATATGTACTGTATATATTGTATGTATGTATGTGTATATATATATATATACGTATATATATAAATCCTCTTGAGACTTGGCAGAAAATTTTTTTTCTCATATAATTCAAGTCTCTTGGATGACAAAAACATGTTGCAGTGAAAATATTTTCATAAATATTATTTTATTCTTATTGAATGTGTAGGTTTCAGCATAGTAGACTGTATGGTTCTTAGGATTGAGACCAGAGATGAATTGGCAGGTCTTGTATATCAGTGTTTCTCAAACTCCTGGGGTACCACTGTGTATGCTGATTTCTGTTCCAATCACGACTGCAATCTCAGAATTTTTTTAATTTTTCTTAAATACGTGATTTTCATGTTTAGAAGGATAATTTACCCTCTCAAGCCATGTTATGTCAGAAATAGCTATGCATGCCATGAAGAATAAAAGTCCCATATTCAAAATGTGGTATATTGAAAATAATTGCATAAAGAGAAGTAAGAAATATTTTAACTGAAAATTAAATTAAAGTTAAATGTTTTAACTTCGTTTGAATCAGTAGGTTGCTAATTGCTGAAAGTGTGGACACATGGGCACTAAAACTAACTATTTGGTAGACTAAGACTTCAAAGACAAAATTTAAAATAACAAGCCAAACAAACATGAATTGTGTTAATATGATAAAGGAAATAACTATTAAAAAACTTACACATGTGTTAAGCAACCTAATTAGGAGCCTATTGATTCACCTCAGTCTTTAATTTGATCAGTTAAAACATGTTGGTACCTCTTTCGTTTGCAATACAGCACAATGAGAACGTGGGACTTTATTAGTTAGCTTTAATAGCACAGCTATTTCTGGCATAATGTGGCTTCAGAGGGTAAATAATCCCTCTAAATATCAAAAGCACCTAATTAAGAAAAACGAACAGCTTGTTAAAACTCTGGGATTGCAATTGTGCTTGCGACGAAAACCACCATACCCAGTACCCCAGGACCGAGCTTGAGAACCACTGATATAAATATATGATTGGGCGTTCCAATATTGGGGAGAAAAAGGTGGAAAGCCTTCACATTTTTTTTTCCAAAAAGATGGTGAAGAGAGTAGGTTTTCCGATGGCCGAATGCCTCTCCTTCGGAAAATGACCCACATGACACACCGAGCGAAACCGCAATCGCGCCGTCGCCATGAGCGGTCATGATGTGCCACTTCCTCTCGTTCGGCCGCGGTAAGCGAGTTTGGCCGTGGTTTTTGGTTTTTCTTTTCCTCTGGAAATATCCGAACGCAGGCTGACAGGGAATGCTATTGTGATGAATAGCCTTTTAAAACTATGAAGTGCTTTGTTTTCTTTTTTTTTCTTCTTCTTTTGCAGGCGTGATGGATTGTTTTTTGGCTCGTGAGCGTCAACACCATTAGCACTACACTTTCAGCACTGGCATGTGCGCTCGCAGACACGTGTCAAAATGCAAGGAATTGCATACAGAACACACTAGCACAGGTATAACAGGATATCTGAAAGGTTATAAATATATAATTGGATACATTAACATCCATATACACATGTGCCTAGTGTATACACGTGCACACAGTACACAGCCACACGCATGCATAACCACACACACACACACACACACACACACACACACACACACACACACACACACACACACACACACACACACACACACACACACACACACACACACACACACACACACACACACACACACACACACAGTCTACAGAATGAACACTCCAAGTTGCATCAACAGAACCTGCTTCCAACAGCCTTACTGTTAATGGAGATTTAGCTTAGCATTTTTGCAGAAAAGCCCCATAATGCAAAAACTGGCCTGTTCAAAAGCTCAATTTTTTTCCCCACAGACAAAAGGAATTCCCTAAAAAGCAAAGTTGGGGCATATACATCTTTTGAGTCCTATTTTATATTTCCTCAACAGGGTCATATTTACACGTTGCAAAATTTTTCATTTATTGTGTGAAAGATTCCAATCTTTCCAGATGCATGTCATTTATTGTAATATCTCTGGTGCCCCCTTGTGTAAGGACTGATAGCTATCTCTGAGTTTGATAAGGCGGAAAGGGTTCACTCCAGATCAACCTCCACCGCAGTGTTGCTTTCTGCATCAGCAGCACGATGGCTTATAACCCTCCACCTCCAACCACCTGCCTGCCCCCAACAACCCTGGCCAGACCCCCCCCCACCACATTAACATTTAATGGCTGCTATGAAATGAGATCCTCTCTGTAGAATAGCAGAGATCTGCATAGGCAAGGCCATGTGATAGCATAATAAGACAGCCGTCATGGGCTTGACGGCAATAGTGCAGGGTAGGCATGAGTGGTTAACAGTGCAGAGATGGCGGGAGGGTGGGAATGCATCGGGGTGAAAGCAGGAGCGTGAGATTGGAGGCGTATTTAGTATTATCGTTCTGCACCATCAAAAAACAACCAATTGTGTCTCACGTCACTGTGGCGCATGATGGATGGATAGATTTGGATCCAGAGCGTCTCCCTTCCGAGACCTCAGGAGGCCAATGTCAGCAGAACCAATTGCAAGGCGTGAAACACCTGATCATGCGCCATGCTCAGATAATAAAATGGATGCCTTCCCCACCATGCTTCCGATCAGCGATGGAACATTGACACTTAAGTAAACCGTAGACGTGCTTATTTAACCAGACAGGAAAGCACGCCCTCGGTCAACCTAAGCTGAGAAGCTCCAGAAGCAAGCCCGTACTGCGCACGTCGAGCGCAAAACACTGGAGCTCCCATGAAAGTAAATGGAGAATATCAGACGAAGGCAAAATTAAACTTCCCCGATGGTATTTTGAAACGCAAGAGTTAAAAAGTAAAAAAAAAAGCTATTTCCAAAACTAGCATTGCTTGTGATCATTAAAACATAAATGACCACACAAATGATGATCAAATTAATCAAATAAACATGCAGCTGCTCACAAGAATGGCATTAATTTAATTAGATTGATAACATGGAGACTAATGACTTCACTCGGAAAAAGTAAAAATGTTGTGAAGGGCAGCATTCACCGAAACGCCGCGGTGTTCAGCCACAAACAGATGGTGAGTGAAACGTTCTGGAAAGAGGGACACCGGCATTTGGGATTAAATTATTATTATTTTTTTTGAAGAGCTGAAGACAGCCCAAAGACAATTGGCTTGTTCCCAGTGGACAGCTTCCAGCTGTTTGTCACAGGCCCGCCAACGTTCGATTGGGGTGGGTGGGGTGGGGGGGGGCTTATTCTACTGTGAAAAAGTTGGTTACTGTGCTCCAAGAATAATTTGATGAAATGACAGCACCGGGCAAGGCACGTGTGTGTGTGCGTGTGCTTGTGCGCGTGTCAGGAGCCACAGAAGGGTCGCAAAATGGCGCTTGGCTTGGGAAGAGTGAAAGTCAGTTATATTTAAATGCTACTTGCCAGTAAATCATGAGTTAGTCTTCAGGTATCATTGGTTGTAAACTGACATTCTGTCAGTTAAGTTGGACATTTTTTAATTTAGGCCTCAAGTGCTTATAACCCATTTATAAATGAGTTAATAGTGTGTTAACATCTAATAAAGGAATGTTTTATAATGTTTATAAGTATAATGACAATATCATGTCTCTGCCTTGTTGGTCCATAATTAGATACCGATGATAGTGTTAATTAAGTAAATTTTTCTCCAAACAGGTTCTTGGTTTTTTTCAATTCGCAAGTTTAAGTAACTGCCACCAGCACATTGTGTGACTTGTGTGAGACATTGATTACTGAATTCAATGTATTTCTATTTCATTTGTTTTAAAAGGTGAGTTAACAGTTTCCTTTTTAAAATGAAGTCACTTTACTGCTACATCATAGCTGAGAATTCATGATATTATTTATGATATCATTATTTCATATTTAAACTGGCAAATCATTATGTAATGACTGGTATACAGATACAGTATGCACAATGTATTGTTTTGTTCTTATTTAGTAGATGCATACGCAATTGGTTTGGAGAAGAAAAATATGTCCTTTTATAAAATAACTTAATCTATATCACTTAATCTTTCTTATATGGAAATAAAATGTATGTTTTCCCTTATAGGACAAAGGAATTAAATTAAACAGTTTTCAATATAAAGCAAAACCCTTATGTCCAGCTTCTGGATATATGTGTATGTGAATGATGGCTATTTGCTGATAGCAAAACATGACTGACTGAATATTCAAAAAAGGGTGATACAGCATGTCGAAGATTCTATGAATATTCACTAAATGAGCTGGTTCCATGCTGAGAAATGTACATTAATGTTCCTGCAGAGGCCGTATATTCACAGTGCTGGCCACTCTGTCTGTTAATTATTTTACGCTCTGTGTTTTTACTATAACGTTAGTAAGGAGGCAAGCACAAGGAAGGGGTTAATTATTGACCCCAGTAATGTAAGCCCACTTCAATCCCATTTGATTATTTTTTTCTTTTTACTTTTATTTTTTATCATTTTAGTGTTAAATGAGGTGCTAAATAGCACTCTGCCTCCCCACTTACGGCTATTTGTCCTAATTAGTACAAATGCACTGCAATTAAGCTTAAGATTGCCTTTCCTGTGGGCTATAAATATTTTATTTATTTTGTCAAAACTCAATGTGCCTTTCCCTTGTCTCTCTTTACTCTCTGTTTATCGGATTCTGCCCATCTATCTGTGGGGGGAGAGAGGGAGAGGGAGGGAGAGAGAGGGAGGGGAGAGGGAGAGGGAGAGGGAGGGAGGGGAGGGAGGGGAGGGGAGGGGGGGGGGGGGGGTGACGCTTTGAGCCAGAATGACAAAGGAAGGATATGAAGCTGATCAATTTTCAATGCAAATCTTATCAATTTCATCACTCGTTCTATCCTCTCCCTGCAGGAGACTTCATGGATTGAATTTAAACTCTAACCAACGTTTTTTTTTTTTTTTCCTTTTTTTTTGTTTTTAGTTCGGCTGATTTAAAATTCATCCCTTGAGTCTGAGAGTGTGTATGCGTTTGTGTGTGAGCGTGTGTGTGTGTTTGTGAGTGTGTGTGTGTGTGTGTGTGTGTGTGTGTGTGTGTGTGTGTGTGTGAGAGCGAATGAGAGAGCACAGAAACCATAAAAGCACACAAAGGTAAAGGAAAGAGTGCCAGGAAACCTCACAACTCTTTCTCAGCTCTTGTAACACTGTGGAAAAAGCCACACCACCACCAGCAGTCCTTGGCTTCATTGAGCAATTGCATTATAAATGGCGCATGTTCACATTCCCTTGCTACGTGCATGGCCTATCAAAGCAGATAGCTGTGTACAAATAGAGCATTTTTCATTTATCACCAATTATCGCGTAGAAATATGCATATGCAGTATTTTGATAAATACTACTTTGCATGTGCATTTAAAATGTTGTGTGTATGCTAATTTTGTGCTAATTCTACTCATGAATGATGAATGCCATTACCTGTTCTGTACTAATCCACATGAATATACAACTCCACAACATCTGGGCACTGGTGTTGTTTAATCAACATGTGATGATTTGGTTCACATAAGGAATAATCAGCACTGATGCACCATGGGAAAGTTAATTTTTTTAAAACCTAAAGTTACGTTGAGTTGTGAACCGGCACCTATAATGTAGCCACTGGAAGATATGACACTTGTCATGATTATTCTGAAAGGGTTATAAAGTATTCCAGACTGAAGGCTCTGCCTTTTAATAAATAAAATATCAACAGAAAGTGTGTTCCATGTAAAAAAAGGCTTATGTTGACCTCTACCTTCTCTCATGCCTGCATTCTCCCCATAACATAGTGATGGGTAGAAAAGAAGAAAAGCTTAGAGCTGAACATTCCCACAGACTTTCAGCTCAATTTAACACTTTTCTATATTGTTACACATGCACTTCTCTTTTGTAGCCAATGTGTGGGTGTTATACATTTTGAAAAGGACCTTGGAATATCACCTTGCTCCCAAGCCTGTGACTCTTCGAGGGTGTAACTGCCCCTAAACATTTGCTGGTGGTTATCATTTGTAATTGGGGCATTGTCAAATTCGTTGGTGTTACACATCAACATGCAAATCTAAATGGGAGTTCTACAGAGGGTTTGTGGGTCAGTTCAGAACTCACACAGCAAAAATGGGGGTGGACATTTAACACCCTAGGGTGTTTATATGAGACCGTCTGTACACCCGCAGTGTTAGATTTACACCTGCATTTTTGCTGTGCAGCACTTGAGATGAATGGGGATCAATAAACTCCATAAGAGGTGGAGCCGTTAACCACTGCATGAACCATTCAAAAGATTTGACGCTCCACAGCAAAATACCCTCATTGATTAAATCACAAAGCAGCTGACAGCATGGGATTGGGCACGGTTTTCCATCACGACCGAAGGCTCACATTAGCGGTGACAAACCTGTTCCTCTGTAAACCAATGAAATTTTAAGAATTGCTTCTCGTCTGAATGCAATTGCTTCAATTGGTCATCAGATATTCCTGTGTGCCAGTGTATGCCCCTTGAAAAGCAACCGTGTTTAGGCGCGACATCACTGAAAAAAGCCTTTGGGCTGAAACATTTCTTTCCATTTACGCTCTGTGATGTTTTTCTTTTGTTTTTTTCTGGTCTTAAAATGGCTGCCTAAGTGAATTTTGGCTTTATCCCATTTTACAGTGTGCTGACAGAAAACATTCTTTCATCATGAACCAATTTAAATTTTAAATCTTGTGAGACATGCACTGTCAAACTAGAGATTTTCATTTAAAGGCAAAAACAAAGGGGAAAACAAAGGGGAAAACAGTAAAATGAATGAGGGCAATAGCTCATGATTTGGATGATATAGCTTTTGATGTACAATGTGGGTGAGGCTTAGTGTTAAAAAATCCCAGATGACATTCCGGTACAAATGATATTTCAGTAAGCATGAAAAAATCCCATAAATACACAGCAGCTCAGTTTCCACAATTTAAAGAGCTTCAGGACGTTTTATTTTAAGACCGGAATCTCAAAGCCCAGCCCTGGCGAGTCGTATAGGGTCTGTAGGTTTCTGTGGTTTACTTTCAATCAGCAGCTGATTAAAGCCTTAGAAACATGGTGCACAAACCCTTTAGCCAATCAATGACTAAAATTAAGCACGTAAATTTAAATGATACTTTATTGACCCAGTGGGGTAATTTTTCCTCTGTATTTGACCTATCCTAACTACTTAGAAGCAGTGGGCAGCCAAAGTGCAGCGCCCAGGGACCAACTCCAGTTCTGAGGCCAGTGCCTTGGTCAAGGGCAATGGCAGGAGTTTACCTAACTGATACACGTCTTTGGTGTGGGAAGAAACCCACGTGAACACGGGGAGAACATGCAAAATCCACACAGTGACGACCCGGACCGGGCCTCGAACCCAGAACCTCTTTCTTGCGGGGCGACAGTGCTACACACTGGTAACTGTTTTAAGATATCATACTTCTATTCAGGAGGATATGACTCAAACCCACAAGCCTAATTGGTGGTTGACATGTAGGCGGACACAACCATTGGTCGGATGGAACGTGCAAGAGTCTGGAAACACCACTTGAGGACTGAATGAAAATACTGAGTGAAAATACATCACTGAACAAAAACGCTGTCAGAATAATACAATTTTTTTTATAACTGTTGACTTCAGCATTTTATCCGCATCTTGAGTGTACATCAGAAGAAATGGTCCTCATACCAAATCAACAGTGACAACAGAAATCTGATATTCTCTTGCCAGCATCTATGTTATGATTATATATTACTATACCTATGCATTAAAATCTGGTGGAATACTTATTATATATGAAATGCATTTGGACATTTCAATTTGGCATTCATTAGGGCAGTATTTCAACATTCCCCGATGTACACTGATTAAAAATAAATTAACCAAGAAACGTATAAATATCAAATGGTCTTCTTAGACTTCTAAGACATAAAACAACGTCTCAGTAAATAACTGGAGAGTTGAATTTATAATTCTAACAACATTTTTGAGAAACGAGCCTGGAACCAATCGTCATTCATCCTTGACACACAATTGAACATGCTATTGAAATTGAAGTGTAATTTTCTTTACAAAATCCAGCTTGGTAAGCTTAACAATCATTACAATGAATTTGTTAAACTATGGCTGTGAAGAAAAATAAGCGATACTTGTATTTGTAAGTCAAAACCAAGGGCAAATATTAATTGAATTCAAGCTTTGTTTTTTATAAGTATTACTTTCAAACAGAATTCTGAATTATAGCAGGTCTCCAATAGGTTAAGTGTATCATCTTCAAATACTTATTAAATCAGTTCTGCACTGTATAGGAGCAACAGAAGAATAAGTCTACTGTAAACAAAAAGTTTTTAAATTTTTTTAGATTTTCTACTTGAGTTACATTATAGTTGCATGTCTGAAAGCACGTGTCTGTGAGAATCGTCTTGTCCATAGGCCTATGTGGCGTATTGTAGCGGTTGATTCAGGTCGGGCGAACTGACAGCGCTAAAACAGATGGCCCGCATTGTTTTCCTTCTCACTCATTCCCGGAGGTCTAGGCTGTGTGGGGTTTTGGAAGAAGTGCACTGCAGTGTTTCTGACTCGGAACGCACCTGGGACTCCTCTGGAGCTCTGCAGGTAGGGGGGCATTGGTACAGATGTTGGCCCCTCTGTACCAGAGTAACCCCAGCAACCAGTCGTCATGACTTCAGAGTGGCACACTGGACATGATGATGATGATGATGATGATGATGAGTATTATTATTATTAGGTGTGGTTGAAAAACCACACCTATTGTTAGTCCTCAGACTTACCATTATTATTATTCCACCGATTTTTTAGAACCTATCTCCTCCTACACTGTTCACACCATCGACACCATTCATACCTCATATTATACCTTTATACCCCCTCCAGGTTGCTATTACTTTTTACCTTTATACCATATACAGTTTTTGAGATATTTGACATTTTATCACCAAAAAATGAAAGGGAGTCAATGGGCATGTGCAGTAGGCTAGTTCACAGTGAGAATGCTCAGTGTGAGCACTGAGCGGATTTTTTAATCACTTAACATTCTGCTCCACGTGAGCGCTGAGCAACTGTCAGCAACCTTGGAAAATTGCAGACGAGAAATTCCATAGCTAACGACGTAGCCTACTTCCGTCTGCAACTGAAATGATCCTACTCACTTTAGCTTTCAAAAATAATAATCATTGGACTATAACTACAACAAATGCTGCATCAAGCGCAATGCACTCTTTTGCCACGAACACGCAGGCTATTAGCCCTATCTACGGTGCTAGCTTAGTCAATGTCCCAATTATAGTAGCCTATTCATATTTCTCTGAAATTGTAAACAACTTTAAGCCCTCAAAATTCCAATGCAGGATTGCTACAGAGTCGCCGCTTGTGCATACATCAACCTCTCAAGTTGCACTGCATGATAAAATAGCCCAAACCTGTTTACAACCATCTTGCCACAGTCAGACAATAACATGCATAAAATGTACCGTTTCCACACACTACAAAAACGTTTGTTCTGAAATAGGCTAGCCTATAGGCTATTATAAAAAATTTGAAACTGCTACGAATAAACATTTGGTGTATTTTCCTTTGCGTAGGCTACGCCTACCCAATGTAGCTACTTTCGGTATAACGTTAACATTGTTTTCTACAAATCTCTGATAAACAGATTAAGGAACCAAATATCCTACCTCGCAACGATTCTACAACTGGTTTCTGTTGAATGTTGAAGAGATTCACTTATTCTATTTTGCCACTGCCCAGCAACGTTGATGTTTCCACAGCGCTATCGCACTCGCGGCTGTAATAGACTACGTTGCTGTTATGTAAATATAAATACATTGGGCTACGTATTTTATCCGAATTATGCACATAACTGTTCCGTTGTATTATGAATGTACTGTATGTGATCATTCTGACATCTTAGCTATCAGCAAGTGTTTTGATGTGGGTCAGAAATAGTCAAGTATGAGTATCTGCCACAGTTCTGTGGTATCTGAAGATCCATAGACTAGAAAATGAGGAGAAACAATGGCATCACTGAAATAGCTTGAGTTAGGAACAGCGCCTACAGTGGCTGAATGGGAAAACTACAGGGTCAGCGGTTCTTTTATTCACTGATTTTTATTTTTTATATTATATATATACTTTTTTCAGGCCCCTTTCAAATGCTTATGCTTCCGTCTCTGATCCAAATCCAAATGCTGTCACGTAACGTTATGTTGTCTAAGTTACAAAATAGGCTACAATTGAATTAAGTATTTTTATCCGCTGTTTAAATTTTAGCCTATGTTTTAGCTAAATGCTCATCTAGCCTACTAATCACTCCATTCAACATTATTCAACAAATTCTGATTTACGTCTTAATAATGTTAGCACAGACAGCTTCCTAACAAAATGTAACAAAAGCATAAGCCAGGTAGGCTACTGTGGTTAAGCTACCAGGAAAAACAAACCTTTCACTCTGCATGAAAATGCCAAGATAGCAGGTGCCAGTAGACTACGTTAGCAAAATGCAATCAATTATGACATAGCTACAGCAAATAAACTATCCGCTACACATGATTGGGTTATAATCTCAAGTTTATGCGAGTCAACAACGTTAAACTAAGTTACTGTTCGCCAAACGATAACCTATGTTTAATTATTTCTTTACGATAGCTGCATGCTAGGTAGGCTGAATAGAATGCTGAATTCAGCACAGGACATGTTGTTTGGACTTCACAAAATGGTGAGATCTGTAATCGGAATCAGAGTTTGTTTAATAAAGTGGAGAAATCAGTAGGTGAGCATTTGTTTAAAACCTAGGCAAAAATAGTATGAACCCATATTTTTCTACAAACACAACTACGACTGTGTCCCAATAGTCCAAATCAGCACACACTACTATGTGAGTATGCCAGTTGAGTGTACTTTTTTTTTTTGAAAAGCTGTTAAATTAGGCTAACCTTACCTGCACGGCCAAATTTATTGTTCTCAATATCCCCAGATGATATAGTCTATGAGTGTAAAGGAAACTGATATAACCTAGGCTACTTATGTCCAGGTTTATATGGAGGATATTTCGCATACTGCATGTCACTGCAGTATAGACTACAGTAAGCAGTATGCTAGTACACAGGACGCAGTAAATTGGGCATTCACAATGCCTTCCTCTACAACAGTGGTTCCCAACGTCGGTCCTCGGGGACCACTGTGTATGCTGGTTTTCATTCCAACCACAATTGCAATCCCAAAATTCTAACAAGCTGTTAATTTTTCTTAATTAGTTGCTTTTCATGTTTAGAGGGATTAGCCTATTTACCCTCTTAAGCCACATCATGTCAGAAATAGCTAAGCATGCCATGGAGAATAAAATTCCTGTGTTCCTAATGTGCTTATTGGGCTATATTGCAAATAGGTTAAAAAAATTTAAATGATCAAATTAAAGACTGGGGTGAATCAATTGGCTCCTAATTAGGTAGTTGAACACATGCGTGTTTAAGTTCCCTCATCATTTGTTTCTTAAATGTATTAACACAATGCAGGTTTGGCTCATTATCATTCTCTTTGTCTTTTCTTCATTATTTATCAAATGGTTTGTTTTAGTGGCCATGTGTCCACAATTTAACCAATCAGGAGCATATTGATTCACCTCAGTCTTTAATTTTAATCAGTTAAAAAATGGTTTTTTTTGCCCCTCTTTTTGTAATTATTTGCAATATAGCACAATAAACAATGAGAATATTGGACTTTTATTATTCATGACATGCATAGCTATTGCTAACATAATGTGGCTTAAGAAGGTAAATCATCCGTCTAAATATGACAAACACCTAATTAAGAACAATTGACAACTTGTTAAAATTCCGGGATTGCAATTGTGGTTGGAACGAAAACCAGCATACACAGTGGTCCCCGAGGACCGACGTTGGGAACCACTGGTCTACAACACTGTTATGACCCAACAATACTATCCCAGATGATTTGACATTACCTTTTTGTGCTTTTATCACAGTTCATTACTTCTTTGTATCACTTCCAGGTTCTTTAGACTACTTACCACAAAATAGGCTACATCACTGCGTTCCGTCGAGGCCTGAAGACACACCTCTTCAGTCTCCACCTTGACTGATGTTCTAACCTTGGAATATCAGTTCCCTGTGTTTACTAGTTCCCTGTGTTTTTCCTGTCTGTTTGTTATAGTTTGTAATAGTATTTAGAATAGAAGTGTAGTATAGCTGATTTACCCACAGCTTACTGTGAACTACAGTCAACGTTCATTACTAGGGATAGCTGCTACATTATGGGAAGGATGTGCTTTGTCTTGTCTGTTCTGTAGTGATCTTGATGATGTCTCTGTATGCACTTATTGTACGTCGCTTTGGATAAAAGCGTCTGCTAAATTAATGTAATGTAGTGTAATGTAATCACCATATTTTAACACTTTCACCTTCACTAGATCCATTTATTCCGCATTAACAGTTCATACCATTTCCATCTTTTATTTACCACCTCACACTTTACCATATTACCATCTTTCTATGCCATTTCCAGCCATTAATATTTGTGAAGCAACCACACTTACAATTTCTTTAGGAATTGTTAATCTAGTTATTATTATTATTTTATTACTATTATTATTTTTATTATTATTGTTGTTGTTGTTATACTGCTACAGTTGTTCTGCATAGAGCTGTATTAGTTATGTTTCATCTCATCAGCCCGTGAAACAGCGCGTCTCCTCTGTTTATTTTGTCTCTCAGCAGCCTTCCTCCAGCGAGCGTCACACTGCTTCCACACAGTCTGTACAGGCAGGACGCCCTACAGTGTGTCATTTATTACCCACACCCTTAAACAATATGAAATATAGGAGCTGTGAGTTTCAAGAAGCCAGCTTGACAGTCTATCTTTCCCCCCACGCTCTCTGTCATTAATGAACAACTTCAAATTATATTAAGAATAGAAAAATAATTAATATCAATGGACAACAATTTACAACATATGCTTTTTGGTTCTTTCCATATAGAATATAGAATATATTACAGGTATATTATTGTGCATTGCATTATTTTGTGTCATTTCTATTAAAATATTGTCTGTAGATAATGTGTATGGGGTGTGAGACTGTGACAAGCCTGTAGCTTAGCAACACAAATCCAGCGCATGTGTCACTATTGAGTTCCGCGTGACGTGTCATTCTCCCTATCACTCCGCAGTCGTGCGCACAGCCTATAAACCTAGACTAACGAGAATGATTGTAAAGTGCTGTGATCTGAATCGTTCTTTTGTTCTGCCTGTTACAGGAGAGCGCCCTCTGAACAGCAATCAAATTAAAGGGGGAATATGAAAGGAATGGATCTAAGGTGAGCCATTATGGCTCCTTCTGTTTTGAGCTGCGCTCCGCCGTGCGCCTGGCAGTCATCTCACCGATGAAACCTATTGAGAATGAGAGTGTAACACCTGGCGCTATAGTGCTGATGGCTCTTGAACCCTGAAAGCCGAAACCCTCTGTTAGACAAGGCTGACAAGGGCTTCTTCCTCTCTTTCTAAACCAAATTTAGCCTGCGGCAATTTATTCACCATGCCTGCGATTATTGCGTGTCCAGACAGGTACAGCGAGGGACGCTCGAGTATGCCTACCCAGCAAGATGGACACTACAGATGGACGGGATGGAGATAGGGCCAAGCTTATCGAACGGGGGGGAGAGAGAAAGTATAGGCAGTGTGAAACGCGGCTGATCTGAATGGTGGATCACATTAATACAGTGCCTTCTCGCCATTTCAAAGCACTTTGCAGTTCCCTACAATCACTGCCAATGGGTAGCATCCATCCAGATGATGTACAGCAGCCATTTTGTGCCTGGATGCTCGCCAAATGCCATCCGAGGTGGAGTAGGAGGAAATTATTCAGCTAATTAAACTGGGGGACAATAAGATGCATAATTTCAATACAGCGCAACGGTATTTCACTTGTTATTTTTGTATGCGGCAGGCACACAACTTGCTTTTGCTTAGCTGCTCAGTGAGTCCACTCGGCACACCTTATGGTTACGGGGTTTGCGTTGTGGGACAACCCCGCAGCTAGAAGCGCGGTTAGAGCCCGTGGGTGACCGTGCCGCGTACACCAGGGTCGCTAGCTCTGTCACCACACACCGTCGGGGGAATTTATGGACACGCGAATACCGGGAAAGGGGCGCTATCAGCCCTGGAGTCACAGAGAGAGATAGAGGGAGAGAAAGGGGGCGAAGGTGTGAAAGGAAAGGAGAGAGATAAGAGAGAAACGGGATGTCTCAATGAAAACACAATAAAACGGATGCCTGTGTAGCGGCGGTCAATGCGATGATGAATTTTGCCGTGCTCGTTCAGGGAGGCTAAACTAGCCTGGCGCCTCATTCTTCTTCCTTTAATGGGAAGCGGGAGTGGGGGGGGGGAGGTGTCAATGAACAGCGAGAGGTGCGTGTGAACGATGCCCTCAGAGGCAACCTGACACGACCTTTTCCGGAACATTCTTCTACACCAGCGAGCAGCTTATTTGTGTGAGAAGTGGCGGCGTAGATGAACTTGACAACGGCACCTCACATTTGTGTGTGTTTTATTTTTTTTCCCCAGCCTCCTTTTGCCTCCTTCGAGCCAAAAAGTAAGTTAGGGAGAATTTTACTGGGAGTTTTGCCCCAACACACCCCCCCACCTTGTCCATGTCCCCTTTTTTTTGGGTCCTGCGGGCAACTAAAAAGATGAGAGCGCCACAAAAAGCCATCACTCACGGAGAGCACCTTGCTCCAGGAGGCGAAGGACAATGGAGGCGAAGGACAATGGAGGCAGACCTACTTAGCAAAGGCTGGCACCGCCGCACAGCCAAACCAGGGCACGGAGCAGAGCAGGAGACGACTCTTGAAAAGGGAGGGTGCATTAACCAGGGAACGGCAGGGGTTACTGACATTTTCAGCTTACCTGCTCAACACTGTCCACTTCAAGGCCCTGCATTAAAATTATAATTTAGAGCCTACTCTAACTGAATCATAACAGTTACTAGGACTTTCAAAATTAAAACTGTGATTTGTGATCACGGAATCCTAATAATACTAATAATCATAATAATAATAGGGGAAAGGATGCAAGTGTAGTATAATGGTTAGGAAACTGGGCTTGTAACTGAGCAGTAGGATTGAGTCCCAGCTGAGACGCTGTAGTTGTACCCTTGAGCAAGGTACTTAGCCAGAATTGCTTCAGTAAAACTATCCAGCTGTATAAATGGATTGAATGTAAAAATGTAATCTGTGTAAGTTGCTTTGGGTAACAGCATCTGCTAAATGTAACTTGTTATCTATGGATATTCATTTCTTGAGTTCTGGGTCGTGCTACACATGCAAGATAACAAAAATGTCCAATTTATCTCCTCAAGCCTGGATGTCTGGCATACTTTTCCAGAACCAAGATATGATCAAACCAAGAAGTACACCACACCAAATCCCCAAGTCTGAATAAGAGAATAGAAGGCTAGTGCTGCTATAACTGAATTCTAATACTTATTTAACTTAATACTCATGCGATTCATATATGCTGAACAGAGTCACTGGGGAAATAACCGGTCCTTATTATGGATAAGAGCACGCACACAACCAACTTCGGAAGGTAGAGTATTGCCTGACTCATACAAAATCCTCCATGGAAAGACGCTGCTATTTTTGAATAGTTATATACGATGGTCTGTGTGTACTGATGTTATGCACTTTTATTTTGAGTTTTATATTTGACAATGCAGTTTTATGCAATTGGTTTTAGGTTACTTTGTGTATGCTTTGTATGAACTCTTGTATTTTGACACATGCCTTCTTGGCCAGGTCAGTGTTGTAAATGAGAATTTGCTCTCAATATTGGTTAAATAAAGGTTATTTAATTCATCGGAGAAAAAGTGAGTGCCGTGCCACAGGTCACGATCACGTCTTTACACACGACCACTCAGCCCACTGAAAGTGAAAGGGCATATCAATGTCAATACCTCGCACTGACTCCAGGACAATGTGTTGAAATTAAATTACCTCACCTCATCTCACCTCACATCTATTTTTTGCTCTGGTCTTAAGGCCTTTTTTTAGTCAATATTTTTTCTCATGTTTATTGATTCTTACCTGCCGGATCCAATGTTGCCACTTAAACCGCTGAAACTCCACAAGGACGGCTGGCGACGACCCAAACTGGCGTTCATACGTGTCATTTGCCGTGCTCTCCTTGTGCAGACATACATAATGCATTGTGATGCTTCAAAAGCATTCGTGGCATCATTGGCTTGTTTAAGACAACTAAGGATGCAGCAGCAGGATGTCAGCTGTTTCGTAAGTTTTAGGAAGGCGCTGTGGAAACGTCAGTGGGGCGGCAGTGCTGTTTGCATGCTGATAATCACACACAGAATAGAAAATGATTTGACCTTTCCCATTTTCAGTAATTAGGCCATTAACATGCACAAATTGTATGGCAGTGAAAGTCAACTGCGCTGATTTTTTTTTGCTTAAGTTTCTATTAATAATCACAATAAAGGTCATATTAGAATAAATACACTGCTGTCTCCAGCTGCCTCTGCTTTGCACGGTCTTGCGCATCTCGTGAAACGGGAGCACTATAAAGTCACCGCGGTGAGGATGAGGGCCGCCTTCTGGGAGGCTGCAAATAACTGGAGACAGAAGTCAAACCAAGCTGAAATTCATCCCTTTTTCCAGTCATGCACATGCCCTGCCTCTAGGTGGCAGCACTCAGAGCAGGGGAGGACGCGGGGCAATGTAAAAGCGGCGCTCTTGCTGTACTTAACAGACTGACGCTGCTGTGATCAGTCACACAGATTATGGCCCTCTTGCAGGGGGGAACACTCAATGGAACACGTTGAAAACAACAATAAATAAGTCATAAAAGCGAGTAGAAACGCAGGGAAATGCTGTCCACGGGCTCCTTGCTTTACACAGGAGGACGGCGTTTCCTCGTGTGAGCATTGCTGAGCGCGAAGCGGAGAGGCGGGCAGGCAGGTTGAACCAACTGAAGGGGTAAAAAGATGAAATCCCCAGAGACGACTCCCGCACACCCAATAGGATGACACTCAACAGAGATACAGAAATCCGAAAATTGGATTATGTCAGTTGGGACAGGGCTGCCTTTTCTGGTGGAATATCTGGCAGTCAGGAGAATCTGTAGTTAAGAAGCGAGCTATGCTTAGAATGGATAGGCTTCTGAACAGGCTTCTGGGTCTTGGTTTGGTTTTAAAGCTCTGCTGACTCTCTCTCTCTCTTCTTTCACTCTCCTGTACTGATAGTTCCCGTCTTCTGCTCCGTTCGCTTCTCTCAGTACGTTCCAGTGAAAGCGCATCTTAGCAAACGGATACAAATTCACCTTTCAATCGAGTCCAAAGTCATTGTAATGCAAATGCCTGCAAATGTAAAATAAGTCTTCAGAATGTCTGGTGGCGGGGGAAGAGATGCTGACGTTATTGCCAACGCTGCAATTCCACCACGCAAATGAAAGGCATAAAACTTATACTTCTGTACGACTGCATGCATTTTAGCTCACAATCAAATAAGCATGTGCTCCTTTACTCATCCTATGGTGCTTGCTAGTTTTTTTCAGTACATGTCTTCGTTTTTCACTTAGTTCAATTTATTCCTTCTCGATGTCAAAATCTCGATGTCGAAAAACCCACTTAATTTGAGATTCCTTTAACTCAGCACTTGGCTGTTGGACTATGAGGATCAGAGCCTTGGAGTCCAGCAGGCAGTTGATCATTGATCATTGAGAGCAGCTGTGGTGCATTTTCTCTTGTCCAATGAGGGTCTGATGACACCTTTCCTGTTGTAGACCAGCATCAACAAAAAAGACATAGACAGTGGGGCAGACCCACAACACGCAATAAAGACATTCAATAGAATCACTGCATTAATCAAACTAATTAAGTGAATTAAAGCTGAATACAGCCATGATTAAAAATTGCCCCCGCTGTCCCGAGATGTCCAGTGTCATTAACCAGTCCAACACACAGACTCCGCCTCCACGACTTTCCTCCATACACGCAGTGTTGCGGTCTCTGTACACTGTCGAAACGGAGCACCGAACTGCGTCAGCCTTCCCACTCGTCGCCTCGCTCCTCCCCCGCATTATCTTCTCCTTCCCTTCCCTGGTTGCCTTTTGGAGATTGCCTGCACTCCCGGATCAGTCCCGACATCTTCAACTCCAGTGAAGAGTGATGGTAAACTCTGTTGCTGCAGATCCAACGGACATTGCTGAGCATATGTTGTGAATGCGTCTCCATGGTGACGACCACAAACAAAATTATCCCGACTAGACAATTCATCAATATTATCAAAGCAAGCAGCAGGAGTGCCCTGAAAAATATCCAGCCCACTTCCCTGTACGACAACAGACACACAGCGCATGAAAAAACAAAAGACAAAAGCCCGACACAACAAAATACATTCAAATTAACAAACACGAACACGAGAGACAGCTGGACTACATGTCGCCATTAGAGCGCCATGTGACGTCACAATGGCGTATCCGACAATTTCTGATCCGACAACCTCTAAAGTCTTTTAAGGCTTTAAGTTTGAGGTTTTCTTTGCTTTAGTTATCAGACTTTGTGGTTAAATGGTAAGAATATTAGTAAGCCTAGATGTTTTCAAGGTGATTTAGAAGCACCTATGCTGGGTCTTCTAGCCAATCTAGGCTTGGCTATTCATTGCAAGTTATTTTACTTGCCTAATTGATTGTCTAGCCCTGCAGGTTTTATTATTTTTTATTATTTGTTATTTGTTTTTTCATCACGCGGTGATGAACGGCGCTGTAATTTGACTGATCAAACGGCGGAGACCCGGTGCGATGGAGTTATTACTCTACTCCCCGGAGCCCGTAGTCACCGGGAATCCATTGCGAAGTTGAAGCTGCGGCACTAATTTCCTGGCGAGCAAGCCGCGCGTCTCTTCCCCCCTGTCGAGTTTTGGTTTTGGCTTGGTTTTTGTCAGTGGAGAGCTTGACGG
Organism: Synaphobranchus kaupii; assembly: GCA_029718625.1. Lineage (NCBI taxonomy): Eukaryota > Metazoa > Chordata > Actinopteri > Anguilliformes > Synaphobranchidae > Synaphobranchus > Synaphobranchus kaupii. The sequence goes on along the minus strand of CM056384.1, from coordinate 54,005,703 downwards.
TGCACTGGGAATGGTGTTGGCATAATGTGGGCAGAGTTTGCTCCAGGTTTTGTACCAAAGCCCTCGTGTTTAGCCTGCTCAGATAAAGATCAAGGCCACCAGCCAATCATACTCTTCTCTTGCTGTTGTGGGTCTACGCCGACGTTCCTCCTAAACGATAATGTGTACGGGTGGATTTTCATCTTCGCCCCTGGAAATTTAATGCAGCGGACAGCGACTGTTGCCCTGGTGATTCAGACCAGCGCAGGTGTGTGGAGAAGGTTTTGTGATGGGGAGTGCAGGCATATTGGGAATGGCTGGAATATCGCAGATAATCTGGGGCCCAGGAGAGGCAACCATATGGGGCTTCTGAAGAGATCTCTCTCAGTAAGAATCAATGAGGAATATTTTTTGTAGAACCATGGCCCTCCAATGACATCATATCCTACACTCATAAATATATGTTATGTATATTAATATGTTCTCCTCTGTGATACTGATCACTCAACACCTCTCTTTTGCTCTTTTTAAATACATATTATTATTAATATAATAATAATTTCTTCCTCTTCCTCTTCCTCTTCCAAGGCTGCCTTTCAGTAATGATTGTTCCAGTATTGATCTTGTTACATTTCTAAAACCATTTTTACCTCCACGTATTTCCTCATCTTTTAAATAAACAGACTCAGAGGAAAGGGGTACTTGTAAAATCTTATGATTGCATTCACATTTAAATTATTACGTACATTTTAGGTTAGTTTCATAGAACCATATCTTTGCACTTCCAGATCAGAAATGATATCTCTGTCTCTCCCAATCTCTCTCTCTCTGTCTCTCTCTCTTTACTCTTAACTTGGAATAAGGGAGTCTCTTTGGAAATAATTAATTCCACTTATTTGATTTAGCAGTGGGAGCCACTCAAGTCTTGACAAAGAGAATTAAATTGGCATCCAGCATGCCTAAATTGCTCCAGAATTTATCTGGTTACACAGTTTTAAAGGAAAGCAACCCAGCGACATGCCTGCATACTGTGGTACCCAGCGACATGCCTGCATACTGTGGTACCCAGCGACATGCCTGCATACTGTGGTACCCAGGGACATGCCTGCATACTGTGGTACCCAGCGACATGCCTGCATACTGTGGTACCCAGAGACATGCCTGCATACTGTGGTACCCTGTGACATGCCTGCAAACTATGGTACCCAGTGACATGCCTGCATACTGTGGTACCCTGTGACATGCCTGCATACTGTGGTACCCAGCGACATGCCTGCATACTGTGGTACCCAGCGACATGCCTGCAAACTGTGGTACCCAGTGACATGCCTGCAAACTGTGGTACCCTGCATACTGTCTGCATACTGTGGGTATATTTATAGGTCTCTGACAGTTAAAGTCATTTTGATGCTAATCCGATTACATTACACCACATCACATTATTTCATAAGACACATACGAATGTGGATGATTGGAAAGAGGGTATCCTTGGGGGTGATGAGAAACTATCCGTGGCATGTATGTACAGTACACACACACACACACACACACACACACACACCTTTCAGATCTACGCAAACATTTATTTTTTTAAATATTCTTATAAACATTATTAAAATAAATAGCAAATTCCCTGCAGCTGCAGCTTGTGACCTTGAGCGATTGCCACTGCTTGCTTGCTTACTGTACTCAAAAGCTAATTGCGACAAAAATTTAATTTGACAGATTTTTTAATTTGTCCCCTTACCATATTAGTTCATTTGTTCAGCAAATCATACACCTACTGTCCTACATTCCAAACATTTCTCTCCGTTTTTCTGCACGCTATTCAGACTCCCCCGAGTCATTTTTCTTCCATGGTACAGTTATGTCTGCGGTGGGTTGTCTTTGGGAAATGTTTATTTGGAGTGATGGCGGATGGGGATACTGCTTGTTGTTAGCCATGGGTTTCTCAGGCCTGAAATGGTGGTTAGGCCTCATGCATGCTGCTCTTGCCCCTAAGTGCCTGTCTTCTGGGACCCTAACATTTCTGGGATTTGTGGGTGCTCAGTGGTGTTTCCACTCTGGCCTAGCAGGAAAAACCAAGCCCCTGGTATGCTGCAATAGGCACAGGCCTTTCGGAGCACAAATCCACGCCCATTGCTGAGGAACATGTCAAGGACTTGGGCTCCGCTTTATGAAGTCTTCATTATGCCTTTATGAGCTCTAAATAATGGCCATAAATCTTGTCATAAGCACGCAATATACACCCAGCTTAAACCAGCTGGTTACAAAACATGTAATGTTAACCATTACGACATTAGCGATGCCCATCAAATGCCACATTATATGAAAACCAATTGTTATGAGCTGGCAATAATATTTATGTATTCATATGGGGATGGTTATGATCCTTTTATGTACAACTCAAAGTTTTATGACAGCTGCGTAAGATACGTTGAGTCAAGTGTTACCAAAATGCCTCTTTCAACCTTTCGCACACAAGTCCGAGACAGTTGAATTTGATTATTGTGTAGTAAATGAGGTCCCAGTCCCACACACAATAGCTAATAGCAACCAGCAGAGAGAACTGGGAACGGTCTGACCAACAGAACAGAAAGTAGCAAAAGTGGATTTATGTGAAGAGTATATATGTGGATGACAAGTGAGTGCAAAGTTCCAGCAGAACAATAGCTCAGAAAGTGGCCGCAGTGACTGGAGGGATTTTATGGTTTAATGGCCCCGGCTACACGGTTTACATTCTGAGGAAGATCAACAGAACATATAAGACCAGGCTGTTCTGTCTGATTTATTCTGTTATCCTCTAGGAGGAGATGAATGTCAGTTTCCTTTACTAGGACAGTATTGCTGAATGCCATACGCACACATACACACATATAAACATTTGTGTGTGCAGATAATTTACATTTATGCATGTGCACATAGACATGGAAACACATGCGTGCACATCGCATACACATCTACACACACACGCACACACGCACACACGCACACACGCACACACGCACACACGCACACGCACACACACACACACACACACACACACACACACACACACACACACACACACACACACACACACATACACACATACACACACACACACACACAGGAAACGGGGGGAGATGTTTTGTTCCCTCCAGGGGCCAATCAGGGGCTTTGTCTGGGTTTTTCGGCCTCTGACCTGTGTGGAAAGCTGGGGGTCGGCGTGTGTGTTCTGCTCGTAGGCACGTTGCCGTGGGGACCAAAGGACATGGCCACCCCCAGCCCTTCAACGCAAGGCCTACTGCTCCACTTAATGAACAATGGCCAAGCAGAGCACCCGCTCATCCCATTCAAACACAAAAAAAACATTCTTGAGATAAGCAGACTCTCCACTAAAGATTAATTTATTGGCATCAAGGGACATGGTATGCCTTGAGTATTGTAATATTGTATAGATAGGGAAGGAGTATGGCTGCATAGAGGAGTATAGGTAGGAAACGTGGCGTACTCTTATTATAATAATAACTTTTATTATATTATTATTATTATTATTAATCTGAGCAAGAGCAAAACAGAAAGTGGAGTGTACCAGAGACTTTCTTTATATTCATTGATTCTTCTGCAAGCCTTCTCAAAGTGAAAGTTTGATTACGTTGGATTACGGAAAGTTACCTCCGTAATCCAACGTAACATTCTTACATCAACTCTATTTAAATAATAAACTAGCGTTACATGGCAGTCACGAAAGCGAGCTATCATGTTGTGATTGATCAGTTTGAACATGTTTGCACGCTCTGAGACTATTTCCCCATTATGCAACTTACGGCGAGTTACTAGAACGGATGGGTAACGTGAGCATGGCACCACCTAAAACGAGAAACCACTCTAACGCGGGGGACGGACAACCAAATATTAACGTTTTTCTCCTATGTTCATGATGTGCTAATATTTTATAAAGGTCAAAGGATGATTAACAGTAATGCACAAGGTGCGTAAAACATTGGTAAAGTAAATGCAAAGTAATGTCAGGTGTGTCCCCATTTTTTCCTCCAATGCTTAAGAAATAAATTACCCCAACAACTGCCCAGCACTTTAATTTAATCTAATGTAAGTTAATTTGATCTAATATATTTTTATTGAATGTTCTAAAAAATCATTGCCACTGAAGTTTGTAACATTGTTAAAGATGTTCTGTATGCAATTGTGGAGTGTTACTTATAATATGGCATACATTACATTGCTTATGTTTATGCAATAAATGCAGCATATTAAGGGCCTGATTTACTCAGACCTTTAGCATGTGCAAAACCTGTATGTTCAAGACTTAAAACAAAATGATCACAAGGCGAGGATGACTTTGGGCCTGATTTACTAAGACCTTTAGCATGTGCAAAACCTTTTAGCACACGCAAAACTAATAACACAACCAATGATTGGTGCAAAACAAATACCACTCCCAATCATTGGTCATGTTATTAGTTTTGCTTGCGCTAAAAGTTTTTGCACATGAAGGTCTGAGAAACACAGTTTATCAGTGCGTACCACCAGGCCTGAAAATTCTCAGGGAAACACTGATATTTCAAGAGTACACTTTCAGTTGGAGTAATTTTTGGTGAATGTGAAGAAATGTCACAAATAAATGTTAAAATTTGTTGCATTACTTTAAAGTTGTGCAATTAAAATAGTGTTTTTCAGAATGGCAAGCTTTTAAGAACTACCAAAAAAATCTGTACCGATATCGGCACCAGCCGATGTTTAGCCTAAAGGACCAGAGATTTTCATATCAGTGCATCCCTTATTATAAATTTTTTAAAATCCTAATCAGCACATATTCTTCAAATACTGGCCAACTTTTCTATATTCTCCATCACCTTTTCTATTGCCATACTACATTCAAATTAAATTCCTTTAAATTATTCCTTCATATGCCAGCGAGTACAAAGCATCTATTGAACTTTATGCAAATGCCTTCTCATCATCCTCCCACTTATCAGTTTCTCTTGACAACCATCACATATATTGCAAACCATAAATCATAATCGGTGTAAACAGATGGGTAGACATTAATTATTGTCTTACTGACAGTTTTGTTTTATATTTGTGTTGACTTTGTAATGTAATGCTTTATAGGTATGTCCTGTTGAGTGTTTGTTGTTGACGACGTAACTCCACAGGTAGTTATTTCCCCTGTCTAAACCTAACTTTATCACTGCAAATGATGCCGTGCATGTATTGATTATACAAAATAATGGACATATTTTGTCCACTCTGCAGACAAAAGGTACCGGTAATTTATTGGTAGTGAGAAGAGAGGAGGGTCTTCCAAAGAACAAGAATCATTCTGACCTCGTCCATGCAAGCTACAAATTAGATGCATTTATGCTGTGGTTTGAACATTTTACTTATTTATTTGATGGTGTGAGTGTGGAATAGGTCATAGGTCATAGTTTTCTGACCCTTAAGCACAACATGAGCACAGTGTGGGGTGGTGTGAGTTCTATTTCCTCATTCGGGGCACGGCTTGTACCCCTTCCTCCATCCTCCCCTGTGCTCATCGTAGTCTTCCTCTCCTAGCCCTCTGAGGTTATTTCTGAATGAGAGAATTTGGTTTATTTCCTTTTTTCTGTCCTCACTGGAGGGGGGGGGGGGGGGGGGTGGGGGTTCAGCTAACTTTAATCGGGTGCTTTTATGGGAAATTGATGCTTGATCGCAAACACAAAATGGCGAGGTTATTTCCTTATTCATCTGTGCACCAAGGGTCTTATTAACTTTGTCTTTGGTGAACTGTCCTGAGATTTCTCAAGGTTATATATACTGTATGTGATTCAAGGCTGATGAAAAAAAGCTAAGCACAAGGAAAAACAAAAGTGAATTTAACTGCTAAAGCACAGCCCAGGAGCCAAACACTGTCAACATTAAACAGGTTTATAGCACTCCACTAAATATCAGTCTGCAGTGAGATTTATTTCTCCACTATTTGGGAATTTCACAGCCCGGCCAACCAAGCCTAATTGGTATTGTGAGAATACTTACTCTAATACTTGGGTCCAGGCAGAGAGAGGAGAATACTTGTCATCCAGTTTCCACGGCAACAACTTACAACTCTGCGAGATATTTATGGAGTGCTTTTTGTGTTAAACTCAGCAGTGTTTTGCATGTAATGTTTAGTTATTTCTTCAAAGTACATCTGCTGCGATAAGTATAAATAATTTCCTACAGGGTTAATGCAATCTTGGCGTAGAATTCTCCAATAGTTTTCTCGGAGAGATCAGTCACATGGGATATGCTTGATAATTATCCAAACAAATGTTCTGGACAGATCATGTGAGATATTGTTTGCCCGAATCTTTCTCTTTTTTTTTAACTGCTTTATGTTCCCTGCTTCTTTTTATAAGAGGAAAGGTTCCCTGCTCTCAGTTAAATCTGTGCTGTTTGTTATGCATGGGATCAGCTACGCTGTCATGCTCGGAAATACGGGAGTGGCTGTGTACCCTCCCTCTCAAGATAAAGTTTAAACGACAAGAACCCTGCACTGATGCGCCCAGGACAAGAGCCCACACATGATGCTTGAAATTGCAAAGATACTGACGAGTAGCTGAGAGTTTGAATGCTGATGCAATTTTGTATGAAACAGGGGCAGAACAATCAAATTCTTCCCGACTACATCAACAGGAATAATTTGTCTATATCTTAGGAGTGCTAACTTGCATAGTACATGTATTGTATGCATTATACAATTGTGCATGTATTGTACATATTGTCATACTCTGTGTGTGCTATTGTCTGCGCATAGTAAAAATACACCTTGGGGGGGGGGGGGGGGGGGGGGGTCTCGTGGCGTACCCTGTAGAGCACTATCCACATGGTGAGCCACGACGTCGGTCGTTTGAATCCGACCACAAGACCATTGTCTTTCCCTCTCTTGCTCCCCATTCTTCCTGTCTCTACGCCGTGCCGTCAAATAAAGTAGAAAAAGCCTTCTTTTTTATTTTTTTAAAAATACACTTATAATTAGGTTAATTTTTCCCTTTTTTGATGTTGAATGCCACTTCATAAGGGTAGGCCAGTCCCATCACCTTCTGACTGTTTAGAATGCTGTACACGAGCAAATGGCAAAATAATTTGATTTATTTATTCATTTATGAAAAAATTGATTGTCAGATTGAAGGCCACTTCCTGCTCTTGGTATTTTGTGAGAATGCACACGCTCAGTTACAGTTTGGGTAATATAATGTCAAGGAGGGCACCAAACACCCTACGGCTAACAGCTGCTAAACTGATCCTAAGATTTTTAGGTCTGTAGGGCCCAGTGTGCAGTTGCGTAGGGCCATATCATAAATTTGTTTGTATTTGTATATAAGTGCATTATCATACATCAATTTTGTGTCATATGTTATGCAAAAACATTTCCGTTTGTCTTTAATTCACCTTGAGGTGTTTACTCTACCACATCACTACAAATCAAGACCATTATGTTTTTAGGAAAATACCTCACATTGTCTGCTATGAACCAAATTGAAACAAGCGAAAGATTGAGAGAATCTAGAAAAAGTAGGAATGCGGGTAGACAAATATGCACAGATGGTCAGACTGACAAATGTGACAGATAAATCAATAAAATCATAGATGAGGGGCAGTGGAATGTACGATGCACTCACTGTGGTAGTGAAAACAAGAACATCCTGAGTGCCCTGGTATTGACTGGGGGGGGGGGGGGGGGGGTATGCAAGAGGCAGAACCCCCCAAAAAAGTAAAAAAAATAAAGCACAGCTGTGGTAAACAACATTGCAATACCTGGTGGAAAAACCACCCTTAAAACATTGTAGTTTAAACAGCGGGTCCTGTTACTGCTGGTCCAAAATAAATGCTAAATCTTCTGTTTGCCATGTAGCATTTAGCATTCTCGCACAAGTTATAATTATACAACTTAACAAATTATCATCAACCGCCTTTGGCCAAGACACATGATATTACTACATTAAACAAAGCACATACATAATATCTTAGTGAAAATGATAGCAATTAACTTAATCGCATAATTCCCTTATGCTGATTGCAGCTTTTAATTGTTGGAGGCACACCAAAGACCGCCTTGGGATTTAGTCAAAACTAATAATTGACTCAATATGAGTAGCGCAATAAAGTTTAGGGCAGTCTTTCCCCCCCCTGTGGATTTATGGCACAGAAATAACTCTGATGCAATCTGATGCTTACCAAATAGAGTAAGCGCGTGGAATTCCAGAAGGAGCGTTGCTAAACATGTAACGCATATAATTGCACCGAGCCGTTTAGGTAGTGAGGCAAGAGTGAAGTTCCATTTATCGCATAATGTGTGGTCTCAATGAGCTGTCAATCAATTTCCTTGCTTGAATCAATCAAATGATATTGCTCTCAGGAGCAAGATACAACTATTGGGGAAAAGTAAAGAGTCACTAATAGCTTAGGGTAGCACCAGCCCTTTTTGTCATTGCAAGACTTAAAAAAAAAAAAGGGAAATGCTTTGTTTTCTCAATACTAGTTTCAGGCACTGTTATATACCTGCACATATCTGTTCTGAGAAATGAGAGGCTCAATCATAAATGCTCTCACACCTCCCTTCTTGACTGAAGTTGGTGGTAATTAAATAAGACCCTGTTGGACATCTCTATCTGGCTCATGCAGTGACAGTTGCCTTTTACCTGGCACCCATTATACAATCTCCAGCCAAGGAACAGCCTTTCTAGTAAAATAACAACAGGCAGTAACTTCAGGGGTCTTGCAATGGGGCTAGACCCCCCTTGGCTTGTGTAAATTCTCCATCTCTTTTCATCACTAGTTGCATAATATGGTAGCCTGAGCTCACGGCTCCAATCAATTGACAATGGGACATAAAATAAGGTAGACTATCCCTGTTTTACAACATACTGCTGACCACAGTAACCAAATGGAGAGTAGCAATTTTAATTCTAATCAATTGAACATTTTTATTATAATGTGTGTGTGTGTGTGTGTGTGTGTGTGTGTGTGTGTGTGTGTGTGTGTGTGTGTGTTTGTGTGTACTGTGTGTTCCTGTAACACTGCAAGTACGTGTTTGTGTGTGTAATTGTATGATTATTATTTTCTAAATCTAACTTTTTCTAATATCTGTGTGATGCAACAGATTGGGTTGTTTAACTTAATCAGAAACCCATTAGTCTTGGCCATTTGTGAATGTGTCAGACAATTATAAATCACAATTTGTATCTCTGCCATTTAGACATGTTTATGGTACTTGGAATAGGATTTCCAAGAAATACAAAATTGGGTGCAAACACAATCTGTTTAGGCAAACACAAGCTTTCTGCTTTATTATTAGACGTGGGTTTGATCATGTGTAATTAGGAATAGGACAACATTCAGTGTGGTCAAGTGCATCAAACTTAATCTTCGAAGATTTAATAATTAGATAATAATCAACCATAGTTAAATATACAGCATAAGCCAGCATTAGCATTTAAATATGATAACAGGATATATATAAATAACCAGAATAGATTAAATAAAACAAACTAACCAACAAATAAAACAGAATGAACTTATCAAAATGTAGTCCTGTGAAAGAACAGAAAGGAAAGGATAAGTGCTGCCCCCTGGTGATAGGAGGAGTCATCGCTATCCAAGTGAGCAAACGGCTGTAATATATAGTGGGGCAGATTGTGATCGCAGACCAGGGGGTGCGGGTGCAGAGATTGATTGTAATCGGTGACAGGGGGATGGGGGTAAATGCAGATTAGCAATACACACATTTTATTATTTTCCATGACTTTTCTGCATCAGAAAATTCCAGGTTTTCCACGATGCCTGGGCACCCTGTATAAGCCATATAGACAGGAAAGGACAAGTTAACAACTTCAGGGAGTTGAGTAATGTTACTTTGCACTTGCAAACAAACAAGGGACACACTTTGTGAACTTGGTCACTGGGATTTGACATTTAAGCCTCTGCATGCGATGTTAATGTCTGACTTAATGTCAAACTGCCTCTGTTCCTCAGTTAATTTGATTTAAGGAAATGGAGGAGATGAAGCTCATATGATGGGCCATTTTTATGTTCTGGGCCATTCATAGGTGAGAGATGGTTCTGTGGCACAAGCACACTGAAATCAGAACACACCATCTGAAAGACTTGCAGTAAACTCTTAGGGCCAAATTCAATGCAAGGGCCTCAGTGTAGTATAATGGGTAAGAAACTGGGCTTGTAACCAAAGAATTGCTGGTTCGATTCCCAGGTAGGACACTGTCGTTGTACCCTTGAGCAAGGTACTTCACCTGCATTGCTTCAGTATATATCCAGCTGTAGAAATGGATACTATGTAAAAAATCCTTTAAAAAGTTGTGTAAGTCGCTCTGGATAAGAGCATCTGCTAAATGCAGTAATATAAATTTACCACAAAATAGTCACAGCGCAAAAACATTCGCTATGTTGCGGCTCACATTAATGACCGGTTTACCGAGACACTATTCTATACCGAGGTTCTATTTACGCTATCAAATAAATTAAATGCCCTCATTCGCAATTTTACAGTAGGAGACACCCAAAGAAAGGGTCAGAAACAATATGGCGTGCTTACACGTCCAAATTACAAGGTGCTAAGAAACCGATATGGAGCAACCAGGCACAAGTAGTGAGTGAACCACAAGAAAAAGAAAATTGCAGGATATAGAAGTAAGGATCTACGATGTACAGCATCACAACGCCGTATTACAGCATAGGAATACAGCACCAATGGAAAGGACAAAAACTTGGATACTTCACATACAAAATTAATTCATTACATATAATAAAACAAGCAGTTGAGGATGTAAAAAAAGATGGCATGATGTTAGGCGGTGGCGTACAAAAGAAAAACTTTACAAGGGCAAAAGACACAGGTGGTGTTCCACCTAAGGAGGAAATATTAACACCGAAAAAACAACAGGTGGAAAAATCCCTGCACAATGAGCAAGTTGTGGGGGTGGAAGGAATATGGTAGCACGGAATAACTTGTGATGGGAGAAGGCCACAGAGTGACTGAAGGAAAAACTATTCACAATTAATTATATACTGTACACTACTGAACGCATACATGTAAATGTAATTTAGAACTGCGTTTTTATACCAAATTTCAATAAAACAAATATAACTTCATATTACGTCACGTCACGTGGCGCTGTAATGGCGACATGTAGTCCAGCTGTCTCTCGTGTTTGTATCTGTTAATTTGAATGTATTTTGTTGTGTCTGGCTTTTGTCTTTTGTTTTTTTTCATGCGCTGTGTGTCTGTTGTGGTGCGGGGAGGCGGGCTGGAGATTTTTCGGGGCACTCCTGCCGCTTGCTTTGATGATATTGGCGAATTGTCTCGCCGGGATAATTTTGTTTGTGGTCATCACCATGGATTCGCAACATATGCTCGGGAATGTCCGTTGGATCTGCAGCAGCAAAGTTTACCATCGCTCTTCACCGGAGTTGAAGATGTTGGGACTGATCCGGGAGTGCAGGAAATCTTCAAAAGGCAACCAGGGAATGGAGAAGGAGAAGATAATGCAGGGGAGGAGTGAAGGGGTGACTCGGAAGGTTGACTTAGTTCAGTAGATCCATTTCAACGGTGTACAGAGACCGCTACACTGCGTGTATGGAGAAAAATCGCAGAGGCGGAGGTTGTGTGTTGGACTGCATGCTTAATAATGGCACTGGACATCTCAGGACAGCGGGGACTATTTTTAATCATGGCAGCATGGCTGTATTCCACTTTAATTCACTTGATTAATTAAATGATATTTGATATGTTTGTTTGTATGCTGTGGGTCTGCCCCACTGTCTCTGTCTTTTTGTTGTTGCTGGGGCTACAACTGAAGTTCCCAAACGGGAAAATAAAAGTTATTCTATTCTATACTATATTAGGCTATATCTGAAAATAAATGAGAGGTGATTAGTAGAAACGTGTGAAACATATTTTAAATCCTGTCTCCTTTTCAGGGCGACTTCTCCGGAATCCTGTATGTGAGCTATAGGCTATAGCAGCACAGACTAATTGCCGCCTGCTTTCTCACACAAAGAGCAGAGAGTTGCAATTAATGCATGTTTTGGTAAATTAGATGGAATACTTAATTGGCCTAATTTACATAATCCCCACCCTGTTTTAGCGTATTCACACCAGGTATACATATATAATAGAATAGAATAGAATAGAATAACCTTTATTTTTCCTTTAGGGATCTTCAGTTGTAGCCACCAGCAACAATAAAAAAAGACATAGACAGTGGGGCAGACCCACAACACACAAACAAACACACCAAATAAAGACATTCAATATCAAAGTAAGTGAATTAAAGTTGAATACAGCCATGATTAAAAATTGCCCCCGCTGTCCCGAGATGTCGAAACGGAGCACCGAACTTCCTTCCGACTCGTCGCCTCACTCCTCCCCCGCATCTTCTCCTTCCCTTCCATGGTTGCCCTTTGAAGACCGCCTGCACTCCCGACCTTCTTATATAGTTATATAGCATGAATACATTTAACTATGCATCAAAAGGAAAGTCACAGAGTTATGTAATCCCCGCAAATTACATCCTAATAGCGATTTCGACCCATTGTGACCTTGTCGCAACTGCTTTTGCGTTGGAAAAGCAGTCCCAGTCGTTTAGTAAATCTGGCCCTAAGTGTGTGTGTGTGGAGAGTACAGTCTACTGTGATCTTCTGTGCAAGAAAACTATCAGAGTAAATATTGTGATGTATGTAAACAGGAATGTCAGGGAAACTTGGATGCAAGTTTTGCTTTCACCACACAGCGGGTTTGCTTGTTGTTTTTGCTCCTTTTTTTATTATAATTTTTTTTACCACCAATACTTTGCTTGCATTGATTTTTATCTAATAGAGCTAAGTGTTCCCACTGTTAGAATCCCGTGTTACGTTCACCCATCACCTCAGTCTGAACACCAGCAGACACACAGAGGGAGAGAGCTTGAGTAAAGTAGCAGAAGTACACTGCCTGGCCAAAAAAAAAGTCGCACACTCTAATATTTCGTCGGACCGCCTTTTAGCTTTGATTACGGCGCACATTTGTCGTGGCATTGTTTCGACAACCTTATGCCATGTCACAACATTTATTTCCGTCCAGAGTTGCATTCATTTTTGGCTGAGATCTTGTATTGACGACGGGAGAGTTGAGCCACTCCGTAAAGTCTTCTCCAGCACATCCCAAAGATTTTCAATGGAGTTAAGGTCAGGACTCTGGTGGCCAATTCATGTGTGAAAATGATTCCTCATGCTCCCTGAACCACTCTTTCATAATTTTAGCTTGATGAATCTTGGCATTGTCATCCTGGAATATGCCCATTGATGGGATAACCTGGTCATTCAGTACATTCAGGTACTCAGCTGACTTAATTTTATTGCTGCATAACGTTGCTGAGCCTAGACCTGACCAATTGAAGCAACCCCAGATCATAACACTGCCTCCAGAAGCTTGTACAGTGGGCACTATGCATGACTGGTGCAACGCCAACTTTTTTTTTGGCCAGGCAGTGTAGTACGTAGTAGCATAAACAACTATAAATAGGATATGGTATTACCATAGCATAAGTAAGTAATGCTCATCTAACAAGAGCTGACCTATTATTATTGCCCCATTTAGCAATTAAGATAAATCTATCATTTGGTTAATACAAATCAAAAGCATAATATAGCTCATACGAATCTTAGACATTCTGTGTGTTTTTATTTGGATGTAAAAATGACAATATTATCACCGCTGCTGTCACAATAATCACTATTTTGAAGCTATCAGCTATATCAGCTATGGACCATGCTGAGGTAACGTGAACAACGTGAACTGAACTGCACGGCATCACGGCCTGTACAATAAATACCTCTTTACCACTGAAAAATCCTGCAACATGTGGTAAATAAATGCTAATGCTAATTGCTAATATAGTTAAACAAAATTTTCTACTTGCGAGCTGGTAGTCGGGGAACCCCAAAGACTATACAGATGGAGCGGCAACTCCAAAGTAAGAGTTTGGTAATCAAGTCATCAGCGGTGAGTGACCTGACACTATTTCCTACCAGCAATGTCTAAGATCAGGGATAGGCAATCCTGGTCCTGGAGTGCCAGAGATGGTCCTGGTTTTTGGACTTTTATTCTTCATGACGTGCATAGTTATTGCTAACATAAATAATCGCTCTAAACACAAAACAACACCTAATTAAGAAAACTTAGCAGCTTGTTAAAATTATGGGATTGCAATTGTGGTTGGAACAAGAAACCAGCATACACAGGGGGCCCCCGTGACTGAACCACTGAACTAAGGTAGAAAACCACACGTGTTATTACGGACTACACTTAATGCAACTTGAGGGAATAACTTTTAAGTAAGGATAAATCTTTTAATTAAAAATTTTTTTATTAAAAATAAACAACTATATGTAATTTAAAAAAATTGAGCACAGACCAAAATGCCCTCACTCCCTTTATGTATGAGTAACAAATCATCTCTCTTTGTATCATTTTCATATCTTCATATTGTGACAAGTTTGGGAACATGTCAAATCTGCATGAATTACTTAAGCCTTCATTTAACCCCCAGGGGCTGCTTATAGGGTGCTCATTTTACTTTTAAACTGCCTGTGGCTTAGCTGCTGCTTGTGAATGATCAGCTAATTGGCTCCTTGGAGCTTTCATTTACTGGCCTCATTTACAGTGCTCATAGGTATTGTAGTTTTCAGAGCACTACAAATTCCTTACTTAGAAAAGGAAAACTGCAGACCCTTATAGTGATCTCTGGTCCTTATAGTTTGCTTTGATAAATTTGTCACTCACTGATGGGTCAAATATGAGATGACCAGTAGATGTGAAACAAAAATACATGATATTTCACCATATTTATGACATACCTTTCAACATACATTCCTTCTTATGATGCCATACCCACCACTGTTGTTTTTTGGCCGAAAACTTCAATTTTGGTCACATCTGACCAGGTCACCTGGTTCCAGTGAAACCTCCGGTGCCAAATGATCATGTGTTTCATTATATAGCACCTTTTGTACAACATTTTGTAAACACTGCTACACATGAAAACGGAATTAGACTTAAAATAAATTTTGAGAGGACAATAAAAATAAGAACAAAAAAAAAATTCCATAAAAGACTGTACTATTTAAAAGCGCTATAAACACTGGCAGGTTAAAGTGTGGGAATGGCAGGTGTCGGCTGGTCTTAGTGAACGCTGTCCTTTTGATCGCTACGCTTCGTATCCCTGCAGATTTCACACAAAAACCTCCTAATGGAATAATAAATCAGTCGCTCCTGAATACTATGGACCAAAGGTTAGGCTAAGCAGCCACTTTAAATGCCAATTTAAAGCCTTTTCATTCAGTAAACTGTGACATACATATACCAGCCACACGTCCACTTTTAACAATGTATTCTTTTATTTAAATAAAGTAAAATGAATATTACTCCCATATTGACATTATTCAGTGGTAATTGTATTCACTGGTATACAATCCGGCTTCATTGTATTATATATCTTTAAATGGTGCTGAAACTTTTAAAATAAATAAAATGTAATGGGATTATTTCTACCTGGTGGGTGTTTTATATTTATCTGGACACCAACTTTTTTATTCTACAATACATTTCATTATTATTATTTTTTTTACTTATTAAAATAGGTTTTGCTAATTCGAAGACTGGCATGCTAAAACTGACCTCTAATTAGCACACTTACCATCTGCCATCTGTTTTACTGGTAAATGCATGTATAGGATGCTATCATTTTAACTTCACAATGTGTAAGGTCTGATTTAATGTCATCACTGCAGAAGTTTATGAAAAGCATTTCGATGGCTCATTTGGTTAAGGTACCATACTGTTGTGCATGGATGGGCCTCACGGCCTCGGATCGAATCCGGACCATGTCAGTGCCGACTGTGGCCAGAAGCTCCACAGGGTGACACCACAATTGGCGCCTGCATCGCCTGGGGTATGGGAGGGTTCAGTCGATCAGGTTGATAAGGGCGCTCTTAAGACTGCATCTCAATGCTACATATGAACGGTGTTCCTCCGACGTCGCTCTGTGCAAGCTTAGCTGCGGTCTCCTTTGGGGAAAGAAGCAGCTGTCGGACACCAGGTATTTCAGAAGGGAACCCAAATTGGCAGGGTGGTTCGCACATGGAACCAGGCTGCGGTTGCAGACAGTTGGAGATTCCAGATTTCGGAGGAAATTCATTCACTGTGCAAAAAAAAACAAAAAACCCTATGAACATACAAAATAAGAAAACGACATTTTCTTATTTTGCACCATCGTCATGGAACAATTAGGAAAATCTCCTGAAGTTGGAAAGCCTGGAGCGTGGGACAGTCAGAAGACCCAGGTCCTTTAGCTTCAGCCTCGAGCGTGGGACAGTCAGATGACCCAGGTCCTTTAGCTTCAGCCTGGAGCGTGGGACAGTCAGAAGACCCAGGTCCTTTAGCTTCAGCCTCGAGCGTGGGACAGTCAGAAGACCCAGGTCCTTTAGCTTCAGCCTGGAGCGTGGCACAGTCAGAAGACCCAGGTCCTTTAGCTTCAGGCTGGAGCGTGAGACAGTCAGAAGACCCAGGTCCTTTAGCTTCAGCCTGGAACGTGGGACAGTCAGAAGACCCAGGTCCTTTAGCTTCAGCCTCGAGCGTGGGACAGTCAGAAGACCCAGGTCCTTTAGCTTCAGCCTTGAGCGTGAGACAGTCAGAAGACCCAGGTCCTTTAGCTTCAGCCTGGAACGTGGGACAGTCAGAAGACCCAGGTCCTTTAGCTTCAGCCTCGAATGCGGCACAGTCAGAAGACCCAGGTCCTTTAGCTTCAGCCTCGAGCATGGGACAGTCAGAAGACCCAGGTCCTTTAGCTTCAGCCTGGAGCGTGGGACAGTCAGATGATCCAGGTCCTTTAGCTTCAGCCTCGAGCGTGGGACAGTCAGAAGACCCAGGTCCTTTAGCTTCAGCCTCGAGCGTGGGACAGTCAGAAGACCCAGGTCCTTTAGCTTCAGCCTCGAGCGTGGGACAGTCAGAAGACCCAGGTCCTTTAACTTCTGCCTCGAGCGTGGGACAGTCAGAAGACCCAGGTCCTTTAGCTTCAGCCTCGAGCGTGGGACAGTCAGAAGACCCAGGTCCTTTAGCTTCAGCCTCGAGCGTGGGACAGTCAGAAGACCCAGGTCCTTTAGCTTCAGCCTGGAGCGTGGGACAGTCAGAAGACCCAGGTTTGAAGACCTGAGCGTCCTAGATGTCGTATGGGGGCGTATGAGTTCTGCTAAATCAAAACAGACCATGTACATGTTTAACATCATTGGTAAGTATTGAGAAAAAAAAGACCAGTAACCATTTTATTTTTGGGCTTGTATTAAACAAAGGTGGCACTAGAGAAGGGGTTAAGGCATACAAATACATAAAAATACAAAGATAAATAATGAGATCCGATATATATTAAAAAAAACAAAAAAAAACTGGATAAGCTGATTTGAAATGGTAGTACAAGCATACAGAGGTTTTCCCTGCCATGAGTGCACCTTATAGCATTATAATGAAAATCATGAGTGCCAAAGCTTGGCTTTGACCATGAGCTTTGCAGTATTTATAGATGCTGACAAACAAATCAATGTCCCATTAGTTTGTCAACAAATGGGCCCAATATCATTGATCCTTTCCCTCAAAGTGTCCGACTTGAGCGGTTGGGCCATATTTGTGGGCAAGCAGGAATTGGCATTACGCGCATGACGGCGCATAATCGACAAAGATATTTATGATCATTTTTGGGGATTACTTTCATTCCTTGCTAGCTTTGACAGGACGGGGCCCCAGAGACAGGTAGTGGATTTGAACTGAATTACAGGCCGCAAAGTCCAGTCACTGACAGCACAAGGGCCTGTTTATTGGAAGAGAAACCTACAGTTATTTTGTTACAAAATAAAAAGGTGGCCCTTAACCATTCATGCTCGATAATGTATGTGAATCGAAGGTTTGCGTCCAAACCTCTGTCCTTATCTGACTCCTTAGATAAACAAGTTTATCTAAAGGTTGTGCTTTGAAACACAAATACACTGCCCGGCCAAAAAAAAGTCGCACACTGTAATATTTTGTTGGACCGCCTTTAGCTTTGATTATGGCGCGCATTCGTCGTGGCATTGTTTCGACAACCTTATGCAACGTCACAACATTTATTTCCGTCCAGACTTGCATTAATTTTTGGCCGAGATCTTGTATTGACGACGGGAGAGTCGAACCACTCCGTGAAGTCTTCTCCAGCACATCCCAAAGACTTTCAATGGGGTTAAGGTCAGGACTCTGGTGGCCAATTAATGTGTGAAAATGATTCCTCATGCTCCCTGAACCACTCTTTCACAATTTGAGCCTGATGAATCTTGGCATTGTCGTCCTAGAATATGCCCATTGATGGGATAACCTGGTCATTCAGTACATTCAGGTACTCAGCTGACTTCATTTTATTGCTGCATAACGTTGCTGAGCCTAGACCTGACCAATTGAAGCAACCGCAGATCATAACACTGCCTCAAGCGGCTTGTACAGTGGGCACTATGCATGACTGGTGCAACTGTGACTTTTTTTTTTGGTCAGGCAGTGTATATGCTATAATGTCACAAAGGTGTACAACATATCAAAAGCTATTTTTAAAAACACCAAACTCATAATCAATACCAACAAAACAAATTGAAGATATTTTGTCTCCACAGTCAGTCTTTGGCAATGCATACTGGAAGGTATGTACATTTTATTATATCATTGCATTTTATACTTGTCACCTTTGTCCATTGGCATCCATTTAACAAACAAAAACAAACTACAAGTTCAGCCAGAAGCCTTGCCTTCTTGGTAGCAGGGAAACAGTCAATTTTTATAAGGGTGTGACCTCATGGGGTGGAGGGGTTTTCGAATGCTGAACCTATTTAACCAGTGATCACAACCGACATTCTTGTACATTTTACAGGACTACATTTACTCACTTGAAGAATGTGTGAGTGTGTATGGCGGGGGGTGGTGCGCTATTATATATCCTACAAGAAAATGTTCCTGCTGTGGTCCTGTGGGGATATAGATCAAAAGGAATTATTTTGTTTAGAATGCTAAACCAAACATGCCACACACCTAGTAATTTAAAAAAGAAATGATAAATAATTGAATATTTGGAAACTTTTTAGACCGGGATTACCCATTATGTCTCAACTCACACTAAGTCTTAGTAAGTCCATTAGTAACTAACAGTGTCCCATGGGTTCCTTTTAAAAACACTTATTGACTTCTAAATTAAGCTTAAAATTACTTTCAATCTCAAATCAGAAACGCATGTTAAAAGCCACTTACAATGTAAACTACTAATAGTTTTGCAAGGAACAGCCCCTAGGTGCCATTTACTGTAATATAATTAAAGGAAAAACGGCGACGCGGTAAATTATGCACGCAAACGGAGAAAACTCAAGAGTATAGATTTACATCCTAATGTAGTAAAATCCATGCAATGCCCAAGGAAAGTTTTGTCCAAAGGAATAAATTTAGCTCAGAGTGCAATCAAGCTTCCAAAAAGAAACTAGACGGCTCATTACAGTTTTTTTTTTTTTTTTTTTTCATTGACCAAATAACTCACAAAGGCAGCCATCGTTAAAATAACAATTCTGTTTCCCCCTTTGACTATGAATTATGCATAAGGATAAACACAAGTCCATTCTTATTGAACAGAAAAGGTTAACATCGCAGTGAAATACAGCTGTTTGACCCGTTATTGACTCCTCAAGGTCCGGAGAAGAGCAGAATGTGAACATGGATACTGAACCAGGCTGGCGCTTTGAACAAGGCATTATCTCCTGGGTCTGTTCCACCCCGTGATTACTGTCTGTGTATTAGGGGTTTATCTCCTATCAGAGGAAATGTGACTAATGCATCGCTTGGCATTCCTCAAGTTAACGCTTGATGGCTCTGACAGTGACAACTGTCAAGTGCGGCGACAGTGAGAGATTACAGGGAAGACAAATACGCAAGAGGGAGAGAGGGAGAGAGGGAGGGAAGTGAGAGAGAGGGAGGAAAGACATTTACATTTTAAACCAAATTATTTCGCCCTGTGATCTAGAAATTTTAAACAATATAAGTAAATTAGATCTGTTTGTCTGCATGCAATCTGTCAGTTTTTAACTGCCAATCTCAAAATGGTAAAATGCATACAAAATGAAATAAACTGGATAAAATAATAAATAAACTGTAAATCCACAACTTTTCAATAATTTGTCACCATATCGATTCCTCTATCCCGTTAAAGGTTGCAGAAAGGCAGGACAGGAAAAGAACTCGCAAGAGGGCTGAAGAGCCAGCCAGATGTTTACATGATGGATCATGGTAGAATTGCCTCCAGAACAGATCCTCACACACAGAACACAGAACACGCTCTTCCTCTGTCAGTCTCCTGGGAATGTCAGGATGTCACCTGTCACCTGTGCTCATCTCCGCCGGCTCCCCCCCGAGACTCGTTCTTTTGAGGCTGATGCCGATCCCGAGGCTCCGCCATTTAGCTATGCAGGACGGGCGCCATGGCGATGGACTCCGCCAATTAACGGCAGCCTACGTCAGGCAAGGCGCTGAAATGGCTTTGCGTCTGTGAGGGACTGCGCTTTTTAAATTTTCTATGTTTTTCTATGAGGGAGGGTGCGTCATTGGAAACGGAACGGTGCCCTCGGGGGGCAGCAGCTCCTCAGACGTGCTTGGGAGGATCGCAGCGGTTTTCCGAAACATCTTGTGTTTTTCCCGTGTTTTTTTATTTTTTTTCCCCCTCAGCTTCTCTGCCACCGGGGATTGCCGTCGCTGCTCCACCTGCCCGATGTCGTCCTGTGATAGTGCTCGGTGGAGGCTGGGCCCACTTCACAGAATTAACAGGGCCTTTGGGAGGTCCGGGGGGGGGAGCCGTTGCACAAAAGAGAGGAGCTCCGGAAGGGCCCAGTTGCCGCGGATACGCGGAGCGCCTCCCTCACCCTCCCCCCCACCTTACCGGAGGACCTCGGAAGCGGAGTCACGAGTTGTGCAGGCGTCGCCTGGCTTCCAAAGAGAAGGAATGGGAAATAAAAAGAAAAGCCTAAAGAAGCCTGGATCTTTTTGGGTTACCTTTTCTTTATTACCACGGTATCACCTCAAGTGCTTCAGCAATCAGACGCCTGGAGGGAGAATGGTAGTCCCCCCCCCCCCCCCCCCCCCCCCCCCCCCCCCACCCGTGCTTGGGAAGCACGCGATGACACATGACAGAGCCGGGCCCACACGCGTCAGATAAACGCACAAACGATTAAGCAAATCCTGTCCGTCGATTCCTTCAACGGGGTGTCGGGAGCTCCTCTCCCTAGCCATGTCCTATTCTCCGCGGGGGTTTACACGGCAGCTGTTTGTAACTCCTGAGCGAATCACCCCTTTCAGTTGCTCACAAACGCATCTCGTCTCCCTTTCTTTTTTTACCTGCTGTTCAGAGGTTGTGGTGAAGGGCAGGTCCTGTATCTGACTGATACAAGGAGTCAGAGTCATTAATATGGAATTTACTCCTCAATCCTGGTTGTCAGCAAGCGTGTGAATCTCCACAATCTGTCTTTTACTTGCCATCGTCTTTACCTTTCTAGTCTTTGTTTGACATATTTTCCTTTAATATGTGCATGCATCTCTCTACTCTGGCCTGAATCAGGCATGAGACTTTTGCATTCGGGGCCTGTATCATACTCGCATGCATTTCAATCAAAATCTCATGCATCTCAATGAAATCAACAGTGCTGGCCGTTGCATAGCCTTGACAGCAAATTTGGCTGGTTTTTAACTGCGGCTGTGGGTGGTAAAATGCCTCTAAAGCCCTGCTCAGCAATATCACAGCTTCCCCGTGTTTCTTTTCATTTATTGCACTTCATGTGAGATCTATGGCTTATTTCCTCAGTTGTCTTTTATAAGATGGCTAAAAACCTTTTTTTAATTAGATGGGAAGAAAACTCTGATAAAACTTAAATACAGTATCTACTCTTATGCTTTAAAACTTTCTTTACCTGTATTTTAGCAGATACAGTAGTACGAATCTAATTATTATTATTATTATTGTCCATAACATGGCAGTTGTCATCATTGCAAGATACGCCTCTTTTCCATCATGTGATTCCAGGGGGGAAAAGTAAAAAAAGAAGAAAAAAAAAGCCTTCAGGCTTACTAGTAGCCCGGTGTCATCCTCAGTGAAAAGCAGGTGTTCACACCGAAAATGGCCACACTGAGACTCCACAGAATTCGTACCCAAGGCTCATTTGTAACAGGTCTGTTGTTATTACATGCATGGTAGCATTCAGGCACCGAAGGCCATTTTCTATGACAGTGCTGGAGGAACAGCGGCAAGAGGTGTTGTGAGCAGTCAGGCATGTTCTAAATCACGGAAGCATTTCCCCCTGCAAGGGGACCCTACTGAAAAAAACAGCTTGAGCTGGTAGCTGGTCACCAGCTTGACCAGCTCAAGCTATGTTTTGAAACAGCTGGTAGCTGGTTGACCAGCTCAGACCAGCTCCCAGCTCGACATGGTTTGACCAGCTACCAGCTCAGACAACCTACCAGCCACTAGCTGGTTGACCAGTTCAGATTTGCTTCCAGCTTGGGATGGTCTGACCAGCTACCATTTCAAACCAGCTAACAACATTAACTGGATTACCAGCTAAAACCAGCTAGATGGTTAAAGCTGGTCAAACTAGGAACCTTCGTAAAGGAGCTCCCATTTAGGTCTAGACTATCTTTAAGACAACAATAAAAACCAACAAAATGTATGAAATGAAAGGTTTTATTCACAACTGTTTCATTTACATTCATGTTAAAGTTATGGCCTGACATCATACAAAATTATGCTTCCCTGAGCCATAAAAACAGCATAAGAAATGTCAATGAAGTGAGTGACATAACATAAATGTAATGTTAACTACCACAAAATATTTATTAAAAAATCACACCCAGGTGGTGAAGTAAGCGGTGCAGGTTTTGAGCAATCATATAAAAAAATGCAATAGAAAATGTGTGTGTTGTTTACATGTACAAAAACAATGGCCTCTGGTTTGGTGATATTTTTACATTATGCTTCTTATTAATTAGTATACTTACAGACATGGCATTTAACAAACATGTAAAAGAGAGATATAGATAAAAGGACAGCAATTGGTATTTCAGAAGAAACAGGAAATATGACAGTTAGTACTCTGATAACAAACAGGAAAGATTACATTACTTGAACAATAACAATGGAATTCCAAACTCAACAAGAGGGTGCATAGATTGTTGGGCCGTTCCATAACTGACTGGGTCCAGCAGAACACTGGTGGTAGATTTTGTATTGATTTTGCTTCGGGGGGTTGCTAACAGGTGGAATGTTCAAAACTCCACTCTAGCGGCAGTTGGTAATTTCAATTTCCAACCCATTTTCTAACTTGTGACGACGACTACAGTTTTTAAGGTACACAGACATAATATGTATCAAAATGTTCAAGTGGTTCCCAGAATTCCTACGGTATAAATATCTAAGCTGTGAAATTTTTAGTTTGTAAAATATTCAGTGTTGTTTGAAAACCATGCTCCCCATTCACACAAATGGTGGAATGTTCAAAACTCCACTCTAGCAGCAGCTGGTAATTTCAATTTCAAACCCATTTTCTAACTTGTGACCACGACTACAGTTTTTAAGCTACACAAGACATATTATATACAGATGTGCATCTGTTCCCAGGATTCCTACAGTGTGAATATCTAAGCTGTGACATGTATATTTTTTGAGATAGAGCTGTCTGAAGCTGGGCGTGCTTTTCTCAAGCTACTATTGTATTCCCGGGCATGTGGCGCCTAGGCGACTCCTGATTGGTTTAAATCTCATGCTACGAACGGACGGACGGACACACGTCACGTATAGAAGCGGCTGCACCACTTAAAAATAATTACATTGAGTCGAGTCTTGCTTGAACAAATCAAAGAATCAACTACTTACAGAAATACAGTGAGCACCATAATTCATTGGACAGTGACACGTTTTTGTTATTTTGGTTCTGTACAGTAGCACTTTGAGTTTGAAAGGATACAATGACAATGAGGTTGAAGTGCAGACTGTCAGCTTTAATTTGAGGGTATTTTCATCCATATCAGATGAACCGTTTAGAAATTATAGAACCTTTTGTACATAGTCCTCCACATTTGTGGGCATCAAAAAATATTGGACAGTTTAACATAATCGAGAATAAAGTAATCATTTTTAATATTTGGTCGCATATCCTTTGCATGCCATGACTTCCTGATGCCTGTGACCCAACAATATCAAAAGACTCTTGATATCTTATTTTCTGGTACTTCTACAAACGAAACTATAACCTCTCTGCATTTGAATGGATCTCTATGGGATTTGGGGGTGGGTCTAGATTTAGCTGTAAATTATACTGCAACAGTATGGAACACATGGTTGGCTAAATGGCTCTAAGTCATCAAGGGTCTGACATATCAAACAAGCCTTAAACCATCACTCTACTGCCAGATATTCAGTAGATGTGGATGGATAACTTGAATGGTTTCTTCTCCTGACTTATTTTTCCAGAGTTCAATAGGAAAATTTGTCAGGAGAAACAACCCTAAAAGTGATCCATCCATATCTACTGCATATCTGTAAGCAGAGTGATGGTTTGAGGCTTGTTTGATACCTCAGACCCTTGATGACTTACAGCCATTTTACCAATCATGTATTCCATACTGTTCCAGCATAATTTACAGCTAAATATAGTCCCACCCCCCAACTCCCATAGAGATCCATTCAAATGCAGAGACGTTATAGTATCTCTTCTAAGAGTACCAGAAAATAAGATATCAAGTCTTTTGATATTGTTGGGTCACAGACATCAGGAAGTCATCGCATGCAAAGGATATGTGACCAAATATTAAAAATGATTACTTTATTGTACATGATGTTAAACTGTCCAAAATGTTTTGACGCCTGAAAATTGGGGGTGGGGGGCTATGTACAAAAGGTTCTATAATCTCTAAACCGTTAATCCGATATGGATGAAAATACCCTCGAATTAAAGCTGACAGTCTGCACTTCAACCTCATTGTCATTATATCCTTTTAAACTCAAAGTGCTAGAGTACAGAACCAAAATAACAAACAATGTGTCACTGTCCAATGAATTATGATGCTCACTGTATGTAAACCACCCTGTGCACTGTTGTGCTCCACCTGGGAGCTAGCAGGGGCAAGAATCATAAACTATGTACGACAAATAATCCTGCACACACCTGGATTATAACTTCACATATTTCAAGGTTTACAAAAGAGCAAACAACATGTTTCACTGCTTCGCCAGGTTCGCTCAGTCAAAATGCAGGCAATGAAACGCATTGTTCACTCTTTTGTAAGTTGTGAAATAAAGTAGCCGAAGTCGAGTTAGAATCCTGGTGTGCATTGATTATTTGTTGTTTTACATAATCAAGTAGACTTCTTCATATTTTTATTAATGTCCATAATCTTTTCTGTCATGTATCTACCCATCTTTGAGTCTTGCCTTTTGTTCTGCGTCTTGGAGATGCTTGGACTCGAGCCAGTCCTTGAAACAGCCTTTAAAAGAAAAAAGAGGGAAAGAAGCAAATATCAAAATACAAAGGAATAGTTTTGTGTTTGTAGGTATGTATTTATAATGTTCGCTATTGGCCATTGTCATCTTATGTATTAATAGTATTAATTAAGAGTATTATTCAATAGTTTAATGAAGACTGATCAAACCATGTTTAAAATTTGACACTGGCAATTCAATGAACCATTTACACCTGCACATTTTGACCTACTGTACGCAGTTACTGAGATACAACAAACGGCTCCGAAGTTAGTGGCCAAAAGGTAAAGTTGTAGTTCCACCATCTGCCTGATTCAGAAGAATCCATACAAAATATAGAGGGTTCCAGCACTTTGTGCTTGGACCCCTAAATGCACAATCAATCATCAATTATTGACCTTACAATGGCTCCAAAATCAATGCAACTATGGATACAAGAATTATGAATACTTTTTTAGCTTGTGTTCTGGAATGGACAATCACTGCAATTTACCTTTTACAGCCTTGATCTTGAGTGGTGAAATGGCAGGCTTTGGGACAGACTTTGTTGTAGGGCAGCACTTGCCCTACAGGCTTCTCCCAGCCAGTGCAGCAGAACCCCAGACTGACACTGCCAACTCTTTAACAAAGAGTCCTTAGCGTTCTGCTTGATCCTGTTCCACTGTTCAGTCCTGATCCAAACCCCTTCACCAATATGGATCTAATTTTAAACAGAAACAGTGGTATTTTTAACTTCAAAATTACCATATAAATATGCAAGAGTTCACACTAAGGTCAGAAGGGAACTTGCCTAATAAAAGAAAATGATCTCCTTAATGAAAAGCTAATTGGGTAGGACTGTGGGGAAACTGACAGCCAGCACTCACTGGCTAGCAGCACTGTCAATCACAGGAGTATGTGCGTATTTCCGGTACGACGCGGTGCATTGTGTTTTATCAGTCCGCCGGGAAACAAGTTGTGCTAACTAATCGGTAGCTAGCGAATGCTGAGAATCCATCAAGAACAATGAGTGTTTCGGACCAAGACTGAGAGCTTAACTCTGAATTGAAGAAAGTTTTTGAAGTTCACAACATTTCTTCTGTGTGACGGACTGTTTTACTGGAAAACTGTTTTACACTACATTACAAGACAAGTGAACAAGTGGCTGAGCTAATGAGGAGATACTGCCGCTGAGAATTTAGTCACCTTCTATTGTGTATCCACGTACCTTTTACTGACGAAGACTTCCCCAGAGTGTCATTCTCTGATTGTGAGGAAGTAGTGGAGTCCAAAGTGGGAGCTGAAAAAATAATCCTTATAATTCACCTTGTAATTTTGGAATTTGTCTCATAGAAATGCAAAAACATAAGATAGTATAGAAGTAGAACGCATAATATCAAATTACACTTACATAAAGGGTTGAACATTTTCGAGGTGAGGCAGGCTTGGAGACTTAAGTTGAATGTTTTATACTGATCAACTTCCTTTTCCATTTCTTTTACTTTTGCCATAGCATTTTTTTTTTTCAAGGTATCATTCTCTTCTATTACTTCAGTTAATCTTTTTTTGGGCACAACTTCATCATCACTTTCTGAATTGCTTATTTCTTCATCTCTCAAGACCCATTCCCTGGTTGGGCCGCTGTACTGTGCCTTCATTTGGTCCTTTCTCTCCTTGAGGATAGCAAGTAGATTTGCTTGTTTGCCTATGCTTGACTTCTGGCTTGACTAGAGAGAGGGAGAGAGAGAGAGAGAGAGAGAGAGACTTGTTTGATGCTCATCTAGTCTAGAGCATTAGACAGGCCTGAAGTTTAAGCCCTAGCCTATCTGGTACTTGTAATATTGAGACCATAGCACTGCCCATGCTGATAAATTGTTGCTAGTTTAGGCCTAAACCCTAGATAATCCAATAACAAAAGAAAAACATTTACTTTTTAAATCCACATGCCATAATTATTTTTACCTCTTCCCTAATCAAGACTAAGTTTGCCAATGGCAAAGCATCCCATCATAAACCTCTACTCTCCCGCATGGAGGGAAATATTATTATTATTCAGCAACAAAAATCATCTTTAGTCTACCACCTCATATCATGCCGTCACTCATTCAATAGTCATTATGGTCATTCAATAGCCATTATAGAAAACCCTACACCAGTTTAAAAAATTGGGGCACAAACATCTCAATATGCAGACAAGTGCTTCAAGTTATCTACATAACAATTTATATAATAAATACAAAGAAATCATAAACTCTGATTACCAGTTCCAATTTAACTAGATCTGGGGGGTATACTATGAAGCAGGATTACTTAGTTAGCTGGATAACTGCGGAGTAAAACCCGGAACCCTCCCAAATCTGGAACACAGACTGAAGCAAAAAGAGCTGTTCCCGGTTTTACTCAGTGCAGTTATCCTGCTAACTAAGTAATCCTGCTTCGTAGTATAGCCCCCTGTTCTCTTATCTAGATATCGGCATAGGTCTACTTGCTTGTCATAATGTTTTAATTGTGCTGTAAGTTAGTCTATGGATTCTGTGAGATACTCCCTTTTGTGGAACACTGTAGCAAATGAGTGTCTGCTCTGAATAAATAAAGGTCCGCTATTTTTTTAAGTACATGATTGTGACTAAAACAAGGCAAAATGATTGGTTCAGTTCACTGTTCACAACCAATTCACTGATTGGTTCAGTATTGCGCTAACGTTACATAAGAACAGCATTAATACCTCCAACCATTGCTGCGGTGTTACAATTACAATGCATTAATAGACGCTCTTATCCAGAGCGACATAAAAAAAAAAATGCTTTAAGCAATGTCAACAAGATGATACAGTTAGCCATAAGTTAGGTGTCACCGAGTAGTTATTGAATCTAACGTTACAACATAACATTAAGTGAGACTGTAGATAACTACAAAAGGGAATCGCTACGAATATGACATTAACCTGACGTTAGTGAATTAATCCGCGACACGTAAAAAAGGGATATCCAAACCATCTCCATTGTAACGTGGGGATTCCTGTTTAACACTAACGTTACTTACCATAACGTGATATGCCGATATAGCTAACGTTAGCCACACAATATTTAGAAAAACCCTTAGCTACCTTAGAAAGACATTTTATAGGTTTTAAGCAACGCACTTACACGATTCCCTTAGCTAGGTTAACATAAGGGGAAAACTGAATGCAGCTGGTACTGGTAACGTTAACGTTAGCTAGCATTAACGTTATTTACATTGAATTTAACTTAACGTTAGCTAACGTTAAATTAAGTTACCCATCATAACCTTAATGTCAGCTGCAGATTGCTATTTAACGTAGGCCTACGTAATGTTAGGTTATCTGCTAAACACGAATGCTACTGAATGCGGATTAGCTATATTACTTGGTTATAAATTAACGTTGCCAACCTACCGTTTTCTCCTGTATTGCTCTTCTTTCTCTGTCGCTTGACATTTCTGGGTTGACAGCTTCTTCGTGGGGGACTGGATCAAGCACCTTTGGGACCCTGCCTAATCCTTTTGCTACCGGCCAAAAAATGATCTATCTCTTCGGTAGTCTCTGTAGATAGTTAACGTTACAGTGACGATAGTTAGTGTAAGTCAGACTGACACATGTTGATAACGTTAGCTAATTACGTTAGCGCATTACAAATCAAGTTAGGCTAACGTTAGCTCAAACTAACATTAGCGAGGATGCTAACGTAATTCTTACCTCTCAGTATGAGTATTTGTCCTTTAAAAAAATCTTCAGTGTCTTCCCAGCGAATCCAATAAACTCTGTGTGGCCTGAAGTCAACGGTGCTGCTCGGGTTAAAAGACTTAATGTAATTTCCATTGACAATGGCCTTCAGTCCATCATCAAAGAAGTTGACATATGCATACATATATTGTGTCACCAAGAAAAAAAATGAAGAAGCAACCGTCGTTTTGAATTTTGGCGGGACGGAGAAGTGGGCGGGACTTGCACCACGACGGAAAGTTCCAGCAACCTTTTTAAAGTCAGTTTGACGAACAGGGGAACAGGGCCGTGCGGTCATAGGCACCCCCACAAATCGCCATGCTCCTATTTTGTTTATTTAGGCTACTCAATTATTAACTTACTTTTTTTCATTCACTATTCACTGCGAAAGCCGCAGCTGCAATGTGATTTGCCTGTTAATGTGTTTTGACTTTTTTTGTGATTGGCCACATTGCCAGGGATGAACAAAAATCAAAGCACACATATGCCCATGCAGTTTTCATGAACCTTAAGAAGGCATCATAGATTTCATTAGGGAATAGTCCTGTGGTAGTAGACAAATCTGACCATGCTGGTTGACCAGCGCATACCCAACCAGCGTAAGGCCAGCCTGAACATGTTGGATGACTAACTCATTACCAGCTAGACCTGCTTGACCAGCTCATGCCCAGTTAGATCAGTTATGACCAGCTTGGCCATGTTATTTGACCAGCTCATTCCCAGCTGGGCCATGTTAATTGACCAGCTCATGCCCAGTTAGACCAGCTTAGCTATATTGGTTGACCATCTCATACCCAGCTAGGCCAGCTAATGACCAGCTTGGCCATGTTATTTGACCAGCTCATTCCCAGCTAGACCAGCTCATTCCCAGCTGGGCCATGTTGGTTGACCAGCTCATGCCCAGCTAGACCAGCTTATGACCAGCTTGGCCATGTTGGTTGACCAGCTCATACCCAGCTTGACCAGCTCATACCCAGCTTGACCAGCTCAATTTTTAAGCTGGTCATAGCTGGATTTTACAGCAGGGGAGGGAACGTAGTAACCCATGAAAAGCCTTGTGTTAGGGTGTGATGGTGACATGTGCATTGGGCTCATCCTCTTAGGCTAGGATTGTGTGAAATGACTATGCAGCCCTGCTTAGCTTAAGATTAAGGCTTACACTCACTCTGACTCACTCACACACACACAAGCATACACATACACGTCTATGTTACCAAGAGGGGACTATCAGTCTATACCTGCCAAGTGGGGACCATAAGTTCTAAACATAATTTTTTCAAAACAAAACGGATATTTAAACGCGCACAAACAAACGCACAGTGAATTAAAAGTCTTGTACATTGAAAGACGTAGAGGTCTTGCATAGGAGGGAAAAGATATTTACAACACGTACGACCGGTATCACTGGCGGACTCAGGGGCGGCGACTGCCCCCCCCCTGGTGCCCCCCCGGTTGAAAACGTTGCGGTTAAGTGCCCTCTTGAGTGGCGAAAACGAGAGTATGTGCCCTATTGGCTGCCCTTCACATAGGAAAACATAGCAAGAAAATACAATAACATGTCTTAATGAGTGCTCTATTAGTGGATAAAATGTGATGCAGTGCCCTATTGGTGCCCTTCCAATTGTCTAAACTTGACAATCCCTATGGATGCCCTTCCAAAGGTAAACAGTGCCGTGATAAAGTGCCCTCTATGCTGCCACTACATAACAGTGTCCCAAAGGGTGCCCTTTCTGGATTGCCTACATAATGTTAATCAAGGACGAAGACTATTTCAGCACACATAACGCATCATAGCGATGCTTTTTGGGCGCTGATGGGGCCTCATGTCGTGCAGTAGGTGCCCTTTTTTTCTTTTCGCCCCTGCCCTTCAAACAGCCTGAGTCCGCCACTGACCGGTATTATCTGTTGTGCCTGCCGGAATGATGGGGAAACCACATGACTCGCAGAGAACCTAAAATAGGTTGAGCCACTAATTTATCATGCCTCTCATCTTATGGCTACGTTAATAAAGATACAATCTGAAATTTCACTTTCACTGAGTGGCGAGTCATAGAATGAGAATGGGTAATGAGATCCTTACAAGGACTTTGATATGCATGGTTAATGCAGTGACATTTGATGCAATTAGACTGCACAAGGCTTCTTAAATGTCACAGCTTGGAGACATTTGGTAGGCTAGCAAAACAATGGTTTATCTTGGAGAAATCAAGATATGGTAATCGGACGCCGTTTGAGTAAAGCCACTTGTCGAGCTCTGCACCGGAACTGCTCTCAAAAAGAGCAGAGGGGAATGTGTTCCTTACCTTGATGTAAGGCCACTTTGTGTTAAATTGTGGCCTGTCCTACTAAAGCAACAGGCCTTGGTTCAGATCTGGAGAGTCCAAATGTTCTCCCTCATCTTTTGATTGGCTGGCTACTGGAAAGACATAGAATCTATTTATCCCCTCAGACCCCACTTGCGACTCCATAATGATCTGGTCTATGGAAGTGTCAATGATTTTCCCATAAAAGAGTGAATATAGGGTCAACCAGTTGGGGGGGGGGTATATATAAATATATATATAATATATATATATATATATATACCTCCTCAGATATAACTGTCCATAAACAGAGAATAGGAATAGCTTCTTTTTGTGTCTCTGGGTGAGCCTTCTTGTTCCTATAGTCTAATATCCCCCTCTAAATGCATGCATGCCCTTCTGCTCATCCCCACACCCCTCAGTATTAACCCCCATAGCTCACCCTCCAGACCACAGCGTTCTCAGATTAAATATAGATGTGGGTTTGTGACACGAGGCATACTATAAGTGGCCACATATTCTGAAGAGCAGATGCATATTCATTCAACAAGAGCAATGGAGACGGTGACAGAGTGGCAGTGGCACTAGAGTAGAGGCAGTCAGAGTAGGCCCTTGAATGTCTGTGTATTACGGCTTCTATGATGGTCATGTATTCTGTTTGTATTATGATATACATGTCTAAAGAAGGAGGGGTCTGAATGTCATTTAATTACTGTGAAAAAGACTGATATGCAGCTAAAAGGAAGAGAGGCTACACACATAGGCCACATGCTTTAGGGCTACATTAATACATGTAAAGATATTTTTCAAAGGGGATCCAGATAAGTCTTGTCTGTTCGTTCTGGCCATCCTAGTGAATCAGTTGAAATGTACAGTATGTTGTCGTTAAATTATGCAATTTTTATGGTCATGTTAGTCTTCTAGTCCTGTAGAGTTCTCCCTGCGCCTCCAATGACGAGAGAAGTGATTATTGGTTACAGATGGGCAGGGCTGAGGTCTAGACTGTGGCTACCAAGGATGAAGATGTTGGTGGAAGATTTCCACTGCTCAGGATTTTGTGTAGGGCGGTCGTTACATTCTGGCAGGTGGAATTGATGAGTGTCGACTGACGAGCCCCGGACATTGGTTTCAGATTTGTGTACGAGAGATTTCTATCTGGTATAATTGTCTCAGTGTACATTTTTCTCTGTGTAGTATTTTAAACTGAACAGAGTTAGGAGTTTATAGTGAAATTTCTTTCCAGTGGTTGTCAGCTGCTGAACTGATACTAAGATCTGTGGACCATTTATCAGAGGATACGGATATAGGAGTTTCAACAGCAGGTAGATGCTGATATATCTTGGAGATGGATTGCTTCTGTACTTCTGATTCTGTTTTATGTAGTAAGTAAGTCATGTAGAGGACTATGAATAGCACGATATGAATAGTCTAAGGTTTTTCACTCAGCTGGATGCAGTTCATTATTTATTTGTATTTTTTTCATAATCTTCATAATCTGATATGAAACTGGTGTTATTAATGATGTACTGTAGGCCAGTTATTCCTTTTTTTGCTTCAGATAGGGACTACAAATGGTCTCTATTGTAAATTCTGCACTACGTCAAATGGTTGTCAGGGGTGAGGGAAAATTGCGGTTTTGGGTGTTTGAGTATCCGAATAGCTTTGACCCAGGAGTCAATTGTAGCTGAGATGCATGGATTTTTTTTTGCAGAGGTGTAATGATCTTACTTTTAGATATATAAAGAATATATTGCTAACTGTACTGGAGAACATCATGATAATTGCTCAGCCCCTATCCGCGTGGTGCCTGAAAATGTTCAATTATCCATTCGGCTAGGATCTGAAGTTGATACAACACAGTAATTATGGAAGTGTGGAGCTGACAGGCTGCCATATGTTTGGGGTTTCTGTTTTTAGTTAGACTCTGTCTTTTGACTCTCTGTCTCAGTAGGGGATTGGTGATAGCTGTAGCCTTTGATGCAAACCAGTTGGTGATCAGTGACATAAATTGGTTGACACTGGTTGACATTCTAATGATGGAAATCATTGGTTGACATTGGTTGACATTCTAATGACTGAAATCATCCTCATAAGTGATCGAGGGAGCACTTTCCATGAAACGCGTGTGTTCGTGAGTGTTTTCAAAAGGACAGGAAAGTTTAGTTGGTATAGGTCAGGAGATATTCAAATGTGTTTTTAAGTGTTATGGTTACATACCATTAGCAGACTGCTATTCTCACAGAATAGGTACTAATGCACTAAAATTATGCATATAGTCACAGCAACTGCAAAGTGTCACCACGATCGTACAGAGCATCGCCATAAGGCTGTGGGTTCCAGTCCTGGAATGCCGTAGACACTTTCCTAAATGAATGGGTTCACAACCTGTTTCAGTAAAACCCCGAGTGTGTATTGTGCTGACCGGCGTAATTAGTCCTGAATACGAGCGTCCGTCGAGCGAACAAACGGCACAGGTGGCGGAAATGGCACAGTGTGGCCTCAGATTCAAAGGATGTTTGGGAGGAGGGCATTCAGCTGATCGGCGGGTAGGCCAGCTCCATTGTTGGGCCCTTTTTTTAGAAAAGACAGCCTAATCCGGGGTCCCACAACAGAAGGCTACGTCACGGCGCGCCGGGCCTCTGGCTCCTTTGTGCAAGCGCACGTCCCGCTGTCTGTGCGCCGTGCTGATATCCCGCAAAGGTAAATATTTGAAAGGTCAGAGAGGAAGTATTGATGGGGCTGTTAAGCATGGTGACATTTGAGCTGGCAGAGCCTCTTTTTGCTTTTGTGTTCAATATCCCCGGCCAGAACACGGGGGAGCAGGCAGCTATATCCCCGGCCAGAACACGGGGGAGCAGCAGTAATATCCCCGGCCAGAGCACGGGCGAGCAGCAGTAATATCCCCGGCCAGAGCACGGGCGAGCAGCAGCTATATCCCCGGTCAGAACACGGGGGAGCAGGCAGCTATATCCCCGGCCAGAACACGGGGGAGCAGGCAGCTATATCCCCGGCCAGAGCACGGGGGAGCAGGCAGCTATATCCCCGACCAGAGCACGAGCGAGCAGTAATATCCCCGGCCAGAGCACGGGCGAGCAGCAGTAATATCCCCAGCCAGAGCACGGGGGAGCAGCAGCTATATCCCCGGCCAGAGCACGGGCGAGCAGCAGCTATATCCCCGGCCAGAGCACTGGCGAGCAGCAGTAATATCCCCGGCCAGAGCACGGGCGAGCAGCAGTAATATCCCCGGCCAGAGCACGGGCGAGCAGTAATATCCCCGGCCAGAGCACGGGCGAGCAGCAGTAATATCCCCGGCCAGAGCACGGGCGAGCAGCAGTAATATCCCCGGCCAGAGCACGGGCGAGCAATAATATCCCCGGCCAGAGCACGGGCGAGCAGCAGTAATATCCCCGGCCAGAGCACGGGCGAGCAGCAGTAATATCCCCGGCCAGAGCACGGGCGAGCAGCAGTAATATCCCTGGCCAGAGCACGGGCGAGCAGTAATATCCCTGGCCAGAGCACGGGGGAGCAGCAGCATGGGCCTCGGACAGAAGCAGATCCCTGTCCGAAAATGTTAACTCGGGGAGCAGGCGATGACTCCAATCTTCATCTTCCCACCAGCTATAGTACTGTCCTCTTCTAGGCCTTGGCATCTCTCTATCTCTCTCTAGATAGATAATGTTTTTTTAATTATATTTTTATTTTCATTTTATTATGGGGGGGGGCTACAAATTCCCCTCTTTCTTCCATTCCCCTCCACCCTTTTACTTGGGATCTGGGCTAAATCATGTGATTACAGCCTTACAGTACTGCAATAATAAAAAGAATAACCAGGTTTACCTTATAGTGATGCTATCCTAGTGTGCACAGATATAACGGGAATTGGGACAAAATCGCAAATATAAATTGCATAAATACAAACAATTATTAACAACATAAAATACAATTTCAAACAAATAAAACAAAGCAATGTTAAGAAACAACACCATAATGAAAAATAAAAATAAAAAGTTTTAACAGCTATTATTGATTCCCTCCGCTTTTACAGGGTTGTTGATTTTGCCTGGTTTATCCTCGCTAAGGGCATCTCTAGGTATATGATGTTGAGTACAGATTGTTACCTTGACAGAAAGGTTGTGAGGGGGTAGCGGACATTTAGATGGATAGATTAATTTGATACGCACAAGCAAAAAAGAAAAAAGCCTTTCTAACAATACAGATATTGAGCTATACTCTTTCATTCACTCATTTAAATTGCTCAGAGAATTATTATTATTTTTAAATTATTTTTAATTCCCAAAAACAGAAGTGTCAAAATTATTGCCACCCGTTAAGATTCAAATTTTTCAAAATAAAATCTAACAAAATGAAATGTCTTGTGGCCTTCCCTGGATTTCTGGTTGGTCTGGTTGATGGTTTCACTGGGGTATAAAAATGAGGCAACACTTGTGAAATCCATTTGTCATCCATCACCACGAGGAAAGGGAAAGAACTGAAGAGACAAATGGTTGCTGACCTACATAAATTGAGGAACGGTGGTAAACGTGCCTGGTAGAGGATGCAAGTGTGCCTTGCCCCACACACAGTGAGGAAGATGGTTCCAGAAGGATATACAAATCCAAATGCCGCCGTTTTACAGAATTACGGAACTTGGCTTCATCTTTGGATCCACAAATCAACAGATCTATCTCAGCACCTAGAGTTCATTAAATGCCTTGGGCACTTGGATTAGAATTGAGAGCTATGGTCAGATGAGATTAACACAGAGCCAGCACTATAGGTTCAGCAAAAGGATGTGTATGTACAGTATCCCCTTTTGGTTAGCAGAGTTGGCTGAGAGATACCTAGGTTTTAAATGCTTAGGCTTCATGCCAACCTGGGGTGTACAGTGAGCACCATAATTCCTTGGACACTGACACATTTTTTGTTATTTTGGATCTGTACTCTGGCACTTTGAGTTTACTTTATTATACATTGTTAAACTGTCCAATATTTTTTGGTGCCCAAAAATGGGGGGGACTACGTACAAAAGGTTATATAATTTCTAAACGGTTCATCCGATATGGATGATAATACCCTCAAATTAAGGCTGATAGTCTGCACTTCAACCTCTTCAACCTTCAACCTTCTACCTGCACATTATGCAGTGCCAAATTTATTTTCCCAGAAATATAGAAAAAACTATTACCCCTACTTTCAGTGCAAATCGGAAACGTGCAGTAGATCAACACTTAGCTATGAAGAAACACTTCATTAAGAAAACTAAGAAACTGTCATGGTTTTTGACCCTTTTTCCCTTGCGGTCGTTTTCCACGGTCGCCATGCGTGGGTGCTGCTCTTTTAGTGGAGTTTTGGCTCTGCCTCGTTTCTTTCGCGGAGTTCTCATCAGCGTTCACACGTGTGCGTGGTTGCCTGAGAGCTACTTTAGCCTCCGTTTCCTTCGTTCGGGGCTTCGATATTATTTTGCATTATTTTGCACTGTTGGGTGTGTGTTTTTGCGCCATTATGCTACTCGCCTGTTCTTACGCTTCTCGTTATCGAGGCAGGGTGTTTATTTTTTCTGGCTTTTCTTTAGTCACTTAGCTCATAGAAGTATGGGACCGCAGATCTCTGCTCTATTCGCCCTTCTATGGTCTCTCCTTATTGAGAGACCGGGCGTTCACGCTTTTACTTAGTTACTTAGCTCGTAGAAGTATAGGGCAGCAGTTCTTTGTTCCATTCGCCTTGTTTGGTTTTCTTCCTGAGAAACCTGCCGTTTGTGCTTCTACTCATTTGCGTGTGACAGTGAGCCGGTTAGTAGCTTCGGTACGTTTGTTCCCTGTTTTGTCTCCATCTCGTGGACTACGTTTCCCCATTGCTGTGAGTCAGGGCGTTTTCTAATACTGAGAGGCAGGGCATGTATTTTCTACTAGGCTTGCGTTAGTCATTGAGCTGGTAAATGTCCGGAACAGCTGTTCTGTTCGTCCTTCGGTACATGTCTTCCTATAGGGAGACTGGGTGATTTTGTTCAGACAGTTGTTCTGTTCGTCCTTCGGTACCTGTCTCCGTACATGGAGACTGGGCGATTTTGTTCAGAACCGTAGTTCTGTTCGTCCTTCGGGTACGTCTCTCCTCACAGGGAGACTGGGCAATTTTGTTGACATGTTTGCGTGTGACTGCGAGCCTATGAAAGTAGCCATGGGATAACGCAGGCTTGTCTGTGTGGCTGATACCTGTTGTTTTTGGTGTAGTTCTTCTGTAAAATGGCACATGAACATTGTTATAAAGATGCAAGAGTGAAGTGGAAGAATTATCCTTTCTGTAAGAGCTTAGTTAGCAGCACCAGCAGCACCGTGTTAAACACGAATGGGTAGTAATTTTAGATCAGGATGAAATTAAATATTACTTAGTTTATTTTCATTTATTTACAAAAAATATAATTTTGATAATGATGACAGATTTCTATAGCACCTATCATGGATCTCCTTGTATCCACTAATGTGTGACACCCAGGTGATGTACGGCAGCCATTTTGTTGCACAGCGCCTGTATTGGATCAGCCAAGGAGGAGAGGCAAGGATTTATCTTGTCAATAAAATCAGGGGAATGATTTGGTGGCCACATAAGCACAAGGCGCTTGGGAATTTTGCCAGGACGGTGAAAGCACACACATTGTACCCCATGAGGCTTTGTGATGAGGACCTTTCTGCTTAATCATGGCTCCTTGTTTTACAAGCCCTGTCCATTATCACTTTGTATTGATAATTTGGCCCTGTGGGATTTCTAAAATGAGACACTATAGTCCGCTGCTTTGGGGTAACATTGTATTTCCAGTGCAACACATTAGTTAAGATGCCTCATTAGAATTCTGTTTATTTATTTATTTATTTATTTCCTGGTGGAGAAGCCTCATTACAGTTATGCAGGAAAGTCTTCTCCAGCCATTAATGAAATGAGCTGACTGGCCAGTGTTTTAACAATATTAACTTGAACAATTTCTATTAAAAGAGAAATGTTGAAAGTATTTGTGATATGGTTGCAAAATCATGATGTAACATCAGCAAATAATTGAGCAGTTTTCTTACAAGACCATGACAAATGCGTAAGCGTGTGACTATAACATAGTACATTGGTATTTCTCACAATAGTAAATTCCAAAGTAAAGTTGCATTATTACCTTCCCCTCCCTGAAAATGGGAAATTGCATGACCAAATTGAGTTTTGATTTAAAAAAATCTTAAAAATAAATTACATTTTTAATTGTCTAAAGATGCATCAGAATAGACATTTCTTTTTTCATGTGTGCATTTTTTATTGCATCTATTGACGCACATTGTCATGGCAGAAAGAGCCAGACTTTACGTAGTGGGGATACTTAAATTATTATTTAATAAAATTCAGATTTCACGCATCACATATAAAAGTCTGAATTTGATCATAAAATCCTATTTAAAGTCTGTATGTAGTCAAGACTTTGTATGGTTAAAGAAACAAGGTGAATGTGTAATATTTTCATGAAAAAAACATTGGAGTATAAACTAATAAATAAGGTCCGTCAAGAATGTTTTGCCAATTAAAATGTGTTGTTATCCTCCCTGACTAATTGGGTCTTGAATACATTTCCTTTCCATTAAATGTCAGGGTACCTTTGTTTTGGAAAATAAAAGTACATGTTTTATAACTAAAATTTTTATTACATTGAGCTGTACTACAAACTACAAACACATTACAAACACACACACGCGCACACACACACAGATGTGCAACTTCACTCAATAGACTGGTTTTATGATGCAAATAATGACAATGATGAAAAGGGTCGAAGGTAAAAAGCTAAATGGCTTATAAATTAGCCAAGGGAACATTATGGCTTGCTTAATTTGATTTACTTCAAACCCCAGCCCAGATAAGCAGGGAAGCTAGCAGCCATTGTAAGTAAGGAGCCTACTAATTATACACATCCACTGCAGGTATGAATATCCAATCCCCAGCACTCTTGGATCATTAAGTAATGACTGAAAAATTCCAGAGGCTGATGTGTTCACGCACACACGCATATATACACACACATTCACTTTGTCGTGATTCCTTGAGCGACACACACCACTCACACAAAACTAATGATTGTTGAACGACATAGCCATTTGTTAATGAGAGCGCCCTGCGGAAGATAATTACCGTCCACGAACATGAGGCAGACGGAACGGGTCGCCGGCTTGAAAGACGATGGCTTTATGTTGGGTTTTAATTGAATTCCCTCCTTGACCCCAGTCGCTGCGCACCACATAAATATGTCTTTAAGAGGGACGACTTGGCCGGAAGTTCCCCGACAGTAACCAGGTCGCCTCAAAGCGAAGAGACCACGGCCTGACCGTTTTGGCTTATGAGGTCGAGCCAAACTGAACTCTCTGCAAGCTGGCGCCCTCTGTCGCTGCGGTGTGCCGAGGCAAAGCTCCTTCATGCTTTTTGCAGGGCAGGTGGAACATCATCAACGTAACTCTTCCAGGTGTCCAGTAGAGGTAGGGGTGGGTTGGGGGTTGATTAAAAAACTAAGCAGGACCGGGCAACGGCAGGGAGAACCTTTAACCACAGGAAGTCTGTCAAAGGATTGAATTGCAGTCAACATCACAGTCACGAGCGTAGCCCGGTCTGGTAGCAGGCCTTTCTCTGTGCCCCCCCCAAATGCAGAGACTGGCCTGTCTTTAGGGTGGGGCCGCTCTTCTTGCGTCGTTAAGGGTCAGGTGCATACAAGCGAGGGAGGGCGTGAGGTTAAAAACACTCGGCATTCAGCCGAAGCGCTGGGCGCTGGGCTTTCCATCAGCCCGGGACCGAGCGGCCAATCTGCAGCCCATTTGAGCTGGGTAATGGGAGATGGACAGTGATGGACAGCTGGTGTGGGTTACTTATTAATCAGAGGAAGGCAACGGGAGAACCTCCATCGACCTGCAGTAAATTAAATAAAGGCCTCTGCTGAAATAGCATTATCTCTCTCTTCCTTCCCTCCATCGCTCCTTCCATTCCCCTATCTTTATATTAAAAGAAATAAAGGGGGGAATTACGCACACAGGGAGAAGATGGGGGCATTAATCATGGGGGCATTCTAAAGGGGCCACGCTTTTCGAAGAGGAAAAAAAAAAAAAAAAAAAGTTTTTGTTTTTGTTTTCTTTGTTTTTTTTCTTAGTCAAAGTAGCCAGCGTGTAGATGCATGCGTTCTGCTTCAGAGATCACACACAATCGCAGATGTTGTCGCGGATGCTTCTCAGGGTCAGAAGACTAGACTGTAAATTGACGTGGGCATGCGGGGAATGCTGTGAATTGATGATAAAGGCTGCTGATGGCAGTTGTGTAAACATGACACAATGGGCTCTATCTTAGCGATCTTAGCGCTTGGTCTAAACGCATAGCGCAAAGTACATTTAGGGCGTGTCCAAGTCCACTTTTGCTAGTTTTTGCAACATGCAAATGGGCTGAACTTAGTTTCTTCATTAATTATAGGTGTGTCTTTAGCGTAACATGCAATAAACCAATCAAAATGTCATATCCTATTCCCTTTAAAAGCCTGCTTTTCCACCTTGGCAGATTGCTTATATGATGGCGAAATAGACATGCTCGTGCGTGTAGTGCGAGCAAGGAATAGGCTATATGGATCAATAGTATGATCAATATTATTCTGACTAACTATTATGAAACGTTTCTATATACACAATAATAATCTTTAACATTATGGTTTAACACTGGCACAGGTTAAATTTTGTTAAAAGCTGAGAATAAGCTACCCGAATATGGCTTCAGTCTCACCTTAGAAAACGCAAAATTAGCCTGCTTGTTTAACATATTTAGTTTCCATGAGGCTGTTCTCATGGAGTTCTCGAAGTTCCAGCTTCATCCGAAGTTCATTATGTGCATTCTAATATTGATTAATAACATAAATACCATTATTTTGCCTTAATGATGACACTAAATACACTAAAGCTGTCACGTTCGGAACCCATAGGTTCACGCATATTGTCCCTTGTTTTATAATGTCCTGCTTATGGAAATGTGACCAACCTGTTTTACTAGTATGGCGTAATACATTAAAACAAGTCCACTTTCCCAGGAAGACTGTGAAAAGTGCCATTTACAGAAGGGGAAACAGACCTGGTCCTGCATGAAGTTAAAGCGCACATGCAGAGAATGGCATTAAAATTAATTGTTCAGTTATGGAACAGGTGAAATCAGTGGGGTTTTAATAATCTCAAAGTATGGAAACCTTGTCACTGTAATTAGAAAAATATGAAGGACGAAGAATAAGGTTAAAATTCAGTTAACATGGTAAAAATAATCTCAGTTTTTTAACCGTAGGCTATCGAAAAAACCTTATGCACAGCGAATCCCGGGGACTGTAGCCTAGGCTATTTGAAAATACAATCAATATAAACTGAACAAGGTTTTGAACTTTTTTCAGTCAAAACCATTCTATTAACTTACAGGCTGTAGGCCTAGATGAACAGAGCTGTTTTGTAATGACATCTGAAGCTCATTTTCAGAACTCAAATGTCCGTCTATTGTAGTGCGCGAGTTTTCCATTGAATGACAATTCACGCATTAGGTGTAAATGACAATTTGCGCATTAGGCTTGATATAGGTGTTATCAACAATGTTTTTAATCGATAGCCATTGTCCCGTAACAGATGATTAACCCCCCAGAAGATTACAGGAATTATTGGAAAATATAAGTTATAGCTTGATCCAGGATCCCAGCTGGGGAGGTGGACGTATAGGCCAAGATAATCGTTCTGGCTCTCCGGTCATATCTGTTGACATGTCTGAACGAAGCAATTACCGTCATAGAACGTAGCTTTAAAGTGACAACCAGAGAAGCGTACGTAGCCTAAGTTACCACACATCAACGCAAAGAGTTCAAGAAACAACTTGCCGAAGGACAAAGGACCTGCAAATCTTCTTCAAAAGTTTCCAGTAACACTTACCAAAGAACCAAGCAAGCTGCTTGGAAACGGAAAAAAAGGAAAATCCAATCGCTGCCAAAAGACAGAACTTTCTGGACACATCAAAGCCACCGAACCAGCCTGTGTAGCTATTCCAGTACAGTAAGACTGACACAAACATCCAGGCAATAGTTTAGGAAAAGTTTTGTTTAATGTTTATTGTCAATGTAATTACATGTTTGATTGTATTCACTGTGTATTTTCAGTAACGTTAATTTATAACTTAACACAGCAGGCTATCGACAGCCAAGTAGCCTCGCAGAAACTAAAGTTATAGAGCCTACTCTAACTGACTCTAACACTAATTTACAATCCGCCTCCCTTTTAAATCGAGATCTGTGCATGCAATCTCCCTTTGTATTAATACCTAAGCCATCAGATATAGGATCCCGTGCCTGTAAATGGATAGGGGCCTGGAATTTAGCTAGACGTAGCTAAATTTCTATAGCCTCAATACACGCCATGTTTCAGGCCACGTTAGCTTAATGCTAAAGCTAGATTTGTATTTCCCCCTGGAGATATGTCTTGTGATCTCTGAACACCACGTGTTCTGGCGCACATACAGAAATGGAACTGTGAATTCTATATGCCTCATTCTTTGTCTACACTTCGTTTTCCTTTCCATATCATTCGCTGCTTTTAGGATGCTAGTTTTAGACGTGTTTGTTATTTCATAAATTGTATCTTGTTAAACCTGGTCTGATTGTTGTTTGGATAAACATTTGAGCCTATCCTCCAAAATAACTTACGCCTTGAGATTAAGTTATTGATTATTATGTTAATATTTAACATTGAAATTCATAATCATGATTTAATAATTAATTTTATGAGACTGATTAATTATACTTTTGTACCGAGTGTGAAGCCATATATAAATTTATATATTCTGCACATTCATTGGTGCCTCCATGTGATGAATGTTAAAACGTTTTAACTATCTGTCTTCACTGCCAAATTCTTAATGCACCTAACGACACTACACATGTATACATGTGTGTGTGCATGAGTATATTTCTGTGCCAGTGTGTACATGTGTAGACGGCGTGTAACTGCGAGTGTGTGTGCATTAGTATGTTTGTGTGTAAAAGCACATATGTAAAAAGTATTTGTATGTGTGTGTTCAGTCATGTTGCAGCATGTATGTTTTAATGTGTACGAGTGTATGCGCGTGCATGCGTATGTATGCGCGTGCATGGGAGTGTGCGCGTGCATGCGTGTGTATGTGTGTGTGCGCGTGCATGCGTGTGTGTATGTGTGTGTGCGCGTGCATACGTGTGTATGGGAGTGTGCGCGTGCATGCGTGTGTATGTGTGTGTGCATGCGTGTGTATGTGTGTGTGCGCGTGCATGCGTGTGTATGTGTGTGTGCGCGTGCATGCGTGTGTATGTGTGTGTGCGCGTGCCTGGGAGTGTGCGCGTGCATGCGTGTGTATGTGTGTGTGCGCGTGCATGCGTGTGTATGTGTGTGCGCGGGTTTGTGGCAAGGGCTTGTACAGGAAAGATGACCCTGTGTACCTATAGACCGAGTACAGATAGCACAAGGCGAGGGTAATTACTGTAGCGGGATTATTTAACAGAGCTGTTTAAGGGTGCTTTACGATGGTACCGGGGTGAGCAGGTCTGCTACAGTGCTGCATGCTTGTTCAGGATGTGTTTTCGGCCCCCACAGCAGCTCATGAATCACCTGGCTCCCCACTCTCCCCCGGCCTTCCAGAATTCACACTGGAGACCAGAGATCTAAAGGCCAAACCATAAAGCCTTCACTGGAAACAACAGGATGAACTGCCATAAACACTTCTCCTTTTTTCCACTGGCTGGAGGTCAGTCTGTACGCTGTGGAAGTCTACAGTCCTCTTTCTACTGTCTCAACCCCAGATGTTTTCTTATTCACCCCCCCC
Source organism: Synaphobranchus kaupii (assembly GCA_029718625.1). Taxonomy (NCBI): domain Eukaryota; kingdom Metazoa; phylum Chordata; class Actinopteri; order Anguilliformes; family Synaphobranchidae; genus Synaphobranchus; species Synaphobranchus kaupii. The sequence continues at coordinate 53,961,253 of CM056384.1, read as the reverse complement.
CCCCCCCACCCCCATGCGTCAGTCCTCTGAGGGTTTTGGGATGTCTGTTCATTCCTAGTTGCCTTTAAGCCTATGTTGACTGATTGAGCAGATGTTTTACTGACCTTTTTATATGAATATTCTTTTTTTCATGAAACGTCTTAGAGTGAGTCTAACAGCTAAGTTTATAGAAGGCCCTTTCTTTTAAAAATCTAAAATATTTGGTCATATGTCTGTTTGATGTTTGTTGCAGCGTGCCCAACAATATTCTGTGTTAGACACAGTTTTTTTGCTGCCTTCATTTAGGTGCTGTGCATGTATACATCCGATGTGGTCCTGCCCGTGGCTGCCTAGCGAAGGAAGGTTCCACCCAGTCCCCCCCCCCCCCCCCCCCAGTCCCCCCATTAAAACCTGAATCCACCTCTGCTATGGCAATACGGACACTTTTTTCTACTGAGTGACTTTTTGAGAGAGTAAAATGTTCTTCTAGAAATGTAAAAAAAATGACACCTCCCTCTCTGCCTGTGCAAAAAAAAAAAATATATATCTGAGCATCTGGTCAAGTTTCTGTGAACGCTCTCAGGATATTTTGGAAGATAGACCATGGAAGATAGAGCCGAGGAAGCAGGCGGAGAAGATGCTTCATCGCCCAAGTTCCTTGAAAAAAAAAAAAAAAAAAAGAGAGAGAAAAGCAAGCCAGACTAAACAGAAGCTCTCCCCCTGGTCGGGCTGGGAGGGAGGGAGGCTAGATTTATGGTAATGATAAATCAGAAATGTGCCCTCCGCTATTAGGTCCTTTATTACCTACGGCGGACGGAGGAGCGGCCGGCCGCTCCCCCACTTGCAGGCAGGCTGAATGGGACCCATTACCATTAAAGGTGCATTAGAGAAGCGGGGTGAGCAGCTGAGGCCCCTTCCCCGCCCCGCCCGCTCACTCGCTCGCCCACTCGCCCTCTGCCCCGGCTTTCGATCTCCGCTCACTCACTTGTCACCTAGTCTAGCACTCAGGGGATGGACGGGGGGGAGGATGGACGGGGGGGTGTTGGATGGAAATTCCTGGCCGGGGGCCACTAATGGCTCGCTCTTACTCCAAGGCCCCTCGGGCCCCCGGGAGGGTGGTGAGGCCTTTTTTTTCGGAGCTCCCGCACTTTGCCAGTCTAAAGTGCCGGTCTAATGGAAAATCATTTTCTTAAGCAGTTTATTTGTTGGCTAATCTGCGGCGCTGGATGCTAATTGGTCACAGCATGAAAGTGTGTGTGTGTGTGTGCATGGAAGAGAGATATGGATATGGCCTTTTGGGGGGGGGGGGGGTGGTGTGTGGACCATCAGGATGTTAATTATTTATCATGGGTCGGGCCATTTTGGACACATCTAACCTTTTGTGTTGGGAGCAAGTGTAAAATAGAAAGGCCAAAAAATAAGAACCATATGGACTGTAATAAATTCTTACTCAGTGAATCCCTAAATGTTCATATTTATTTGCCCAAGCATGTACAAAGGACACCATTATAATTACTGCAGTAATGTACAAAACCTTCTGTGGGATCTGGAACCTAGCTCCTTGAACAATAAAAAAACATCACATTGGGTAGCACCTATAGGGTCAAATCATATCACAGTTTATTTGACATGCATGCAAACTTGTCCCAAGTAGCGGTCCAGCCAGTCTCTCACAGGGGACTTAAACTCCTTCTCTATTATCTATTTGAATCACTGCCAACTGGAAATCATTTTTTAAAATATTTCATGTAAGTAGTGAAGTAAATCAGTAAAGGTTCTTGCCACAGGTCTCAGAGGTGTAAAGTCCAGGGGTCAGAAAATAAAAGTCCTGCCATGTTTTTCTTCCACCCATGAACCAGCTGATTTCACCAATTAGTTCTACCTCCTGGCCGAAGAATTGTGCTAATTAGCAAATCTAAGTGGTTGGAACAAAATACTGGGGAGGACTTTTATTTTCTGAACTTTCTACACCTCTGCAGGTCATGCATGTTCGATGATTACCCTGCCAGGGGTGAGCGTTTAAGGGTTTTATTTACCCAGGATTGGTGCGCCTATTTACAGGTTTACAGTTGCATAAGCTCCTCCCAAACACACAGCTACCCGCTGTCATCAATTAGAGATATACAATTGCTGTGACTTCCTGACTTCACTAGCCCTCAGCCGAGTGCCCTCTGCATAGCTATGGGTGACACAGAGCAGATCAGTGGCGTACCGTGGGAGTAGAACTAGGCCTTCTGTAAACTTACCTTTAACGGATGATCACTCTCAATCTGTTTCAGTTTACTTTCAATCAAATAATTGATTCACTCAATAACCAAGAACAATAAGTAAATTATTAGGCTACCAAGTTATTTTGAGATAGCATTATTGTTCTGTGCATCATAAACTTGTGTTCCATTTTTATATAAATTTTATATATCTACATTTATAATGATGTGTTATCATGCAAAGATTCTGACTTTTAAATGCTCCATGCTACGTTTCGTAAATTAGTTTTTCTCGCCTGAATTATGCGTTGCACTCAGGCTGTCCTCTTTAAATTTATGTTTTCTAATGTTTAAATCGCTTTGACTAATTTGAGTGCCGTCTTTAAATTAATTACATTCTTTAACGCATTCAAATAATTTCCTGATCCTTGTTAAACAATCTCAAGTCGTCTCTTTGTCGTTATCATTTCTAAATCATTATAGGCTACAAATTGCTCTTGATTATTCAGCAAATTAATTGTTTGATTGTTAGGCTACTCAAGCTAAATAAACGGAAACAAGTAACCCTGTACACCTCACTTTTTCCAATGCACCGGCCATAGCTACGTATATTTAAGTGCTACCCATTTTATGACGTGAAGAAAAATACTAGCACAGAAAAACTTGATATATTCATTGATGTTTGTTATTCAGTTAATGAATTGCTTGATTGATAATTAAGAACTATAAGTGGAAACAGGTTGAGAGTAATATCCGTACAAAGGTAAGGTTACCGAAGGCCTATTTTACAGCTGATGTTACGCCACTGAAGCTGATAAGCAATTTCACAACATGAAAAAGTGGGAGAAAAACACATTTAAAAAAGGCAAAATGTTACTTGGATGATTGTACATTAGGGAAAAGGGGTTCATGCCACAGCCATACAGGGTAAGGTACCCACACGGCCAATGAACCCGTAGCCCCGACGACTTCAGTCACATGAAACCACTTTAGCTAGACACACAGGGGAGCAAGGACGGAAAACAACTGGTTAGGATCACTGCATTTATTCCCATAAATATTGATTCAGAGCACTTAAGGAGATCATCTGAAAGTGAATCATGAGAGCACTCCATTAATATTTGCTGAAAATTTACAAGGAATGTCAATTTGTGTAAAAATAAATGTTTGCAACAAAATCGCTGCATATTTATCAATGAACACCCAATTAATAATGTATGATTATTAATGAACAACTTCTTAAACAAAAGATTCCGCAGCTTCCTCTGCTAAAATCAGTCATCCAAAATCTCTCGTAGGAGCGGACTGTAGGGATAAAGCAACAAGTGATATGAAATATGTGTTCAAGTTTAAATGACAGTTAAAAAAAAAAAATCCAATACAGTGCACTTTAAGGTCCATGGTAAAGAAAGAATGTACAGTGTATATCTATATATATATATATATATATATTAGGGCTATGCCCAAAGCCGAATACGTTATTCAGAACCATACGGATATTGAACTCTAAACGGATAATGATTCTATCCAAACATCAAGGCTTATATCTGTATTTTTTCTTTTTTGTTGTTTTTTTGTTTTCAATGTTTTAATTTGCATTAAATCATCCATTGAGTCGAGTCATCCATATATGGCTTAACCCAAAGTTTTACATATACATAACACCTAACCCACACACTTTTTACAGAGTATGAGTACAATATATCTAAATAAGCAAATGTGCCTAGAGATCTACGAGGGTAAATGGTACCGAGCAGGCTACTAAGTGAATCCATTTGCCCTCTTATTTTTTTGTCCGAATCACAACCCCTTGGAATGTAGAGGAACCGAGTCAGAGGTTTTTTTTTCTTTAAATTGTACAGCCAGAGGGTGCCTATGGTCTTACCATCTTTTACTGCTTCAGTCTTCAGTTATACATGTGTGTAGGGAACTTTTTCCGAGGTACAGAATGGAGCAGGGACACTGTATACAATAAAGAGCTTGCTAGGCTCCGCGGTTCATGGTTGATTTCAGTCGTGTTAAGCCATTGTTAGCGCAGCTTTCTTTGTTCATGTTCAACAGGAGAGGCATGCATGCATGGTCAATGCACCACCAGAGTAAGAACTATGTCAATAGTGGGGTATTGTTTTGGGGCAGAAAGGACCAAGAATGGACCAATCCCTAATGGTCATGCTGCGTTTCAAGGGTGTTGTGTCCAAAGTCTTCATGTAGCTGCATCAAAAGCTGATGTTTGATGAAAATCCTTTTATTCTATTGGCAAGTGACATGTTTTTTTTCAGGCTACATACTCTGTTTGTGTATGTCTTTGTAATAGCGTCTAGCTATTGTAGGCTGAACGTAGCCTCTGCTGCAGATCGGGAAAATACAGCCTCCGGAGGCACAGGGTCTGTGGGATGGTAGCTCCAAGCCAGTAAAGGTCTGTTGCGAGTTGACAGGTTTTCTGTTGATGGTGGTGGGAGGTGAGCTGCTTGTCATGTAAATTAGTAGATCCTAAAAATGAACACAACGGGGGCTGTGCTCTAGGGAATTTAAGTTACATCCAGACAGGTGTTGAGATGGTGGTAGAACATATTGACATCATTAGCGTCCCCTCAGTATCGGAGCAGAACACTGTCTATGTACCTATACCGTACTATACATTGGTTACATCTGGTTAAAAACACCATTTCTCAACATTTTGAGTCATCATTTCCCCCATGGCCATTTGTCTGTAAGTAGAATTCACTCTCAAAAAGAAAGACATTATTAGTAAAGGCAAGCTAGGTGGGAGAAATATTCAGTGGGAGACAATTGGTCAGCTCTTCAGTAAAGGTCTCTCTAAGAATATTCACAGCTTCCCCTTTTGGAATGTTAGAGGGATTCTATGTCAAGTTATGTGACTGTGATTCTATTAATGTCACATCCCACATCATGCAAAGTCTCTCCGGTCTGCTAAGTCTCCAGTGTATGAAGGCAGGAGATGTACAGTATCTAGGGTTTGATTAAGAAGTGTCATTAAAAATGTTACAGGGGCTCGAGACTGGAGACTTTGCCAGATACTATCAGTTGTCCTGGCTGGGACAGGTGACTTGTTGATAATCTTCGGTAAAGTATACAATACAGGGATGCCAATCTGGCATCTCAATTGAGAACTGGTCATTTATGTTGATATAGCTCCCTGATATAACCCCCCTTATTTGAGACTGGATATCATTTGTGGGTATGGCAGGAGTTATTTTGTAGGCTATGTTGTTGAGTCGTCTAAATGGCGTAAAATGTCATCCCCATATGCTGTGCAGTCCTGAATGACTGACGTCACTCACATCCACTGGCTTTATGACGACGGCGGTATCGTTCTGAAATTCTGTCAGGGCCCTGTGTTCGATATATGTAAGGTTATTGCTGACCCGTGGGATACATGATTCAAGAACTTTAATATCACGTTGTATTAGTTTACTTTTTGTCAATAACCTGGTCCAAGGGTCTAGGGGGAAGATAAGTGGAAAGGAGGTGAAAGGTATTGGATTGTGGATTGGGTAGGGAGTTTCTTAGCCTTTAAAAACACTCTGTTTCCTCAAGAATCTTTACACATCAACAACTGTGACACAGATGACACGCTCTGCTCAGACTCTCACCAGCTCCTAAGCTGGTGCTAAATGATCTAGTTTTTCTGCTAAAGAATTACAGAAAGTTCATTCATTTATTGTTTTATTTATTAAATGAATGCTGAATTTAACCGATGGTAATATAGGGTATGTCTGTTAATGAATGTCAATAGTACAAAATAAAGACAAACTAAACTAAACTAAAAGTCCAATGATTTTATGTAAGTGGTATACTCTTGTTAATATCTTATGGTGTGGTTTGGTTTTAAACCCACTAAATTTCCATGTTCTTCTCACAAAGGGGCAATTCAGCACATTGAAGAACACAACTGTCCTTCACTTCACTTTAAAAAAAGGCCTTCTATCCCCATAAAGCTAAACGATGCGTGATCTCAAGTTCCTATATCTGTCATTACGGGGCCGTGAAGGGCGAAGTGCCACATACCGCCGTATCCGTCTGCACTCCCCTGCAGTGGGAGGGACTCAGCTGTGAAGCCCACCATTAGAGGCGAAAGATACTCCGGAACCCTCTATATCTGTATCCGTACCCACTAACGGCATCTGAAGTGCAGCCAGTTGCTACTCCACACGCCGGGCCCAGAAACTGGTAATGGCTGCACGGGGAAGCAACGCTGCAGTAATCGAATAAAGACAAGGCCGTGCTTTTAGGAAAGCATTCGCTTGCCAGCAGAGGTTCAGGCGGGCCGCTTTTAGTCGTTTATTTACGGAGACGAGATGTCACAGCGCTCATAGGGGGGCGGAAGGCCCTTTCCGCTGTTGTGTCCTGCCTGATGTGCGATGCTCTCTGGGGAGACCTCCCCAGGATGGCGGGGGCCCCTCAGACTTAAAGGGCCCTGGAGAGACATGACTAAAAATAACACAGGAGCCCAAAGGGAAGTTAGCAGAGCTGCTGATGGCCACAGTCCATTTCACCAACCCAATGGGTTTCAAGTTCAATTCAATTAGACTAATCTAAAAGAAAAAACAAGAAGTGTAGTTACTCCTGATTCTCACAGTGCTGCTGCACTATGGTATTGGAGACTGTTGCCAGCAGTCTTGCTGAGTAATGCGTATACTGTATGCAAAAAATGTTGTATTAAATACCGGCCAGGGAGAGTGGACTTCAGTCAGTGGTATGTCTTTTGCCTCTTTGCACATAGCAATGTTTTTATTTTTTATTTTTTTTAATTTTTTTTTAAAACAGTAATTTATTAAATTAACGAATTGATCTTATGCACAGCAGTGGGAATGTATTGAAGTTTTGCAATGGTAACAAGTATTTGAAGTTTCAAATAGAATTACCAGGCAGTTGCCACTAGTAACAAATATGAGTAAAATGCATTGATAAGCTGGTGCATTGTTAGAAACAGCGTGCTCAAATGGCATTTCTAAAATAATAAAAGTGTTACTATTTTTAATTTCTTTAAAAAAAATACTGGTACAACATGTTGTAAATCCACATTGTGAGGTTTGAGTCTTTAATAGAGCGCCCGTTGTCACCTGCAATGGGGGCACAGCAAGGGCCAATTCATTTCAGGATTTTGTGCCAACTTCTGCTAATTTAAGTAGCTCAATCTTGACCTGACATTTGTAGTAGCACCAGCTACAGCCGTAGACTGCAAGTGTATCCTAAAGATTTTGCTATGCTCAAATACAGGAGAGAAACAGCATAGTATATAGAGCTGTCAGAAGACTAAAACTAAGGTAATCTGTTGGAACAGAAACAAGCATGCAGACCGGCCCTCCAGGACCGGAGTTGCACACCCCTGCTGTAACAGGCGAAGGAGCTCTCCGCATCAACACTGTTGACAGGGGCCGTCAAACATCTGATTGAAACAACCGACTGTAGGCTACGTTACGGTTGACAGGTACCATCCAAAACTTCCAAAAAAAAATCACAGAAAGCACTAAAAACGGGGGAAATCACAGAAATAGCAATAACGAGAAAAGTCATGGAACTGTAAAATAAAATCATGGAATCTGTGACTTCCGTGACAAACACCCAGCCATACTTATTAATATTGAACGAAGATAAAGAGGAGGCATGTTTTCAACCCAATTATGGTAGGTGTAGAGAAGGTGTAGTGCTTTTTAGTTCTTTTTAGCACCCAGTCTTGGTTATTTCTTCACAAGTGTAGGCTACTATCATTTCATATTAGTGTATATCTGCTAACAACATTGGCCCCCGCTTCTAATCGGGGATTATTTACTCCTAGCAAACAGAGCTGACCTGTCAGCGCCATGGTACATCCATCACTGGCTCTACGTGAACAGCCAGAATCAATTACCTTTTTGTGTGTGTGTGTGTGTGTGTGTGTGTGTGTCTGTGTGTGTGTGCACGCAAGCTAATGGACAGAAATAACCAACAAAGGTCATTTTTTATGGACAATATTTGGAATTATTTACAACACTTACGTCACAGCTAGTTAACATTTTAACCAACGGCACAATAGGGTTTGCAACATGATAGGAAGTTAAATGCCATATCTACATGTATATCAACAGATATTATAGATGTTATTTAGTACATTATAATTTTATCACTTGCACAATGCACTTCCGCCATTCAAACACATACCAAAACATTTCTGTAGATGGAAAATGTAAAAAGAAGATATTCTGGCAAAAGTTTGGTTGAGAGGCAGTCTACAGACCTGTATTTGTGATTTATATTTTCTGATATGTAATATATTCCGGTCTTTCAGGGAAGCAGACAATGCATTGTGATTCAAGCAATACATGCTGTCAGACCTGTTGAATTTATTCTGCAGGAGAATGTTACATTTTTGTCATGTTTTATTCATGCAGTAAAAGGCTTCTCAAAGTAGGTAATAGTGGTAATAGCCAGATATACTCACCCTAATCTACACTCCCACTGATTTTTAATTTGTCTTTCCGATGGATTACAAATGTATTCCCCATCTACATTAATAATGCAGGTTTGGAAGAGAGAGGATGGTGTAATGGCTGGATGAAATACACCCCCACCCCCAAACACCCAATAAAAATACAAGGTTCTATTTAAAAAAAAAATATATTGACTGGAGTCCATAAATTGCATCGGGGTCAGTTTGGACAGGGTGAAGTTTAATGGGAGTTTTTATTTTATTTTTTTAAATATATATATTTCAAATGTCTACGTGATGGTAGCAGATGATACTGGCATAAAATAGCAAGGACTGACTGACACTAATGCTAGAACAGTTCTTGTTGAGCTTGGTCCTGGGAGCACACAGTAGTGCTATTTATTTTTTGTACCATCTGCTTTTAATTTTAGTAGGGACATCAGAACTGCTAACTGAATACTCAATCTACTGGTATTTTAGTAGGGACATCAGAACTGCTAACTGAATACTCAACCTACTGGTATTTTAGTAGGGACATCAGAACTGCTAACTGAATACTCAACCTCTGGGTATTTTAGTAGGGACATGAAAACTGCAAACTGAATACTCAACCTACTGGTATTTTAGTAGGGACATCAGGACTGCTTACTGAATACTCAACCTACTGGTATTTTAGTAGGGACATCAGGACTGCTAACTGAATACTCAACCTGAATCTTTTTTTTTTCTATGAGATAAATCATTGTTTTCTTGCTACTTAAACACGAAAAAGCTATGTCAAAGAATAAGTAGTTCTAACAATGATTGTTTAATTAGGTTAATTTACCTCATTTAATTGTGTGTGTGTGTGTGTGTGTGTGTGTATGTGTGTGTGGTGTGTGTGTGTGTGTGTGTGTGTGTGTGTGTGTGTGTGTGTGTGTGTGTGTGTGTGTGTGTGTGTGTGTGTGTGTAATAAAAAAAATGTCTAACAGCAGATGTTGGACACAGTTTAGTTTAGTTTCAGCTTATTTATTTGCACAATTAAAAAAAAAAAAAACACGTAAAGAAATATATAGTGCAGTGAGAGGCAAAAACCATAAAGGGGCTTATTCATGGCCTCTGCCTAAATACATCAAGAGAAAAAAATAGACACAAATATACTGACCCGTGTGAGAATTTAACCACCAGTTCAATCAAAACCATGGTTAAGGGGTGGACCTTAAGGAAAACAAAGCATGCTCTGCCACCAGGATTGGTAAATACTGCTCCGGAATGTTCTTCACACAGTGTGTTGTTAGAAATGCATGGAATAACTTTGACTCCAGTGCAAATCCAGACAAAGGCTTGGGGATCCTTCAAGCCCATACTCAACATATCAGCTATAGATTTACTCTTGATTATAAGCAGATGTTGAGCTAAGATGGGCTGAATGGTATGTTCTCATCCTTTAGAATGTATGTTCTCATATGTGTGATGGCAGCAGCAATGCTATGTCTCACATGGCATTTCACATGAATGATTAAGTTAGTGGTCTTTGGTAATGTGCCGCTCCAACACGTTCCCTACAATACAGATGGAGCAGTCATGCATAGCAAAGAAGTGGGAGGTAAATGACAGTGACTGTAGTTCATACACTTTTAAATTACTGAGTGTGATTTGTTTGTAAGCTTAGATGTCACCTTTTAATGGGTTTAAAAATTAAAAATAAAGAAATCTTGTTGAAAGTACCTCAGCGAATGCCAATCAAAGGGTATTAAAAATATTTTAACAGATGGAGTATGGAGTAAATCTACAATAGAATAAATTAAAATCATAAAATTTACATTTTTTAGTTTGCATGCAAATGTGCATAGGCAGCCACTGGCTACTTATCCAATTGAACTGTATAGTGGAGCTTGGCCTCAGAACATAGAGGTTGCAGGTCTGAATCTCAGGTGGGCAGTTGTCACTACTGCCTTACCCTTGATGAAGGTACTTAACCGGAATCAAGGCCATTTCTAGGGGGGGTTTCTAGCAAATGCCCCCCAAATGCTCCGTCTGCACCCCCCCCCCCCCCCCCCCCCCCCAAAGCCAAATCCAGAAAAAGTTAAATCCGACAATATGAAGTCAAATATATAAATGAAAATGATGAGCCAGTTACAGTAGCGTAGTTTCACATGTCAATAGAAAATAGCACAAGGAGGCTGAAATGATGAAGGAATATAACACATCTTTAATATACTTGTTTCCATATAAGATTAGATAATGATTTGGTATTATTGGGCATAAATAAAGTTGTCCTTCTATACAATGAGGGGGGTGGAGGTGGGTTTAAAATGTAATAAAATTATTTTATCCACTAATGTACTGATTAGCCTATGCTTTAGCTTTATATGAAAGCATCTCAAATCTCATCTAGGGCTTTGAGAAAAAAATTAAATCTTCAAAATGTTCATAAATTAAACATTTTATTTTAGAAAATGCCCTGTGTGAGGTTGTGTAGAAATGCAGGAAATTAGTTTTAAAAGGCTCAAATTTTTCTGGGGGAGGACCCCCAGACCGCCCACTACTTCATCCCCCCCTTCGTGCCCCACCAACATCTCTTCATGCCCCCCCAATCAAAGCAGTCTAGAAATGGCACTGACCTGAATCGTATTAAGTAAACATGCAGGTCTGCAATAGGGCACTGTGGAAAACTCAGTCTATCTTAGTGGTTATCTATAGGAGTGTGTGCTGAGTACATACATTATACAGATTGACTATTTTGTGATAGTGCACCAACTTTGTATATCTGTAATGTTCTTATTGGACATTTGATTGGTCCCTGTGCTCTGTTTGAACCCATGAACTCTACTGACTGAGCCTCTGATTGAGCCTTAAATCTGTCAGTGGTATCACCACAGTGTCTGGGGTTATTAAAGTACGGTTTGGACAGACCGTACCAGTCCTACTTAATGGTGCCAAGCAAGATGTAAAGTGCCTATGTAAATAAATAGAGCTGCTTAGTGTGGGTTGGGAAACAATGCATGCATATGTCTTAACCCAGTTTTATTAACTCTGACAGGAGAGAAGCCTGTAAGATGTGTTAATGCCAGAAGGGGCAAGACCATTAGAACGATAAATTCCAGGTGCTTAATAAAGCTATAATTTAGACAGGTTTCCACATGTTCTCAGGGACAACTATTGCACTGACCAAGGACAAGATATGTAAGTCACAGTGAAAAGAAGGAAATGTACTCATTGGTGCCTGTTTGGGTTTGTGTAAGAATTATAGTGCTGGGGCATGCGTAAGGACTCTTCAATTGTTGCATGATAAATGACACTGAAAATTATTGTTCTTTCATCCTACATACATTTCTGAAAATAAAATGTATTTTAAAAATGCTTCTAAGTTTTCTTTTGATAAAGGTTGACTGTAGAAAATAAAGAACACCATTATTGAGATGTGTATATTGAAATATTGTACCTTGCCTCACCACCTACCTCACTGTGTGTGGGGCAACATTCCTGTCCATCCATTCCTGGCAAGTGTTGTAGATGTTTGTGTAGGTCAACAACCATCTTTCTCTTTTGATTTGACAGTTCTTTGGCTTTCTCCATGGTGATGTCAAGGGATTTTACACATGTTTTACCTAATTTTTATGTCCTAATGATTCAGGAAATGATGGAAGACCACAGTACAGTTCTGTAAGCCTGAGATGAACTGAAATAAGTAAAATTGTATTGCAGATTTAATTTTGTTTGATTTTATTTAAATCTTTAGTGGTGCCAATAATTCTGTTTCAGCGTGCGTGCATGTGTATACTCTTCAAAACAAGAAAGTATACATAGGTATAGAAAACACTTATAGTATACAGTATACAGTATATATGAGATTGCGAATACAAGCGGTGAAATGGGGTTTCTCCGTAGGGTTTAATCCGCAAGGACCTCATAGTAGAGCCACCGCTCTTGAGAGGAGTCAGTTGAGCTGGTTTGGAAATCTAGTAAGGATATCTCCCAGGTGCCTCCCTTTAGAGGTGTGCTGGGTACATCCAGCTGGGAGGAGCCCCCGAGGCAGACAGGATACGCTGGAAGGGATTTCATCTCCCAGCTGGCCTGGGATCACCTAGAGATCCCCCAAGATGAGTTGGAGGAAATCGCTTGGGAGAGGGACATCTGGGCTGTTCTGCTTGCCCTGTTGCCTGACTTGGATCAAGAGGTTATATTATCGTATACATTAATAGAGCTGAACTCACAATTGATAAGATTCAATCATATAATTTACTAATTCAATACTATCATGGTGTTATCAACAGTCATCAACAGTCATTTCCCATCCATGCTTTGTTCAGTTTTTACATTGCTCTGGCATTTAAAAAAATATTCAAGACTGAGTTTAGTGTGTTAAAATGAAAGGAAACAGTTCTGCACAGTGATGAAAAGATATGCAGCCTCTACTGATTTCTGTTTTTTTTCCCCTTCTTTTGATATCCTCCACAGTTTAGATTTGCTTTGACGGCTTACATATAGCTCAGAACTTCAACTACAGTTGGTGAGATTTGGTTTGATGGTGAGATTTTGTTTGAGATTTGGTACAGTTAAAAGTTTTTTTTTCCTTTTTTTCTTGCAACAGTTTTCAAGGTATACAGATTCTGGGGGATAGGCAAGCTCCTTTCGGTACCTGATGGACACTCAGCAAAAATGCCAGTGTAAATCTAACACTGCTGGTGTACATTGAACACCCTCGACCACAGTCTCGTATGAACACCCTAGGGTGTTAAATGTACACCACCATTTTTGCTGTCCATGTGACCAAACAAATTGCTCAGAAGAAAAATAAGAATAAGACAACGTTGGTACAAGGTTGGTACAAAGTTCCTCAACATTTTCTGAAATATTCACAGTAACTCAAATTGCAGAGCTACGGAACCCCTAATGAACTCAGAGAATTAATTACCTTCCCCACAGGAAAATTAACGGAAAGAACCCTTGTAAGTTTTGGTACGACTTCATCACACTTCATCACATCAAATTATGAAGACATCTGCCACATGTTTCTGAGTTGGAGTTCCAGCAGGGCTGGATATGTACTGCCCGTTATGGCCCAAGACTGAAAAAAGCAGGTATTCCTCAGCTCATTCATGATCCCCAGCATAAGCTAAATTACATCCGGCCCCAGCATACCCATAAGCCATCAAGCTCAGAAGATTGTGGGGATCATATTTCAAATGGTCTGTCTTTATGAAAAACTTTCCTTATGGGGGAAAAAAAAAAAAGTCTCTTGCAACAGCCAAGGTAAAAGTTCAGAAACTCAGATGAATGTGATGTCAAAGCATTTGGACAGCAAGGGCTAGAAAAAAGAAAGGAGCACGAAAGAACAAAATAAAACTTTCAACAAGTTTCAAGGTCGCAGAGTCTGCTTGTCTTGATGCCACTGTGATAACAGGACTGAATCAGGGCAGCATCCACGCAACTGCAGCCTACACTGGACATATGCTTATGCTTATGATGAAAGCCTTCACATCTTGCCATTAGGGGACATGTCAGGGCAATGCTATACATAAAGTGAACACAGAGGACTCCTTCAATTTGACCCAGCATCTAAAGCATATCCTGCTCACTAGTTATAGTTGAATCACAGGTTTCTTGGGGTGATGAATTAAGTATTTTATCCATACCGGCAGTCCCCATCGTATATACTCTAGCAGTGAAAATCAATGACATGAAATTCTATAGAATTATCCCCAGAGTTATTGAGTGCAGCCGTATCTGTCAAAGAGCAGATGTCACTTTGCTTTCCCGTAGTGAGGGACAGACTTCAGACCCAGACTGAAGGAATTTTTTGAATACATTTTTTTACATACAGCCTTGTTTTGACGAATAAAAAAGCCCAGCGTTAGCGCAGTCTCAAATCCTGATTGATGTTTTGGAGCGACACAGAATGGCACAATCACGTAAAAAATTATGTTTTGTCCTTTTCGCAAATTGAGCTTTTTAATTTAATAAATTTGCCATGGGATGGCTTTCTCTCAGGGACGGGGGAGGGGCCATATCCATTCCTGGAATTCATGCTAGTGCTTCTGCTTGTGTTATTTCATTAGCCCAATCGTTTATGCGATCTGACATTTCGACCGCATGTCTCGGATGACAGTTAAAGACTGCTCTGGTATCCCTATCTGAAACATTTTACTGTGGTCTGATCCACAAGTTAGCTGGCTTTGGTGGATACATCTAATTGGTTAACTGATAGCAGCAAAAGCTGCTTCCCCACTGGCCCTGAATGAACAGAATTGCCCATCTATGCTCAGAAGAGAAACGGCTAGCTTTGTTACACTCACCTGCACTCTCCGAAAACAAAAAAAGGTATGCAAACGCCTAAAAACGTACAAATGCTTGTCACTGGGGTAGCACCACACAGGTACATAAAACCAATCTCCAGCAATACGTAATTAATTTGTACCTTTTTTGCTTGTAAATGGAACACTATTGTACTTTCAGGGTACATTTGGGAAATGAACAAACATGTACCTGCACTGCACCTTTTATTTCTGTGAGTGTATAACCACCCGGGCAATTCCAGGACACTGCCACAGCTTGCACACATAACATAGCCTTTTTGTTAAACTATATGCCATCTTCAGCATTCCCTCAATTCCCCTAGGTCGCGGCCAGCATTCGCTCAACCTGCCGAATGCATTTTTAACCAACTAAATTATTTTGAGATGAAGATGACCATTAACGTCTCTGAATTAATTCCATCTGTGTGACAGAGGATCCAGTGAGGGAAAGGAAAGAAAAGACTTGCCTGGAAACAAAAAGCTCCACACAGCTTTTAAGATGCGCTGCTATTTTAAGTTAAATGGCTTTGTCGATAATTTTAAGCATGTGAAATTGCATTCATAAGAGATCACGGTAGATTCATTATTCATAGAACTCAGGCATACGGTAATTGCGTAAAGTGCTAATTTAAAGCATCCGAACTGAAAGGCATCACCGGGTACGACGTCACACAACACATTAGTACATACCTTCAACATTTTTATCCCAATTTATTACGATAATGATACAGATGCTTTAGAAATATTAAATTTACAGTAAATATTTTTGCGCTGAGGTTAACTTAATTTATAATATTGTTTCCGTGCTCGTCGAATTGCACTTTG
Source organism: Synaphobranchus kaupii (assembly GCA_029718625.1). Classification (NCBI taxonomy): domain Eukaryota; kingdom Metazoa; phylum Chordata; class Actinopteri; order Anguilliformes; family Synaphobranchidae; genus Synaphobranchus; species Synaphobranchus kaupii. Next base: position 53,945,534 of record CM056384.1, on the reverse strand, counting down.
TGCTATGCAAGGTTTAATGGCACCTTAAAAGGATTTTAAGGTCCATTAACGCCACGTACCTGACCCTAACGGGGTTCCCTAGCCTTATATACATGGGCTGAATCCATCACCTCTCTATTTGTGCTCTGAAATTGAGATATGAAAATTCACACAGAGCATTACAACAGCCACAAATGTCCGTACTTCTAATCGTTCTGTGCAGTTTTAAAGTTTCAGAACAGGCCTTTTATCTGTTGTGTTCTTATAGGGGAACTATTTCAGTTCAGAACACAGGAAGAATTGTCCTCTATTGTCCTCTGAAAGGTGAAATATTGCATTTCACAGAAGAACGGGACAGTGATTGAATACCATAGCACAAAACAACTACACCATTACTATTCACCCTTCTATAGCAATAAGCTGTTGACAGATGATCCTTAATTACAATGAAAGCTTGTTAATTATGAAAAATAATTTGCATTTAGAAGGGAGTTGTCTGTCTGCCTAATTTCCTGTCCATTGGCACACACACTCTGGGGTAATTCACTTGTGGTTCTGATTTTCTTGTCATGGCGACCTTTGCAAAAAGTCCAAAACTAAAAAGTTGAAGGAGTGTTGCTTGAGTCATTCTCACACATTTAAAATGGTTTTATATGAAGCACATAAAACATTCATGACATGCACTTAACTGATCTTCGTTTGTATTGATACCCAGTGCAAAATGTGCTATGAAAATCAATATTGCATACGTAATGGTAATAAAATAATAAAAAACCTTTTACTTTGACACATCCATATCTCCAGATTTCAGCATGACAGACAAAGCTGTTCAGACTCAGACCAGCAGTTCCATAAAATGAGATCATGTAGCTAGCCAGGTAAGCTGGTATAATAGGATATCACTATAGATAATTGCCTTGGCCATCAAATTGCTTTCCTTTGACCTGTCTTGAACACTGATTGGAATGATCATTCACTGGCTGTGATTCATCAGTATCTCAGCACTGCCACAAAGTCTCTCCCCTCTCCATTTCTCCAAGCAACCCAGAAAGATAAAAAAGAATATGAGAAAGAAACCAGAGTGAACAGTGTCCAATGGGACTATACAAAAAAACCATGGTGATAGTTAAAGAATAAAAAAAATATTTTTTTGTTGACTTTTCTTCCTGCTCTTCATTTATGAAGTTTTTCAGTTTTCAGGTTGAGCAGAAAGGCGCCATTCAAATAAAATGTATTATTATTATTATTATTATTATTTATGTTTTTGGTTCACAGATGTCATGGCATGCAAAGGATATGCAACCAAATATGAAATATGATGATTGTCCAATTACTTTGGTGCCAAAAAATGGGGGGGGGGGGGGGGGTGACTGTGTAAAAATGGCTACAATTGCTATACGATTCACCCGATATGGATGTAAAAACCTTCAAATTAAAGCTGAAAGTCTGCACTTTAACCTCATAGTCACTGTTCCATTTCAAATCCAATGTGCTGAAGACTGGAGTACAGATCCTAAACAACAAAAATTGTGTCACTGTCCAAACACTTTTTGGGTACACTGTATATACTGTATATAAAATCTGCATATCCAATTATTTGCTGACCTGCATAACTTGTTACTTCTTGCCAAATTCAGTCATGTGGCATAAGGCCGCCAGCAAACGTGCTCTAATAATTTCCACATCCTTTACTGGCGAGGTGGACTGAATGGATCCTAATGCATTTACTACAATGTTCTCTGGCCCCAAAGTGTTGCGTTGCATTCAATTTGTCTTCCAGCACTCGCTAATGGGGCCACAGATCTGATTGCCAGAAATAGTCCTGCAACCGGCATGGTGTAATTGCTCCGCACACGTGCAGTGCACTGCATTCTCTGGTTACCCAGGACACATTTCACTACATTCACAGCACAGCTTTTAATGATAAATGTGGAGCAAAGTACCTAATTCACTTGGGCTTTCATTGAACTATTAGGGCTCACTGCGATCTGCCATAGATCGAGGCGTTCCCGTCAGAGAACACCGTGGCTAAACTCCGGGAACATCTGGTGCATTAAATAAAGGGGGGGGTTGTAGGATAATAAGCCTCAATTATGCATGGGGGGGGTGGGAAGGGGTGGGGGGCAGCAGTGTGAAACCCGAAGGGGACTGGCTGATTGCGCGGAATAACACTGATCAATCAAAGGGGGTAATAATGAAAATAGCATTTTAAAATATTACTGTCCGGGGAATGGCTTTGTGGAACTCAAACCCAAGCTCGCCAGGGCATTCCATCAATTTCACATTTTAAATTGAAAAACATACACAGAACGGAATGGGGCCGCGGTGGTGTAGTTTGATGAATTGTGGCCGAGGTACCACTGCTGGGGTGGGGTGGGGCGGGGCGGGGGGTTGAGGCTACTTTCTGGCAAAGATATCCTTCCCTCTGTAACTGGATAACAGTATGCTTCTCATGAAGAGGGCAGCACACCCCTCCCTGCATTAGAACAATGCACTTTGTCATATTCATTTTTTTTTTTATTGTAGGATTCATGATTCAAAATTAAAAAATGTATAAAAATGTATGGGATGCTTTGTTTCCTAAACACAAACACCCCACTAAAGCCCAAGCCCAGAGAACAGGCTAAATGTGGTCATGGTGTCAAGTGGCAGGAATGACTACGCAATATCAGGAGCATGCTCAGTACAGGGTGGGCAGGGAACATGCAGCCACCGGGGGTGGGGCAGGTTGAGGACCTGCAGATATGAGAAATGCTATCACAAAAGGAGGCAAGCCGTAAAAATATGAGGATATTCGTGGATTATGAATGAAACACGAATGAATGCAGTCACAGTCTGATAGGTCAAACTTGCAGATGTACTGATCCTTCAATTTTCCAGATGGCCCATCCTATTCCCTCAAATAAGAAACTCATATCGCCGGTGTCCAACAAAATCCTTGTATGCATTTTTTAAATCTTATTTCATTTTTTTGTTCAGGAAACTTGAAAGTGCAGTTCCATGTACTCTTACCTCAATATTCAATTCCAGGTACAACTAAACCACAATGCTGTGTTGAAAATTGGGTGGGAAAAAAAATCTTACTGTTACTGGGAACCAGATTGCTTTTTTCTTTTTTTTCTTTTTCTTTTTTTTTTTTCTGGTTGGCATTACAAGTATTATAAGTTTTTATGTGACACCAAAGATATGTTCTTTGCATTCTCTTCTGTTAGGCCCTGTCAAGGGAAAAGCCTGCATTCCATTTTCGGGTTGAGGACCTGGACCCAGCGTCAAAGAGGGACAGCTCCTCGCGGCTCATTACGGCCACCGAGAAGAGGTGCTGAGTGTCAAGCTGTCCAGCGATGGCAGGTGCGTCGCCTCTCTATGGCTCTGATGATGCTGAAAGCGACTAGCCCTGACACTGCCAATAACCACCTACTGCTTAGCAAGTAGGGGCGCTCACAATGCAACCTTTAAGTCCCACAGGCAGGCGAGCCAAGCGGAGGCGCCGCCGCCGCGGACGACGTACGTAACCGACAGGAAGGAGTTGAAGAAGAAAAAGAGAGGGGAGAGGGAGAGTAATGAGGTGCCGAGAGAACGGGGGTCGGTGGCATTTCGGCCTGGATTTATCCCGGTGTGACAGAAGAATAGATATGGATCTGGGAGCTTCGTTAAAGACACAAACTTCACCGAATGTAGTGTTTTTATAATTTATAGGTAAATCAGATGGGTGTGGAGATTTACGACACAGGCGACTTCCAAAGCATAGAACCAAGCCATTGAACTCAACGATCGAAGTTCATTTGAATGAACTTACCTTTATGATCTGTGGATTGAGGATTTATAGCATGATTTATGGTGACTTTGAAAGTGTACGTCTGATATATTATCCAATTACTGCAGGGTATTTACTGAAACAATTTAGGTCATCTCTCTCAAGGGTGCAACAGCCGTGCCACCCCTCCAGAAAGGCATGAATCTACACATTAATTTCCTTCAGAATGTCCACGCCACACGTCTGTACATCCCCTGAACTCCTCAAATTACATTTCAATAAAATTCAATATTGGGGTGAGATTAAAAAATGAACTGGCCTCCTCCAGGAGACAGATGGACATTATCAGAGGAGGTGAGGTGGCAGGCAAGGCCGTCAGGACAGATCGCGGTTTGGGACTCTGGGACGGCAGCCAGGTGTGGATCAGGTGTAGTGGGGGAGAGGTGTGAGAGCAGGTGGGTGGAGGGATTAGTTGGGAAGCGGAGCTCTGGATAATTTGGAGGTGTTGCGCATGACTGACAGCAGGCCCGCTGGTGGTCTAACCAAGGGTTTGGACCAGAAACGGGGTGGCATAAACAGTGAGGAACGGGCAGATGATTTGATTGTTGGACCTGAAAACTCATCAGGTGTGAGCCTGAGAGGTGGAGAGAGTGTTTGCCAGGATCGTTAATGGATCCTAGAGGGTAGTGGTTAGACGGTGAATGTATCGGACTCCGTCTATTTGATCTCCAGTCCCCACCGTCTGAAAAGCATTAAAAGGAACTCAAAAGCATTAAAAGGGTTAGCTCACCGATAACTACAAAATTCTAATCACGCTCTTGTTCTGGCTCTAGTGGATGACATCACTCTCTTTTTCACTCTTCCATTTTACTGAAAAAGGAACTTAATTTGCCCCCAAGAATATACATAAATTCATAAACATAAACACAAGGCATATTTCCTAAAGAATAGTTTTTGGCACTTATGTGAGACCACAGACAGAGCTCATATCTAAAAGCTTTGAAAAATAATATATGTAAAGCCCAGAGCAGCTGCCAAGGGGGTCCAGCCGGGGAATGGTCGACATCTGTACACATATTCCAAATTAAATTTCAAAGGATTACTTCCTCTCCGTTTTATACCTGTCAGACTGCAACGCTGTGCAGCGAGGAAGGTGGACAAACGAACAAGGATGCCTTTCAACTTTCTTAAGTACGAAGGGAATCCATTCCGTTCAGCTTCAGCCTGATCATTTCATCTGAAATGCTGTCAGGATTCATGGATGCATAAATGAGAGTATGGCTCTCTAAACAGATATTGGGAAATGGATGCTCTGTCAGTTTCTTCTTTTTCACCAGTCGGAGTCTTTGGTAGGAGATCAACCACATCACCGCCCAAAACCGATTAGTTATTGGCAGACAAATTTGAATGAAACTGTCATTAATGTTGTGATTTCAGTTTATATGAATGCACTTCTACTGCTGGAGAGTTGTTTCCGGTGTTCCAGTTGTCATTTGTAAGGGTCTTTACATGTGGATTTGACTGTGGGGAAAAAAATCCACACGTAAAGACCCTTAAATTGTATTGAAAAATGTGGATATCATACTATATTTAAATATACAACATTTTATATAACTGTTAATTGTATGACACAAAATTATATGTTTTATGTTCATGTTCTTGTACAATGCTGATATTTTAGTTTCTTTTAAAAATAAAGTTTGATCCAATTGTTTACCAGTGGAAGTTCAGGATTCAGTTTTAAAGATGGTGCTTATAGAAATACCTTGAACCGCATACTAAAGAAAAAGTACCAGGATATTAGGCTGTGAATAAGTCAAGTAAGTCAAGCTTTACTTCAGGGTATTTCCAAATAGTTTATGCAAATTGTTAGGTGTCAAATCCTTTGCCAAGAAGGTGACCTTTTGGCAACTTCTCAAACCATTGTTTCCAAATAATCCTTGAATTTGTTAAAGGAAGTACTCTGTTTCCACCGTAAAGCCATTGCACTCAAAGCACAGACAATTGGATTTACAATCACATTTTATTAGTTCCCAGCCACAGTTGGCCTTGACTCATTGTTCAAATGGAATTAAAACTGGACTGAACATTCCAACTGCACTTTTCTAACTTTAGTGAGAAAACTAATTTGTTGGATTGCATAGGTTACCCCTGGAAAACACATTTCATCAAAAGGAGTTATATAAATCAACTGAATAAATCGATTGGGTGGGAAGGGTCAGACAAAGCCATAGCTTACACAAGCAGAGCTCACCTACAGTGTTGATCACAAAAACATATCTCACTGTTTACAATGTGAATTACGACTGCGGTGAAATTGCGGTTCAGTGCTGTGGCGAAAGACCACCTGAGACAGCCAACAGATGCAGCAAATGGGATATTCAGATTTAATAACACGTAAACATTTCCATTACCTGCTCTTATTACTGGATGCCCTGAACATTAAAACCAGCCTTTAGTGGATATGGTATATATTTGACATATAAATTATGTAAGTCTCCCTGGATGCAGCATGATGAAAATATTAATTTTTAACATGAATTTACCAGCCCACATCATCAAAGCCCCCCCAAAGCCCTGTGTGGTGAGATCTGGTGCTCCATGCATTGGCCTATTTAGGTACACGTATGCTCTATGCTTTTCCACCAAGAGGCAGTCACACGCGCACTTCTCCAGGATGCAGATTAATCTGGTTTTCCATAACCCGCCAATTACAGAAAAATAATGCGTAAAAAAAATATGTGTAACTTTTAATATAGGCAGTGACAGAGGGAGAACAAACAGCTTAATTTGTGACTCGCTGTGTTTATTGTAACATCGCATCTACTAGCATAATCTGATCACTGCCATGCCTGACAAATCGTTCCACCAAAGATTCTTTTCCCCGTGGCAATTTGACGCTGTGACGCACGCATTCTTTCTTCTGTCGGCACCTAAACACCCCACTCACTTCCCAACTTGGCTTTAAATTAGTTCACGGGCACGGCAGGATTGTTATAAATGCTGTCGAAACCGCCTCTGTTTATCGGCTTCTGATGCTTCGCCGTGTTGGGCTTCAGAACCGGCGCATTTTAAACCGTTTCAACAGAACTTCACAGTTCCGTGTGTTTAAATAATAGTTTTCCGTGTGAGGATTTTGTGTGTCCTCTTGGGAGAGATTGTCAAAGGAGAAGAAGGAAGAGAAAAAAAAAAAAAAGAAAAAAGAAAAAAAAAAAGTTTAACTGTTGTCAACCGTGAGGTTGTTAAAGTGAATTTTCTCACTCAAGGCCAGACTGACATTTACTCATATGGCGATTGTTATATAGATATTTACTAAGTTGGTCCCCTATTTTAGTTGTAATCACTTAGTTCAGCACTAAAATATAGTGTCGAAATATGGCCTTTTTAAAAGTGATTCACAGTTGGCTTCGATCCATTTTGTCATTGCACTGCCTAACCCTGTTCCTGGAGGGCCATGAGGTTTGCAAGGTTTGCATCCCAGCTGGGCTCTAACACACATAATTCACCTCGCTGTTTTCTTTATCGAACTAAATCAGCTTTTCTCCAAGGTTCTGAGCACATTAGAGGTACAAAGCGCTAGAAAGCCCGCCAGACTGCCAAACACCAGCGCTGCGGCTTAGTAGCCTCGGCGGAGGCCGTCGTGACTTTGACACTGAAATGGCTGATTTATTTAAGTTGAATCAAGGTACTGTGAGATTTATCTTAGGGAACCCCTCAAGTTGAATCAGAGGTCAAAAAATCAACACAGTTTTTAATATGCATCTAAAAAAAACTGTTTAATCTGGGTGGCACTGTGTACAGCGATGACGTCCCCGTGTTTAACAGATGCAGTGTGGTATCGCCTTCCATTAGGTGGCTGTTAAACTTTAATTTCAATCAGTATTTAAATGGCGCTCCCACCGGCCCACCAGGGGCTCGTCGGGTATTCATGCCTTCTCCATTTAGTCAACACCGTGCCCTCCATTAGCTGTTTTCAGATTCATTAAAGCTTTCCTTTATTTGCTGAATTTACTCCAGCAAGGTGCTTAAAAACAACTTTGACTTTGCTTGGAGGTCAGTCTACTTTTCCCTCACTTTCACGGGAAAGTTCAGCAGCTCAGCGGTGTCGTTGGGGAGGGCAGTTTCGGCTCTGGTGTTCTTTTGTTTTCCAAGTCCAGTCAAGTGATAATTTATCATCTCATTTCGGGAAATTCATTAGGTTGCAATTTCCATGCCTGGGAAAACAATCGCAATACACAGTACAATATAGGCCTACAAGACATATAAAAATACCACATCAACACAACGATAAATTTAACTGTCAGAGTAAACCCTGATGGGTGCTGGAATGAATGAGTCCCCTTCATCTCCTTGTGCACGTTTTTTTTTGTGTTGCAATAATCTGACGTACCCCCTCATCTATTTTAATTGCATAGTTTGGCATGTTGTGGGTGGCTATCATTGACATTACCTGCCTTATTGCACATTAGATCTTGGTATAGCGCAGCCGCAGTAACTTAGTCTGTGCCAGTTATCTTGTTTGCTATCCTATCAGTTCTCTCTAATTTGTTTTTGTCTTGTTTTCACATATTACAAAGAACACAAATGAGGCAGAAGGTAATGATGCTTTGCAGTGCACGGTTGAGGAAATGGAGGGTCAGACTCCATTTTGGCTCAACACCTGTCCCAGCACGTCTTAATTATGTGTCCATGGCTCAGGAAGGGTCTCCTCAGTGTCGTACTGTACTGATACAGAGTAAGGCTTAATTACTGCTGTGTTTATGCCACACAATGCCCATAGGAAATAAGAGGGTACTGACATGCTTTATAGGCATTCCTTCTGAACGCAGCATTGGTGAAGTGATAAAAATCAAGAAATAATTGAGCAAATAAGAAAGCACTGAGTTGGTGAAATGTGTTAAATACATAAATGTAACCTGAATCTCCGGAGATGATTGTGCTCATACACTTCAGAAATTAGTTTGAGCTCCTTTACATTTCATTACATTACATTACATTCATTTACCAGGAGAAAGACAAGTGGATTCACCTGATTAAGCTAGGGTGCTCAACAGAATTATTGCAACCCTGGAAAATGTGAGCAAAAAAGGCTATAAATATGTCTTTGTCATTAATCAGTATGAACTTATTCTTAAAATCTAAGAAACATCTCAGCTTTAATTTAGGCAAAATTATTCAAGGCAAAGAAAGAAATCACGAATATTGGCAATGCTAGAAATAGCTACAAACAAAACCTAATTGAAGTATATTCCCATTCATATTTTTTGTCTTTAGGAAGTATTATGTGGTCATTCTCAACTTCCTGTGTCACTGGTCTATAAATATGAGGTGAAACCCAGGCCAAAACCCCTTAGTCATCCATCAACATGCATGGGTAAGATCAGAGAACACACAAATGAAATTAGACAAAAGGTTGTTGACCATCATAAATCAGGCAATGGCCATAGCAAAATAGCTCCATGTTTGAAAGAAGCTATTTCCACCATTAAGGCAATAATTAAGAAGTTTTAAAAGCCATTGGAGCCATAATGAACCTGCTTGGAAGAGGACGCAAGTGTATTTTCCCCCACGTACAGTGAAGAGGATGGTTCGAGAGGCAAACATTTTTCCAAGGATCACAGTTGGAGAATTGCAGAAGTTGGTTGCATCCTGGGGTCACCAAGTCTCAAAAAGGACAAATTAGACACCCCCTATAGTCCAACAAGCTATTTAATATAGAATATGCAGGAGTGATACAGGGTCGGGATGGGAGGGGAACCAACAGCAGGGTCTTCAGTCTGCATCAGAAGATGGCCAATGATTCTGCTGTCCTGACCACTGTGGGAAGTTCGCTCCACTGGGGGGGGTCAGTACGGACAGGAAAAGCGACCATGGTGGGAAATCAAATTCACATTTGAAATCCTGCTACATCGCTGCCGTTGAAGGGGTTAAAGTATCCCACAAAGTATACGACAGAGGAAGCCTTGACAACAGGCAATCGCAGTAATCCCATCAAGCCGTGTACGAAACCCTGCATGGCAACAGTTACACAGTGTGCCGCCTTTGACGTGCTCAGTTTATTGAAAGCGGTGGCCCAGTTTAGTGTTTTCACTTCTCTTTTTGTACAGCTCGCAGGTGCAAATTTGAGCAATTTCAACATTTACATGATGATGGAGGAACACAATTCCACCACCTTCATACCCTCACCTTTAGCTGCACCCCCCAATTCCCAACATCTCCCGCACCTTAGCAGAAGGTAAAGTTGGATAAAATCAAAGCACTTTGATCACGTCCACATCTTGCCATTTTTCTATTATACTTTTCCGTTTAATCACAGGTTTCAATTTAACCGCCTTTTGGACAACGGAGGCTAATTTGAGGCTTTGTGACTGAGTGTTTACTGTTTTTTATGCCAGCATGAGTGATTGGCTGACTGCTGTATGACCAGCGTGATGATGCTGCAAGGACAGTGCAAGCACTAAGCAAACCTAATTGCATTGAGGCTTTTTTATATTGATGGAATATATTGTATAATCAATTGTAAAAGTTCAAATCAGTTCAAATCAGCTACCACCAGATACTTCAGCCCTCTGTCTTGCAATGCAACATTTTCCTTATATATTTTTTGAAAAAACATAATAACTAGGTTACTTACAGTATCCATCTCTTTCATCAAAGAATATCACACACATGCTGGCAAACGATTAGGCATCTTACAATGGCAGTCCGTTCAGCCTGACTACCCTGCTCTCCCTCCCTCTCTCCTCTCGCTGTCTTCTTCCATCTAACTGTGCTACTGTTCCTCTCCATTTAATATGCAGGGACTCCTGGAAAGAAGATAAGGCAATGGAACAGGGGTTCCTGGATCACACCGCACTGAAGCCAGTTTATGGGCAATTTTTGTATTTGACTGAAAAAGGTGAGATTCAACTGTAGTGTCGATAGACGAGCAGGGGGCCCCTATCAGCTAGAAGAATAGATTTATTTTTCAAGATGACATGTAAAAAGTCCATCACGTTCCACCAAAGAGGGCTGCAAAAAACATTATCTGAACAATCTAATGCTAAAATACAAACAATAACGTCATTATTCCGACCAGTAAGAGGCAGCGACGTTTCCACATCGACTGAGGAAACACAATTGCAGGTAGATAGCATACCCCCCACTGGAGCAGCTTGCAGCCTCCAAACAGCTCTCTTTCCGTAACACACTGAGGCCAGAATTTAAGGAGAATAAGACGGTCCCCTTTTGCCAGTTTAACTGATGTTTCCACGGCATTTAAGCTATTCTTAAAAATTCCTGTGTGACTGTGGCTTCTGCAGAGAAAATGTTCTGAACTAAAACTAATCAAGAACTACATTAGAAGCAAGGTGATGCAGCCATCATTAACTACTAGTAGTTTAGTAGTATTAGTACTTTATAGACAGCAAGACAGTAGCAGTAGCAAGACAGGAGGACAGGACTACCGGAATCTTTCAAATTGATTGATACTGATTTTAATTTGATTAAATTTATTTACCTTGATTGTATTGCTTTGCAGCCCATTTGTGTTGGCGGATAGCCAGACAAAAACCGTATTTCTACAATAAATGCCAAGAGTGACAGAGTGACTGAATTTACAGCCTACTTTTTCCTGCGTCGATCACTGTCAATGGTGCTGAAATAAAGACGCGATATGTCGACATCCTAGAGAATTGCAGTCTTCAAACTAATATGCCTATATTTTAGATTCTTCAAAGTAGCCACCCTTTGCCTTGATAATGGCTTTGCACATTCTTGCCATTCTCTCAACCAACTTCTGTGGTAAACAGGTATTCCACAGGTAAACAGGTGATGCTATCATGGCTCTGTATAAAAGGGTATCGAAAGACTCTTGATACCTTATTTCCAGGTAGAATGTGCAAAGCTGTTATCAAGGCAAAGGGTGGCTACTTTGAAGAATCTAAAATATAAGATGTTTTTTATTTGTTTCACACTTTTTTTTGGGTCTTTCCATAATTCCATTTGTGTTATCTGATAGTGTTGATGTCTTTACTATTCTAAAATGTGGAAAACAGTAAAAATAACGAAAAAGAAACTGTCTACGAGTAGGTGTGTCCAAACTTTTGACTGGTACTGTATATATATATATATATATATATATATATATACAGACCCTTTCCAAAAAATTAGAATATCATGGAAAAGTTGTTTAATTTCCATAATTCCATTCAAAAAGTTAAACTTTCATAGATTATAGATTCAGGGCCCACAATTTAAACGATTTCAAGTATTTATTCGTTTATTTTTACATAATTTGGGCTTCCAGCTCATAAAACCCCACGAAAAACAGGAATTCAAAAAATTTGAATACTGTGAAGAAATCAGCCCAAATTTTGCAGGGCATGAATGTTTTAAACTGAGTGTCACACACTAATCATCTACTAATCACAAAGCACCTGCACAGGTTTCCCCAGGTGTCATTAAATTGCTTCAGTTTGGTTCAATTGTCTCAGTTCGGTTCAATATGGGGAAGACTGCAGACATGACAACTGGCCAGAAGACCATCATTGATACCCTCCATAGGATGGGTAAGCCACAAAAGTTCATAGCTAAGGAGGCTGGCTGTTCACAGGAGTGCTGTGTCCAAGCATATCAATGGAAAGTCTAGTGGAAGGGCAAAATGTGGCAGGAGAAGAATGCACCAGCAAAAGAGATGACCGTGGGCTTCAGCGGATTATCAAACAGAGAAGATTCAAGAATCTGGCAGAGATCCAGAAAGAGTGGAATGAGGCGGGAGTCACAGCTTCAAAAACCACCACATTCAGACGCATCCGGGAGATGGGCTACAATTGTCGGGTTCCTCGTGGTCAAGCCACATCTGAACCTGAGCCAACGTAGGAAGCGTCTCCACTGGGCCAAGGAGAGGTCCAAGGTCCTCTTTTTCCGATGAAAGTAAAGTGTGCCTTTCATTCGGGAATCAAGGTCCAAGGGTTTGGAGGAAGACGGGGTGAGGAACAGAACCCCAAGCTGCTTGAGGTCCAGTGTGAAATATCCACAGTCAGTCATGATTTTGGGTGCAATGTCCGGTGCAGGTGTTGGTAAACTCTGCTTTCTTAAATCCAAGGTCACCGCAACAGTCTACCAGAATGTTTTAGAGGACTTCATGATTCCTTCTGCTGAGGATCTGTATGGAGATGCAGATTTCATCTTCCAGCAGGACCTGGCCCCTGCCCATACCGCCAGAAGCACCAAAACCTGGTTTTGATGCCCATGCCATCACAGTGCTTGACTGGCCAGCCAACTCGCCGGACCTAAACCCCATTGAGAATCTATGGGGTATTCTCAAGAGGAAAATGAGGGCCACCAGACCCAACAACAAAGAAGAGCTGACAGCAAGCATCAAGGAAATCTGGGCTTCCATAACTCCCAGGCAATGCCACAGGCTGATTGCCTCAATGCCACGTCGCATCGAGGCAGTGATTAAGGCAAAGGGATTCCCAACCATGTATTGAAGATTGACATATCGTTTTGAAAGTACCATATTTTGATTGATTTGATGTGATCCTAATTTCTTTCTTTTTTTTCTGCAAAAACTGAGAAGTAAATGGTGATTTCTTCACAGTATTCTAATTTTTTGAATTCCTGTTTTCGTGGGTTTTATGAGCTGGAAGCCCAAATTATGTAAAAATAAACAAATAAATACTTGAAATCGTTTAAAATTGTGGGCCCTGAATCTATAATCTATGAAAAGTTTAACTTTTTGAATGGAATTATGGAAATTAAACAACTTTTCCATGATATTCAAATTTTTTGGAAAGGGTCTGTATATATAAAATTTAAAGTTAGAGCAAGTAAGTATAAATGTTGATTAAATCCAGGCATATGTTTAGGCTAATGAAAATCCTTTGGCGCTTTCACAAAAGGCAATGAGCTACAAACTCACACTATCAGATTATTTTGGAGAAAGACAAGTTTTTTGGTAAACGCCGTTCATGTGCAAGCAAGTAAACCTCCTTTTCTGCTGGTATCAAGCAGTGCTTACCGTGCTGTATTTCCTGCCCCTGGAATTCAGATGGAATGGCACTAACCGTCCTATCTTCCAGTTCAGTCTGTCAAGTTATATTTGACGTAGCGCTTGGAGCGAAAATAAAAGCCACAGAGAGAGTGCGAGTGAAAACAATGCCGATTGAGGTGGACATAACCTGAAATGGAAGAGCGATGATTGTTTGGCAACAGGATAGAAAAGAGCCGAAAGTCAAGACAGTGAAAAAATAAGAGGTGAAAAAGGATCAGACCACCTGATATGGCGTTATACACTGCCTGGCCAAAAAAATAGTCGCCGTTGCACCTGTCATGCATAGTGCCCACTGTACAAGCCTCTGGAGGCAGTGTTATGATCTGCGGTTGCTTCAATTGGTCAGGTCTAGGCTCAGCAACGTTATGCAGCAATAAAATGAAGTCAGCTGAGTACCTGAATGTACTGAATGACCAGGTTATCCCATCAATGGGCATATTCCAGGACGACAATGCCAAGATTCATCGGGCTCAAATTGTGAAAGAGTGGTTCAGGGAGCATGAGGAATCATTTTCACACATGAATTGGCCACCAGAGTCCTGACCTTAACCCCACTGAAAGTCTTTGGGATGTGCTGGAGAAGACTTTACGGAGTGGTTCGACTCTCCCGTCGCCAATACAAGATCTCGGCCAAAAATTTATGCAACTCTTTACGGAAATAAATGTTGTGACGTTGCGTAAGGTTGTCGAAACAATGCCACGACGAATGCACGCCATAATCAAAGCTAAAGGCGGTCCAATTAAATATTAGTGTGCAACTTTCTTTTTGGCCAGGCAGTGTATAATGACTACCAGGAAGGAATAACCCTTGCAGTCTAGGGATGATAAAGAAGCCAAACATAAATAAATCAATATATATATACTATATATATATATATATATATATATATATATATATATACTGTACATTTTATATGTGCCAGACAGGGCCCACTAGTGTTTGAAGTATGGTTGTGGTTGTTATCCTTTGTGTTGATTGTGATAGACAATAACAAATCATTGGTGTTGTAGTAGAACAGAACTGACATACTACCTGGGGTACCGGCACTCACAATGTGACGTGCAAGAACAACGGCATGACACCTCGCACCGGACAGCTTCAAGATGAACTGCAGGTTTGTGCTCACAGATGGTAAGTGTGCAGCGATTTTCATCTTGCCACTGACTGCAGCATCTGAAAGCAATTGATTTTTATGCGTGGACACAACCGTAATATCACTGAAGAGGCCCCAGGAAACAGCGAGGGGCAGAGGGGTGTAGGCCGGATGCAGCCAAGGCAAGGGAGCAGAAGGTGCGTGCCGATTTACGTATATCCACATGGAAAACTGGTTTGGCCGGTAAGGTAATGGCTTAAGGGGCCGTCTAAAAATGACTCTTCCGGATCTTTATTCGGAGCTCCTGTAATTGAGTTTGTGTGGTGTGGAAGTGTTTTTGAGGATCGGGGGGTGGGGGGGGGTGGACGGCCGTGTTGCAGGGCTTGATTGCACTGGGCTGTGATGGGGCTGAGGGCAGCGGTTCACGGCGGCCGGGAGTCGATCGGCATGCTGTGCCGTGGCCAGATCCGCGGCGAGGGCCGATCCGGAAACCGGTAAACAGCATCTCGGGTTACCTCGGAGAAACATCTGGGGAAATTAAAGTGAATGGATGTAAAGCTGGCCTGTACAGCACTTGAATCAAACAATGTTGAACAAATTATAAATAAGTAAAGAGTAAAAACAGTAATTAACTTATAGCATTATCAGCCTGGTAGTATATAGATTTGAGCTGTCTATAGATTAAGCATTAATCCAAACCCAGCATTAAGTATATACATTACATAATTTCTAGGGAATCTTTGCCTTCTTTCCGTCCTCTATAGAATACCATTCAAACGCTAGTGGGAAGGCCTCCAAAACTAAAATGACCTATCTCATTTTCAAGAGCAATCAATTCTTTATCGAACAAATGCTACATTGTCTATGAGAAACATTTGTAGGAAAACTGTTCCAGCTCAGAGAATGTATCTGATTCACATTCTAAAAAGCAATTCAATGCATTAGTGCCATGGCACCTTTAAACTGCATGAATAAAACACTTTTGTTTTGCATTGAGAAGCAGTGGAAAACAAGCCCAGAGCAAATGTGAAACTGGATTATATTTGGGGGGTAAAGAATGCCCTAATGTCAGAAAATGTCAGCAGTATTCTGCTCGGTTATCAGTTATTATGCCTGCTTTTCCCAAGTCAAAGGCATCAGTCAAAGGCATGTAAAGTCTTTGCCAAGATGTCTTAGAACTGCACCATATCTTAGACTGCACCTCCCCCCCCTCCCCCCCCGTTCCACCAGGAAAACACAATATTTAGTGAGTAATGGGAAACCATTTTGTCCGCATCTGCCTGGGGATAAGGAAATTAAAGATTGGCTCGTTGTTCTTTCAGTGATTCTCACACCCGATTCATTGATCAACCAATTATCATTAAACTCCCATTTAGAGACCCCACTTCCTCTGTGGCTGTGCTGACACCTCGATCGAGTAAGCAAATCTCTACCTGTGCAGACTACCGTCGGAAGTCATCAGATCTTAACCGATCTGATCCATGACGGTCAGCCTCGTCCTGATGGTCATCAAATTTTCATTATACATCTGGCTGCTGAGAGAATTGGGAATCGACTCTTGTGGTTCCTGCATTGCATATCCAGCGCTGTGAGCTTCCTGCTCTCTGTGAGTCCCTGTCTGTGCGGTCAGCCGTACATGTGAAGCATCAGGAAATTGCTCCTCACCCATCAGGCGCTCCATAGCCATCCTCAGGCAGAAAGCGTTTAGCGTGCAGGACCCGGGCCGACCCGTACTTTACCAGTACCTTCCCCCTTCTGAGGAATTTGGTTTCTTGCCCCTGATCCTTTTAATTGTGCGAACTCTTGGCCGCCAAAACATCCAGGAGAACGATGCTGCAGTTAACTCAAAGAGCAGCTTGGGCTGTTCTGAGAAGGTCTGCCTTCTGCTGTTGCCTAGCCTGCTTATGACAAGGATGTCAGAATTCAGTCCTGGGGAGTCACAGGTTTGCTGGCTCTCTGTACATTTCAGAATTAGTAAAAATGTAATTTTGTCAGTCCACACACTTTGTTTCCGAGGCTGTAACTGGCTGGTTGAACGGACTCCTGAAACCCTGCCGACACTACAGCCCTCCAAGCCGTAAATCTGCTCAAAAAAAGTTTAGCTTTTTCTACCTCTGCCTTTCGGTCACTATGTCGCCATATCACACCGACGCCAAGCATTGCGCAAATATGGTGTCCAGCGTGTGCAGAGGTACGCAGATTCTCACAGCGCGTGTTATTTCATACATCTGAATTTCTGCGTGGAATCTCGCTTACGCGGCTTTCTGAGGGCATTTTTCAGCTCTGCACTGTTTATACACGTGGCCCCGGGACTTTAGTTTGAGATCCTTGAATTGAATTGAATTGAATTGAATTGAGGACAACAATTGAGATGTATAATGAATCTTCTGCTATTGCTGTGATGTGTGTATGTTCTTATTATCTCACATGTTTAGTAATTCATTCTCCTTTCCAGAAACGTCAGCTAGGCATGACAACAAACAGAAAATAAAGGGCCTGGATCGACTCCCCGAGCAAACACCCCGTCAATGGCCAATAAAACCCTGATTAATGCATCCTTTCCACGTCCAGCCAGAAGCTTCTCCTGAGTTTAACTTCCCTCAAACAACAGTCATCCAGTCAGTGCCTTTGCAGGCTATATCCTCCGTCTGCAATTCTGTTCCCCGCACCCCCCAGGTTAACGTGGTATCCTGCTGGCCCCCAGAGGATAAAGATTGGGTGAACAACACAGGCTCCAGTCTCCATTAGAAGTCAGAGAGGGGAACGGTAGTGACTCATAACACTCATACCCCCCCCCCCCCCCCCCCCCCCTCCACACACACACCCAGCCGACCCCACCTATCACCTCACCCCTATGCCCGGGCCCATTTAACTAGACAGGAGCAGATGCTGTACCATCACATCAAAACTGCTCTTTGATCTCAAAGTCTGAGAGAGAAAAATTTCCTCTGACTTTCAAACCGTTTATGAGCCTAGGGTGGGCGTCGGGTGTTGGGTGCCGGGGGTGTAGGTGGGTGTGGTTGGATGTGGCATCACTACGCTTGCGTGAAGACGTCTGGGAAATTTCAGTCCCACACTGTTGTAAAAGATCAAATCACCGTTTAGAATGCTTGGTTGCATTCCAATTTTGGGCAGAAAAAAAAGTCGCACCGGAGATTGGAGTTTAAAGGCAATTGAAAGAGACGGGAGAAAAAAAAAAAAGTATGCCGAGGTTGGACGGATAACACGCTTTGGTATTACTCGTGGAAGTTTTGAGAGTTTGAAGGCAAAGTTTTGCTCGCTTGCATGTTATGTCTGTAAATAACTCCATTTATGTTTCTTTTCTGCGCTGTCAAAAGCCCGCAAAACGAAGACCGCCTGTGTTTCATTCTTTTTAGAGGATGATGGGCCCCAGCTCTTCTTCATTATACAACAATCTTTTTCTGCTTTGTAATGGTGCACTTATCAGACCTGAAAATTAAAAGCAGGGCGCTCTCCACTTCTGTACGTCTTGCAGGAGCTATTCCAGAGGGCGGAGGTCACGCCCAAAAATCCTGCCTCAGACAGGCTCAACCCCCTGGAATAATTAAGTTGTCCAAACGGCCAACCCCAGGCCTTACGGAGCAGTTGCCTGAATCACAGAAATTTGGCGGTAATTTTCTGAGTCAGGAGGAGATGATTTGCCTCACGTTTGCTAGGAGCCCAGAGTCAGGCGAGGCGGAGCGAGGAAGGTGGGAGTGGTCCGCTAAAAGCCGGCTTGGCGTAACCTTCCATGCCTCGACCCATAATGCATCTACACTCTAATAGTTTTTAAGATCCAGCCCGGGCTTTGTCCACGGTCTGTCGCGTATACATACATGTACGTCATCACGGTACGTCATGTATACATACAGCACGTGTGTTGAACGACACCGGCTCCGCCCCACTTCCTCCGACAAGCTCTTTGGGGGGCAATCGCGAGCCTGTGGCAGTTACAACAGTGTCACTTTACGGCACCGTTTCAGCGGTGTGGATTTATGAGCCAAAGACCGGACGGCTTCCCACATGCAGATGGCTTGGGTTTCAGGCGCTTCCAGTAAAGCACTTGCTCTGGTTTTGATGGAGGATGACCCTCGACCGTCCTGGCAGATCCCTGCAGCCCTACCATTAAATCAGCGATGCTCCGACGTGTATCGACTATGGTTACAGCAAACACGGTCCCGGAGGGATCAAGGGTGTCCAAAAAATATATATATATGTGTGGCCTGCGTTACATTTCCCGTAAGCGTTTAAGATTAGGTGTTTTTCAGACATTCTAATCCAGAGTGACTCATGAAAGGCCATACAAAAAGGTTAGGCAAAGAGCACAGATAACAAGTTTTCAGAACAGTCATTACATAAACCTACAGGTCTAAAATCCAGGGGGTCAGAAAGTAAAAGTCCTGCCGCATGTTTCTTTCACCCATGAACTCAGCCACCTGATTTCACTAATTAGTTCTACCTCCTGGCTGAGGAACTGTGCTAATTAGGAAATCCAGGTGATTGGAACAAAATACTGGGGAGGACCTTTACTCTCTGAACGTGGATTTTGCACCTCTGCATAAACCTATGACATGGATTTAAATGGCGGAGTAGGTGCAAAAAGGACAGTTGGGGGCATTGCGCTTAAAGTAGCATGCGGCTGTAGGTTACAGTATAGCGAGTGCAGCAGTAGTCGGGTATTCAAGCCTACGTATGCTAATCAGACCAGTTTGGGCAGCAGTGGCGGTCTCCGCAGGCTTGGCAGACGAAACGTGGTTTAAACCACCGCCCTGATGCTCGCAGATGTCACAGATGGCGAATGCTGGGTTATTGCCTGTTTGCGAAGAGAAGAGGGGGAGGTAAGCGATAAGAAACCGCTGAAAGCCTAGATCACTTTGATCAATGCGCAGAGGTCCATCAAGGCTGACGTGGACGCGGCAGCTGCTGGTCTGTACTCGAGCTCTGGCGTAACCCAGCCGTGAATCCTCTCTCTCACACCCTTCTCTCACTGAGAGGAAAACAAAGGCCCTCAAAGCTCAACAAATTAACCTTGTGTAGAAGTCCAGCCATATGCTGCGACGTGGGATTTCCTCATGCTTAATAACATAATCCATTAAGAGCACCCACAGCGTGCAATTACGAGTAGAAGACATTTAAATCCAAACACCTTGTGACCCTCTAACACCTTTTTTGCAATCGCAGCTCCAGGAAAGATATATTTCATGTCTTAGTTATTTTTAACTTAGAGCTTCTTTATTGGATGTGCTGATGCTAGGAAGAGTGCAAATCAATCAACGTCAAAAGAAAATAATTTTCGAGAAACAATAACAAAGGCTATATTTCATCAATATAAATTGATTTACAAACATAGGCATTCCATAGGAGCGTTTTTATTTTTGCTGTGCATGCTTAATTAATTCTGTTCTATAAAGTGTAATTAAGAAAAGCTCATATCCGAATGCCTTTGTAAAATGAAGAATGCAATTGAGTAAATAAAATTGGATGGGGGGGGGGGGTGAAAATTCAAAGTGCTGCTTGGTCAGTAATGGCAGATTGATTTTCGCAATCGAAATCTTTCTTGTTGAAAGGTCTGGCGTTACGTGCAGTGATCTGCGCCCGATCGACATCTGGAGCTCTCTCGGCTAGCCTCTCTCTCAGCGCCGCTATCAGCGTTTTCGGATACATTCTGTTCCGCGCGACTCTGCCGTCGACGGCTTCATTTTTCCTGGCACCGGCATTAAGGAAGAACATTTGGGGAACAGGGCGCAGCGTGCCAAAGCAACTGGGCGAAAAACAGCCAAGTGATGATCGCCGTTCAGCTTTTTAGAAATGAGTCCATTTGACACCTGTAGCCGCCTTTAAGTGTTCCTCCTCGGCACTGCGGGGTGGGACACGTGTTTCTTGCGCCTGTCCCGTTGCTGGTTTTGTTGTTTTGAGTGGTGCTGGTATCAAAATTTGCAATGCAGGTGGTGTTTGATCACACCTGTTGCTTTTTGGGCCTCCACCTGACCTTTTACCTGAATCAGGTGAGACAGGTGAAGTCTGGCACTACACGGATGTGGCACAGACCTGTTCTGGATAGATTGATCTGGTCATATCAGGACCCGTGTCACCCTGTCACCCTTAAGAGAGCTGGCCTATTTTGTCCAGTATATTTATTAATCTGTTCTCTTCTGAATCTCACCATTTTCCAGGAATTTTAAGTGGGAATAATTGACCAGTTTTTCCAGATAAGCGCAATTAGGTTTTTTTTTTTTTTTAAATGTATTCCCTTCAAAACATGTCCACTCTGAAACACCGTGTGAGAAACTGGTTGTAATTGGCACCACACAAGGGACTAACCTATTGACTGTTGAGCCCATCCACACACTATGCTGTCCACAAAACCAACAGCTGCTGTGCTAATTATGCGGTTTCAAATGTTTTGTCACTGACATTTTTTCCATATGAAGTAAAACAATGGCAGAGAATAATGGCAGCCAATGCATTTGCATTTGTGTCTACCACGCATCCGCTTTGTTTGATAAATTGTCTGAGAATGAAATCTCTGGACAATACCACATTTGTCGATCAAAAGGAACTCTATGTAGTAACTACACAATTTGATAGCATCATAGACCAGATGTGTCTAATCACACAAGATCTAGCAGTATCGCCCACGATGGCTTGTTTGGGCTGAAGCCAGAGTATTGTATTCCTTCCTCTGATTTCCCTTGGTGTTTAATGTCAGCTATTGCATATATATATATATATACATGCTATTACCCCCCCCCCCCAATACTTGTCTCTCATTCTGTATGTCTGTTATAATGAATACCAAACAACAAATACAAGTGTATACATTATTTCTGAGTGTCAAAATTAAAATATAGGCCCCTGTTATTCAAATCACAGTCCTTCAGGGCCAAGAACTGCTAGATTTCCACTCATGGGGCCATCAGCCTGCTGCTCAGCCTGCTCTTAACATTACCTTTTAGGAGGAATCTGTAGCCTTCTAAGTAGCTCTTAGCCTACAAAGCTTATGTATGTTTTACCACGTTTCACTCTTCTTTGTTATTAAGTAGCGCAGTAGAGTAACCTGTTTGAAGGGCTGTGTGTTTGAAGAAAGGGGTCAAACCTATAAGGCAAAAAGTTGGAGTCCGTTGCAATATCTACGGGGGGAAATTTGTGTGTCCTCTTAGTCTTTTTTGCCTGTTTTGTCAGCTCTCTAATGAAATGTCAGACTCTGTGTGAAAGTTTCCACCTGTAACTTTGCATATTTCCCAGATAGCTGCTAAAGATCGTCCAGCGCTCGTGTTTGTTCTCACTTACGCACCCTGGTCTGTAAACCAGCGCAGGAGACGCATCCAATAACCCCCCACTCCCCTCCTCCTCACCTGGGAGTTTAATGTATCACCGACCATAAGCATCATGTGGTATAATAAAGCCGCAACACAATATTGCTTTGCTAATGACTTCCAGTGTTTATGTAAACACTTCTACGCATCCGGCATCTGTCCCTCCGAGGGCCCAGATTGAATTAAAACCTGTGGCAGAATGGCGGGGGTGAGGAGAGCCGCGGCAGACGATTTTGTAACCACGAGGGACACAAATATTATTATCCTTAACCAATATTCATCCTTATAGGAAAAGTATGAAATCAATAAAACAGTTTCCAGAGAGATGACAGGGTCATGTATCGGTGCTTTCCACTGGTAAATGTTTTCTTTTTTGGGGAATCATTTTGTCCCCGATTGTACTCTCTCTCAGGCACATTCCATCACCTCGTCTGCACTCCCAGCGCGTTCCGCTCAAAAGCGTCGCGGGCTAACGATTGCTTTCACACCCGCCCAGTCGTGGCACCGGAGGGCCGCGCTCCACGCGGCGATGGCGCATGCCTACGCCGGAGGAGTGGCGCTCGTGCGATGAGACGGACGACCCTGATGATTCCACAGGACTGCCTGTCTTTCAGCGTGGCCTGTGGTCAGGATCACCAACAGGGCACAGCCACCGTAACTTTACGCGTGTCATCGAACCAGGATCAGCGCAGATCTAACTTTATGAACGGATAATATGTAAAAAAGTTTTGTAATGAAAAGTATTGCTGTGTAATTCTCCATTGATGGGGCTGTTTGCCAAAGGGGAAAAATTGTGTACAAGGTATTGGTCGGTGAACATCACATGACAAAGAAACCAATGACAAAAAAGAAGCATTTTGCACTTCCAAGTTTCAGAGGCTTTTGAACGTAGAAACGCGATTTCCGAGCACTAATGTTCACACAAATAAGCATGTACGAGAGGTCACATGGCCTGTAGGTGGGATTCTAGAAGGTTCTAGTATATAGGGCAGAAAATTGTGCCATTAGTTGCACCTTGGTGAGTGGCGGCCTCGGTATCCTGAGACGGTATTGCGTTTTTTTTAAGCCCATCACAGGTCCTGTGTGCGGTGCGGCACCCCCCCCCTCGCTGATCTAAAAGCACTATATCACTGCTCTTTCATCCAGAAGGTTCTTTCATCTCCTCTCAATGATGGCCAGAGCAAACCGTCAGACTCTGAATAGATCAACTGTTTTGGAAACTTTCTATATGCTCCATTGTTTTAGTTGTAGTAATAATAAGGATTTTTTAAAATGTATTTATCATAACTGCTTTTATCTCTTAGTCAACATTCACTCCCCTACACAACTGCTGTGCTTCTGAAAACCTCACTACCACGTTAATGCTCGCTTAGTATGCTAACACAACACTTCTCTGGCGAGCACAGGCAGAATAGGCAGCGCAATGGTCTTATCACCTCTCAGTTTTCTTGCACTCTTTTCACTGCATTCCACTTCCTGTTTTGAACAGGCCTGTCTGGGAATAACTTATGTTCACAAAGATTGCTTTCTGGTCAGAGGAGCTCACTTTAACCGGAAAGGTTTGTCACCATAAAGAAAAGCTTACGTGTGTGTGTGCCTTCATGCGAGACAGCACCACAGTTAGACATGAGCACACGCAGTGTACTATATAGCCCTATGAGGGTGATCTTCACTGGTTGGAATACCGAATCACATGCATTTTTTACAATACACTGTCACTTACCGTGTGTAATATTATGACTGGGAGCCCGCCGGAGAATGCAAGGATGCGACTAATGACCTCAATGAACGCGGAAAAGTGCTGCACGTAGAATTATGGCTGCTTTAACAATGATAAAATAATTGAATCTTCAATCCCTATCATGCTATCCGCCGTGCTACCAGAAACGTCAAAAGTGCAGAGGTAAAGGTAAGTCATGCACTTCATTGTTATGGCTGGGAAACATGCTAAGCCAACTGCTACTGATTGATTTCCCTGTTGGTTGTTAGACGGAGCGCATAGTAATAGATTTGTGTGGGAGTCAGAGGAGTAGAGGTTCTACACAATTCCAAGTTATTGATTGCATATGCTATCTTATTGTAATGTTTATGTGGCTTAGAGTGTTTATATTTATTTAGATGGAAGTAATACACATTTTTATTCATGTTTGACACAATACAAATCAACGACCTTGACTATTATTATTATTGTTTTTTTTAATCTTCCCACCACCACCCCCCCTCTTCGGAGGTCAACTTTATTTTTATAGTGTTATTTACAAAAAGGTTTTGTGCTGGAGCCTCTCTAAGGGAGGGAAAAATAAATTAAGTAAACAGTAAAGTTAAGCAAACAAAATATCATAAAACAAGACAATACAACAAAAAAAAAAAGTGGATAGGGGGAGATGTACTAATGTAGAAATATAATAGTAATAATGAAATGTTATGTATGTGTATGAGTATGTGTATGAGTGTGTGATGCATGTGTGCGTGAGAGAAGGGCGGGGTTGGCTAACAGGCAAGTTCAGGTGGAATTGTAGGTTATTGGTAAATTAAGGGTATTGATAAATGGTTCCCAGTTCTCTCTAAATTGCAACATTTTATTGTGGATAGAGGCAGTTATTTTCTCCATTGAAATGTATTCTATTAGAAGATTTAACCAATGTGTTGCATTTAATGTATTTCTAGTTTTCCAGTGTAAGAGGGTGGTTTTTTTGGCGATAGTTAAGGCTGTAAGTAAGGACTTGGTGTTTTGGATTGTTGGTGTGATTACTGAGATGTCTCCCAGTAGGCAGAGAGAAGGGGATAGTGGAATGTCGCAGTTTAAGGACAGGGATATTGTGTCAGTAATTTTGTGCCAGAAACTTTGGATGGGTGGGCAGAGCCAGGTAGCATGAAAGTAGTTATCTGGGGTGTCTAGTATGCAATGTGAGCAAATGTCTGTCTGTTAGTCCCATTTTGTACATTTTGTGCTGGGTGATATGTGCTCTATGGTTTACCTTAAACTGAATTAGTTGTAAGTTGGTGTTGTTAGTCATAGTGAATGTGTTCCTGCATATTTGTGTCCAAAAGTCGGTGCTGGGAGAGATTGCTAAATCTTGTTCCCATTTTGCAGACGGGAGTGATATAGTTGTGTCAGTCCGGGTTAATAATTTATAAAATTTGGAAAGCATTTTCTTAGTTATAATTTTTTGGATTTCTTCAATTAATGGGGGTGGGCGTAAATCATTCTGTGATATGTTGATTTTAGATTTGAGGGCGGATTTTAACCTTGACTATTCCCAATAGAAAATAATCTTTCTTCGTGAAGAAATATGAACCAACATTTGACTTGGAATTTGTAATGAAAGTTATGCAATGTTACACATACGTACGTAATTATAATAAATTTCAGACTTACTAGAGAACACACAAACACCACACAAACAGGACCAAAAACCTTGATTCTGGACACGGTGACTTTGCTCCATTCTGCCAAGGAAATGGAGATGCCGGATACACATTAAATAAATATTCCAATAGAATGTTTTTTCCACAATTATTGCGTTTACATCACAATGGAAATAATTCTGGCGGCATTGAATGGCTCAAGCATCAGTACCCACTGTCAAACTTGAACCAGACACACCACCGGACTATCCGTTTTTACCCAATGCATTCAGCATTCAATCACAGTTGTAGTGTGTGACATGCTCAGCTGAAGAGCACTGATTAAAGACAAGAAATTATGTTTACAAAATGTACAGGCACTGCAAAAGGGATTGTAATCCAACCGAGAAATCTCCCCAGTATTATGTCCAAGTGTGGCATGGGCTCATTTCGTCCCAACAGAAAAGTATGTCAGTTTAATAATATGCTTGGCTTTTTTTTTTTTTTTGTGAAATTCTAACAGTTTCTTGTACATGTTACATTTTACACAGAAATTGCTGGTTTTTTTTCAACTCTAAATCTCTGACGTGATGTTGCATTTTACTGCACCTAACCACAAAGGTGAGACACTGAAAGAGTTCAGGGAAAACTCCAGCTTACAAACTCACACACTCATTTCTTGCAACCTAGGCGTTGCACAGGATAGACAGGCATTTCCGTATTAAGGATAATGCCTACAAGAAATTTCACATTTCACCCGCACATAAATAAAATGTTTTAAAAAATAATGAGTAAAAAACAAGTATTGGGAGAAGCTGTTACACTTTTCACTTTGGACCATATGCGTCAATGTCACACTTGTGCATGACACTGAGTTGAAGGCAAATGATACTCGATCTGGCAGGGGATCACACAGGTCTCTTCAGCGTCAACAGCACCCTGGAAGAATCCACACCTTGTAATGTGTGAGGCGCAGCCTGGCCTGAACACCAGCTCCCTGCAAAGTGTGGCTTTGAAGCCGACGCCTTGAAGATGCCTTCAAAGCCAGGCTCCCTTTGAAGACCACAATACGTCCCTCATTTATTACGCATGCATTCAGATGAGGATAATAAGTATGTTAATACGAGCATACTTCGGTGAGGGAAACTGTGAACCAGGTCCAATTTATTTCCCCGGAGGAAAACCATTTATTGCCGGAACTGGCTTAAGTTTTCTCAGTCTTGCTGTTTCTCACGATTGTAAATGGCACTGTTGGGATTCCTTGCTGTTGTAAAACAAAAAAATCCTTGGCTATTTCTCAGGGCTGTTTCTAGACTGCTTTGATTGGGGGGGCATGAAGAGATGTTGGTGGGGCACAAGAGGGGGCCTTTTAAAATTTGACCCTTTTAAAACTAATTTCCTGCATTTCTACACAACCTCACATAGGGCATTTTCTAAAATAAAATGTTTAATTTATGAGCATTTAGAAGATTTTTTTTTTTCCAAAGCCCGATATGAGATTTGAGACGCTTTCATAAAGCTAAAGCATAGGCTAATCAGTATATTAGTGGATAAGATCATTTTATTACATTTTAAACCCACCTCCACCCCCCTCATCTTATAGCAGGACAACTTTATTTCTGCCCAATAATACCAAATCATTATCTAATCTTATATGGAAACAAGTATATTCAAGATGAGCTATATTCCTTCATCATTTCAGTCTCTTTGTGCTATTTTCTATTGACATGTGAAACTACGCTACTGTAACTGGCTCATCATTTTCATTTATATATGTATATACAGTGCCCTCCACTATTATTGCCACCCCTGGTAAAGATGAGTAAAAAGGGTTATAAAAAATTCACCGTTTGGTCAATTAGCTTAATAAAAAATGAGAAAAATCCAACGAGAGTGATAGAGAACGTGAGAGAGAGAGAGAAAGAGAGAGAGAGAGAGATATGATAGTGTATTTTAATATATGTGAACACACACGGGCGCGCGCACACAGATGTTCTGCTGAATCGCAGCTATAACAACTAGGCTAGACGCAACACATAATCAATCTGTTTAAAATCAAATCTCCCAGACAGAGACTCTCACCACTGAGTAAGCTAGGCTAGCAAATATTATATCCTAATCAATGCGTAACAGTTATCAATGCGTAGATTGATCAAAGAAAGTGACCTCTCTCTTGCTATGTCTCCATGTTTTATATGGCCAAACCAACCAATCAGATATTAGAGAAATATATTATTTCGATGTGGCATTTTTATGATTGGCCGAATCGTCTGTATAGCTCTGATAGCCTACTGACGGCGCTACGGGTGCCGACTTCATATTGTCGGATTTTACCTACGCTCACAGAGTGGCAAAGGGGACTGAGAGGGAACGGAGAGCATAACACTTTATGTATTTATTTTAGATTAATTTCCATTTTATGTAGAAGGATTTAGTTGTCTTACTTTTTACAGTTGCCCTTTCTATTTTCCCCTCAAACCATACTGTTTAGGTTATTTCTATTTCTGACATCTTTGATCTACACTCAAATGGCCAGTCTTTTTATCTTCGTGCAAGTAAAAACCGACATGAATTGAAATTGAATCAAGATTCAGTGTGATGCTCACACTGAGAGTAATGGGAAGAGATTACCGTTCATAGTAAAGGATTTATTGATATTTGATCTGTCAAAAGTGGCAAATCTGTCACCAGATATTTTGACTGGTGCCAGATAGCGCAGCCAAGTTTTTGAACTCTCACCACATTCACATGGAGCATTATGTTGGCATGAAGTTTCACACTTTGCTTTGGGGTTGTGTCAAATACACTGTTTATTGATGTGGAAGAACTGCTCAGTACTGGATCATATTTTTCACCCTGACCATTCCTATCCTGAGTACTGGCCATGCTCATGTAGGACATTAAAGTGAACAGTGAATGACAAAGTGGTCAAATGCTATGGCTTTTTACTTTACATTGTTGCTATTAGCTGATGATATTCAATTAAATCCAAGTCGCACTGAGAAGTGCAACCTCTCGCCTCAGAATTATAAATAACAACCTCTTCCTGATCCGTGTGCCCGTTTACTGACTGTGGGAGAGGTTTTAGGGAGGAGAGCCAGAATGGGTCGGTGGTGGACATTCCTGGGTCCAGAAGCACTTGCAGGGGAGGTCCAAATGTCAAACTACGTCCGTAGATACATAACTCGATTTTGGAAATGTATCTGAGGAATGTCTAGGTTTGAAGATTTATTTATCTCCTCAAACTAACATTCATATTCTACCTGTGTTAAATCTCCATGTGTGTAATGTATTTTAATGAAGGATTAGCGGATTAACTTAAAGGTATTACATATAAAGCAGAGGAGATGGTTTTTAGTGATTTTAACATTAATTGGATAGAAATGGCAGAAATAAACTAAAAGCTGTGAAATCTAAATTCATTGAAATAGTCAGTTAATGGACACATGAGATTTACTGAACATACCCAACCAGAAATAGGTATGATTTTTACTAATATAGATGAGCGTATCATGAAAAAACATATAATCTCATAACAGGGTTGTCAGACCATAAAATAATTTATTGCTGCAAGGAAGCTCACAAAATAACTCCTCCCTGGATATCATGGGATACTTCACTCAATACAAAGAAACTAACAACATCAAAACAGGACCTGGCAACTCTTCAGACAGCTAATGGACAGTGTTTTGAAACATTATGGCCCAATCTCAATGGTTGCCCTCTCGGACTTTGAAGCACGTTCCCAATAAGTCCGCAAGGGCTCAGGGCTGTCCCACTGTAAAATCGGCAAGCAAACGAGGGCTCAGTCATGGACTTTTTGAGCCCTTTGAGGACTTTCCTTCACATGACAACACACATGGTGAGCAGAGATCTTTCAGCAGGTACAAACCTAAAATGAAATTTTGTCATAAACATCTCGCATGTGAGACAGGCATCGTCAAAGCAACACATAACGTTGCAAAGTGCTGTCCCATTCCTCGTACCACTTTGAACCCTTGTACTCTCACCCCACTCACGTATTTACACTGGGCATGTACCTGACGTCAACCAAAGTCTGTGGGGGCTCAGTCCTTAAGGGCGGACAATGAGATTGGGCCAATGACCGGAATACATTCTGCAAAGTATTTACAGCATTTTGAGTGAAGTTGTTGTAAAGTTTTTGAGAGATGCCTCAGTACACATTAAAAATTGAGACAATTACAATGGTTTAGCACATCCTTTTGATTCATTATTGTCAAGGGGGTTTTGGAAAAAATAAAAACATTCTTTAAGAGCTGTTCTAGCAAAGATATGCTGACATACGAAGGGCTTAGACATCATGTTAAGGGACTGCACTATGCTAAAGCTCCACAGAATGTAAAAGTAATTAGAGAAGCAAAAGGTAATGGTTCACTTATCTGGAACAAATTAGCAGGGCCGTGCAGAGACCTTTTGAAGGGCAGACGCTCAATGTGAGAAAAGGGCACACCAAAGAGAAACTGTTTTATGACACACAGTTATTGTACAGAATATATTTAATGAAAATGAATGACAGCAACAGTAATTATATATACAGTGTGTGTATATATATATAATACAAACCCAATTCCAAAAAAGGTGGGACAGTATGTAAAATGCACATAAAATCAGCAAGCAGTGATTTCTAAATTGTACAAATATTTAATTGAAAACAGTACAAAGAAAATATATTTAATGTTTTAACTTATCAACTTTATTGATTTTTGTAAATACACGCTAATTCTGAATTTGATGCCTGCAACACGTTCCAAAAAAGTTGGGACAGAGGCAAAAAAAAATACTGGGAAGTTCAAAAAACACCTGTTTGGAACATTACACAGGTAAACAGGTGATGCTATTATGGCTGGGTATAAAAGGATATCAAAATACTCTTGATATTTATTTTCAGGTACTCTTACTAGCGATATTATAACCTCTCTGCATTTGAATGGATCTCTATGGGAATTGGGGGGTGGGAGTAGATTAAGCTGTACATTACACTGGAACAGTATGGAACACATGGTTGGCTAACTGGCTCTCAGTCATCAAGGGTCTGACGTATCAAACAAGCCTTAAACCATCACTCTGCTGCCAGATATGCAGTAGATATGAATGGATTACTTGAAGGGTTGTTTCTCCTGACTTATTTTTCCATAGAGTTCAATAGGAAAATGAATCAGGAGAAACAACCCTTAAAGTGATCTGGCAGCAGAGTGATGGTTTGAGTGAAGTTGATAAGGTAATACAATATCTTTTCTTTGTACTGTTTTCAATTAAATACATGTAAAAGAGAATTTACAAATCACTGCTTTCTGCTTTTATGTGCATTTTACATACTGTCCCAACTTTTCTGGAATTAGGGTTTGTATATAGACAATTTGTTTTAATTTTTTTCTAAATCAAGTCAATTGATTACATTGCAGTTATGTAGTGTTATAAATGCTTTATAATACTTTTCTCAATAATATGTCATGATGCTGCTATGTCATGGACCACAGGAAGGCATAATTGAGCCTTTCATAATACATTAATCACAACCATCCATAGAAACAAATATATGTGTTTGCATTGTTTCACTGCCTAGGAGAGCCCTGATCTGAGGATCATAGACGAAGTGCTACACACATTCATAATACATTCATGAACACACAAAAGCCTACATAAATGTTTATTAATGTTTTAATAGTTCTAAAATGATGTGTACACAGGCTGTGTATTTGACTACAAAGCATAACTGTGAATGCATTAAATAGTCATAATCAATTCAAATGGTAATTAAAACAATAAAAGTAAATGTAATTGTACAGCTATCATGTGCAATCATAATATGACCACTCAATTTATAATTAAAAACATGTGTACACTATTTTAAAAGGATTGCCATTATGCTCTATGCATAACAAATGAAAGCTTAATTAATCAATTTGATGCATTTAACATAATATAAAGTAATGTTTATGCACATACCTTTCATATTGCATTTAAAAACCATATTGCATAATTATGGGGTGCAGAAATTATTTTACAATGCATTTTCCCCCACATTGGTATGAGCCAGTGCACCAGATTATTGTTTTGAACAACATTTCTCTCTCTCTCTCTCTCTCTCTCTCTCTCTCTCTCTCTATATATATATATATATATATATATATATATATATATATATATATAAAGTATATCCCTACCAAATAAATGATAAATTAAGAAATACATATTTTTTAAATAACAAAAATCTTTTATTTTTATTCATTGAGTTTAATATAATCAGCCATATGAGTCAAATACATGATACACAAAGTCACATGAATGAGAGTCAAAATACATTTTTAATGGTAATTATATATTGGAATGGTTATTTGACATAAACACAACAAGGCCCCTACTGGAATTTTAACAACCCTTACTATTTAACATATTTTTATAAATTTGATGCCCAACAATCTAGGCCAGTGGGAATGGTCAGAGGCTTCTGTGAAAGTCTATAGACAAATGAAAACATGTCAGATTGATCCAAATACCTCCATAAAATTGAATGCATTATTATGTCAAACAAAAATATTTTATACATCAGTTATTAAATTGCATTTTTATTACTTTGAATTTGAAAAGGAATTGTGTGGGGAGACAGCATGACACCCCAGATTTGTGTGCAAAGATGAGGGCCTCGGGCTGTATTTTAATTACCAAAGGAATCAAAGTATGTTTGGGGGGGGGGGGGGGGGGTGGAGGGAAAAGGCAACAGCCTTACGATCAGGTCAACCAGAGAAGGCCACTTTGTAACAATGTGGTATTGTTACACATCATGAAAAATAATCTGTATGGAAACATACTGACAATCTCTTCCATATCCTGTATTCTAAAAACTAGGTATCGAGCAGTAAACAGTCAAGCCAAATGTCAGAACAGACACAAAACTATAAGTACCATGCTCAAATACAGAACACAGGCAATGGTGCATCCACCACCTACAGTAGTGTAAATATATACACACACATTAGAGGCCTGTTGGGTTAGGACATGGAACTGTGATATTTGGTAGGGAAAGACTGAGTTAATGAAAGCATTTAACCTTAGGTTACACAAAAAGTAGTAGCCTACAAAGGCGGGTTGGGGCTTTAAATGAAGATGTACTGGTTGGCTGGACACACCTTACAGGTGGCATCAAAGTCTAGAGGGTTTGGCAAGGGGATTCCATAGAAGAATGCAACAAGGAATGAGGTAAAGCAGGTGAGATATCCGCAGAATCATAAAGTACAACGACTTTGGCCCACAGCAAGCTAGGATAGATGTCCTGCTTTTTTTCTAAGCGAGGGTGTAATTACATGAGCTGGCAAATAGTGGCTTGCTCTTAAATCAATTATTCTACCATGACTCCATTATTCTGTGAGCGCGAGTGCTTAATGAACATCGCAGCTGTGCTCTGTTCCCATTACATCTGATTTTTATTGCTTATCTCTTAATTGTGCTTCTGATGTTGATTGCATTGGATTTTTAATTAGCTGCCAGGTTCCGCTGGACCCCACCAGTTGCACCTCCCCTCAAGCACAATCTGTGGGCCGTGAGCAAGGAAACGATGACAGCTCACAGGTGGTCTGCTCACCGAGGATGTCACTGTGCGTTTCCACTAGCACCAGTGGAGGGGAGGGGAGGGGGGGGGGGATTGGGCAAGGTGGTGTGGCTGGAGCTATCAATGACATGCTGGCTAGAACAAATTGGGCAGTGGTGTTTTTGCTATGGAGCACCCCTCTTTGGATCAGCGACTGACAGTTAGCACGGGGTCCGGAAGCCATATATGAGCAAAAAGGCTATAAAAATATACCTGTCATTTGTCAGCATGACTTTACACTCAAAATATGAGTCTAATCTTTAATTTAGGTAGATTTATTCAATAAAAATTAAAAGTATTCATAAAAGAGATAAATATTTTCTCAAAAATTGTTGAAAAAATTGACAACACAAATAAAATCTTGGTGAAGTATACTGTACTCCCATTCATATTTTACTTTTTTATGCACACCTGAGTCTTTAGGAACTATGATGTGGTCAAACAGGCCAAAACCCCTTAGTCATCCATCGACATGGGGAAGATCAGCGAACACACAAATGAAATGAGACAAAAGGTTGTTGATCTTCATAAATCAGGCTATGGCTATAGAAAAATATCTCCATGTCTGAAACAACCTATTTCCACCATTAGGGCAATAATTAACTTCTAAAGAAACTGGAGCTCTGATGCACCTTCCTGGAAGAGGACACAGTGCACAGTGAGGAGGATGGTCCAAGAATCACAGTTGGAGAAGTTGTTTGCATCTTGGGGTCTCTAAGTCTCCAAAAGTACAATAATATGCAACATCTATGCCAATAAACAAGGCTTGTCAGAAGAAAGCCTCTGCTGTCATCATACCACAAATGGAAGCGCCTGGAGTTTGCTAAATGTTACTGGTATTTATATTGGAACCGGGTACTATAGTCAGACGAGATGAAAATGTAGCTCTTAGACAATAAATACCAAAGGTGGGTTTTGCATAATAACAGGCATAGTTATGCAAAAAAGAGCCTTAACCCCATAGTGAAGTATGGTGGTGGATCTGTGATGTTGTGGGCCTGTTTTTTGGCCTGTTTTTCCTCCAAAGGCCCTGGGAAACATGTTAGGATGCATGGCATCAAATACTCCAACAAATACCAGGGGATTTTAGACCAAAATCTGGCTGCCTCTGCCAGAAGGCTAAAAGTGGGTCGTGGTTGAATCGTCCAACAGGACAACGATACAAAGCATACCTCAAAATCGAGACAAAATGGTTCACTGACCACAGAATCAAGGTTTTGCATTAGCCATTCCAGTTCTCTGACCAGGATCCCAGTGAAAACCTGTGGGGTCAGCTGAAGAGGAGAGCCCACAAGTGAAGGCCAAGGACTCTGAAGGATCTGGAGAGATTCTGGAGGAATGGTCGCAAATCCTTTACTGTGTGTGGCATAGAATTGTATGATTTCAGCTGTTTAATATTCACCGGGGATGTTGCTTTTTCAGAAAGCCCGTCAAAAGATACCGATCGCATTGCCAGACATATTCTACCGAGGACTTTAGGGTTGAGTTGGTACATACAGAAAGATAAAAGGGCATTTTTGTAATCAAGAGAACATTATGACCACAGTGTAGTACTCATGTCTCTGCACCCTCTTTATCTCTGCACAATTAACCAACCTTCACTGTTGCATTCCAAATGCATTTGTCTTCTGGTACCTCAGGATGTCAGGTTGTCTAATGTAGAGGTCACTGTGATGATGATAATAATAATAATAATAATAATAATAATAAATAATAATGATAGTCATCATCATAGCACCTATTTTTATTTGACCTCACAGTTACTCGTAACATTCGATTAGGCTTTTGATGTTGGGCATCCATTCTGTGTGGCCTGGAAAACAGATTTTAACTGCTCTAATGATGGGCTCTTTCTTTAGTACAATGCCATTAAAAACAAACCATTTGTTCAAGAGTCCAACTCATAAAAACAAACAGGAAAATAATGATTGCACAGCCATCAATGGCCAGACTCAGACAATGGCAACATTAAGAGGGGGTTCAACCTTCAGGGGTAATCAGAGGGGTGGATGAATAGACGTGTCAAAGGTTGATAAAAATAAAAAAATAAGTTAGGCTCTTACTCACTATGATTATTTCCCCATTGTACCGAGTGGACCTCTCGTTGCATGAAAAAAAACAAGAGTTTTTTAACTCTCAGATCAAGAGTGCAAGGTTTATTTTATCGTAATTATCTTGTGGTTTTATGTTTTGTTGCACAGTAAGAGCATTATTTGCCCTTGGTAGTCACACAACTTAATAAGCCCATGAAGTGAGTGGAGAACCTTCGGGGCAAAGTTGTTACTGCACTGACAATATAGTTTTCTAGGAGTGCTTACACATTATGAAAGCTATCCATTGAGTAGCAACCCGCCGTCCTTTTGTCTGGAAGACCCACAGCTCTCTAAAGGGATACACACTTTAGAACTGCACATCATTGCTTGTAAAAGGAAGGGGGATATTTACATTTAGTTGGCTAATCACTATACTGTGACATGTTTATTCACGTTTGTGGGGCTTTATTTAAAGTACTTGATGTTTGCAGAAGGCCATCACACACAAAGACTTTAGAACTGAAGCTGAGGCCATCTTATAATAAATAAAATACTGCAAACACAAATAAATGAATGCCTTGAAATGATTGAGCCAGAGACTTTCAGGTTGATCATGTGATGTGTTTTTTCCACTTGGAAAGTTGGGGCAGGCCTTGGCCCGGTTCATTGCCTAACAACTGCTCTCTCTCCATGCGGGATCAACACATCAATCACTGTCTTCAACGCGTCAGTCCGACAGCTCTGTTTCTCTCTGGATTTCCACCTCCTGCCAGCCCTCCTGCAAATCCCCATGGGGACCTCCTCCAGCATCCCCCCTCCTTCCTCCTAACAGCTAATTCTACAGAATCTACGACAGACACAGAGAATGGATCTTCATAGAGGACGTAGTCCCTCATTTAATCACAAGCTCCATGTTCTCCTCTGCTGCCAATCAAATAAATCCAATCTGTCTGTAGAAATCTACCATTTGGCCTGAGATTTAAGGGACTAAGGGAACGTACATTTCTTTCGGTCCGTCATTTTAAATTTGAATTATCATTAGCTGAGTTCTCTGGCGCAGGGGACTGAAGCAGTCATTTGACTTTGTATTGATTGTTTAGATAACATACGTATTGGTATCGTTGTTTTCCTGCCTGTATACTGTCAGTGGAATTTAGAAAAACGGGTCACTGTGTGCATGTTGTTTCGTTGTTTTGTTTTTTTACAATGCCGTAATTCCTCTAAAGGAATTACGGCATTGTAAAAAAGGAAGACTAAATATTTAACCCTAAAAATGACAAAGCTGTGTTTGGTGTAGCACTTTTGGTTGTTTTCTTGTGCTTCTTTGGGTCCTCGTTGGAAAATACTGATGGAAGATGAACTGATACCTGTGAGCAGTGACCGCCGTTAGCAGCAAATGAATTTACAGCCTGGACATATAGAATAATGTAAAGTGGATATTGAGTAAAAAGACAGTGGAGAACAAAGCATCTGCTATCAAGGCGATGGTTACTTTCGCTCACTTTGAGGGCGCTGATGGGCGCAGCCTTCGTCGTCGAGCGCGAACCGTTACCGCGCGGCGGAAATGCATTTCAAACGGCACGCTCTCGGAGGGAAACAAAGAGCGTCGCCTCCATCCCGGCGGCAATCAGTCCGATCGCTTCCCGCGGTGGCGCCCGCTGCCAATTTCACAGGCGATGATGTGAACGGCAGGCTCCGTGGAGAATGCGCATCGCCTCGAAACCCGAACAGCTGAGCGCGCCTGCATTCATTGTACCTGTCACCACCAGCTATAGCGATGCCTAAAATTATTCTCGCTCACCGACAATATGGATGCTACTTGTTACAATAAAAATATCAGGGGAATAGAAGGTCAAAACAATGGGAATTATATTTAGCCTTTATACACGTGCATTTATCAGACTAGGAATGTAGTTTTTTCCTCTGTCGTATTTAGTTACTGATGAATCTCGTGAAACTGATCTCATATGCAACCCTGTCCCTTCTTTTATTCCTGTAGTTGCCAGACGTCACATGTTGCTAGTGGAAAGACAACATCAATTATTATTATTATTATTATGGACAGGGATACATGTTAAAATATTAGCATATTGTTGATATGATATTATTATTATTATTATTAATAATGTAAGTGGTGGTAGTATTGCTGTTTAACTATATTCATTATAGCAAACTGTACAAAATATTATTATTTGTAATGATTATTAATAATGGCATGTTCATACACACACTCACACAGTGACCACCCACCCACCCACACACACACACACACACACACACAGCACACACACACAAGAAAGCCTTTTTTAAGCATAACTTTTGGTGATGTAAAGGAGCACCATTTCTCCAGTCCAACGGTAGCGTAGTAAAGGAAGCTGTTTTGTGGTAAAGTGAAATGTTCCAGCTACAACAGGAGTGGACACTAATGTGAAACAGGATTGTTAAGGACAATATGGATGATGCTGTGGACCCATCCCTTTGGAATGCCAAGCACTGCAGGATTGCAAGATATATAAAAAGAATGAAAACTTTAAAAAAAAAAGAGGAAGAAATGTTGTGTGCGCTATGCAGGGAGCCTAGGGCCAAGCGGGGACAGACATAAATGAATTTCCCTCAGCCTCTCTGATATCTCATGAAAACAGCCATTTATTTTTTTCCCAAAAACAGGGAAACGTGGTCAGACAGCCCCTCAGAATGATGAAAAATAAGTTACATGATGTAGCACTAGTCCCTCTTATGCCTTCTGGCCAAGGACTACCATGTAGGGGCCGTTTTTCAAGGGGCCAAGAACCACCATGTAGGGGCCGTTTTTCAGGGGGCCATGGACCACCTGATTCAAGTTGCATCGTAAATTTGGTGTATTCATGGTGCCATTTCACTGTATGCAGTGCTTCTGCATATATACTTTAGTCATTTAGCAGACACTCATCCATTAGCAACTTATAAATTGCATATAAAAAAGGCTAGGCTAAGAGCAGTAATGATATAGAGTTATTAGGGTCACAACCGCTAGTAGGTACCATTACACAAACTAGCAGTAGAACAAGAAGTGTCATTGTTGGTTCAAGAGGGATTTTGAGGACACAGCACTGCAAGTAGGATAACGGGTTTTATGATAGCATTGGAAATGTAGCATTAGCAAGTCCAGAGTTATTCAACAAGTAAATGCCTCAGAGCTTGTCGAGCCAAGATGCGGTTTGAACAGGCTTCCAGTCTGCAGCATAAGATGGGCAGTGACTCAGCTATCCTCACTGCTTTTGGGAGCACATTCCATCGCCGTGGGCCCGGAGAACAGAAAAGACGTGACCGAGATGACGGACCCTTTGGGGAAGGCGACCAAAGGTTGCGGAGTGGAACGGTCATGGCGAGAGGGTAAGGTTTGACGACAGATTTTAGTTAAGAAGGTGAAGTACCTCTGGCTGTCACGTAGGCTAGAAGAGTTTTGCATTTTATTCCTGTCACAACTGGTAGCCGGCAGAGGGTGATGAACAGAGGCATGACATGAATGTATCTTAACTGGTTTTAAATTGGGCAAGCAACAGCATTTAGAGTTAGCTAATGGGAGCCTGGTAGGGAGATAATCAAGGGCAAAGTTCCAGTAGAGAAGTTAAAGACAATGGCCTGGGCTATGAGCTGGGTAGCATACTTAAATAGAGTGGTGGATTTTTACTGATACTATAAGGGGGGGGGGGGGTAAAAACAGCAGCTGCAGGTAACTGTTGCTGTGTTTTTTTACTGAAAGACAGGGTTTTTTTTTACTGAAAGACAGGTTGTTATCTACAGTCTGAGATGTGGATGCAGTCACTATCTTTTTCAGGGCAAAGTTATTCAGTCGCCTCAGGGTGGGAAGGAAGCAGTGACATTTCCTGCCATGGTGCGTTTGATTGGTCAAAGTGAAAATGAGGACGAGCACATCATTTGCTGTTTTTCCACCCCTGATCGATTTAAATGAAGCATAAGGCAGATTCCAAGCTAAAAGCTATGCTTTTACTGTGGGGAGATGTTTATAACAGGGAAAGTAAATGTAAAACATTAAAGGCTAAAACCTGTTCCAAGTGTCAGAACATGCTTTGTTGCATTAGGAAATAAATGTCCCTAGTTACAGAGTTTTTTTTCTGAATCAATGTTTTGTAGATTTACTGAACTTTAAATAAGCTAGGTGGCTCATCTCATTCACTGAGCCCATTATCTCAACCAATCAACACAATATGCAGGATAATGAATCTGTGCAACACTGTTAAAAGTGCCCTCAAATAACTTACAACTTAGAAGCACTTTGTTATATAATGAAGGGACATCATGCATAGCATTACCATACAAAGATCCATGATACAATACAACCATCAGACAAAAGTACTTGAAACACTAAGCGTGCGTCCCAATACTCGAAAAACGCACCCTCCTCTCCTCCACTACCACCTCCTCTCCTCTGTGCTCCGGAAACGGATCTTTGTATTTTAATCTAATGTTGCAGATTACTCTCACATACATACTAATCTTAATTACATATTAATGGTTACATATTAATTAATGTCTCGACGCAAACCGCAATGTCAGGTACATTGTATACTGTACATGCAAATACTTGTACTTGAAACGTACAGGCTATTTTGTATACTTCCTTGTAGGAGACGAGTGGAGGAAAGGAGGTGGGGAGTGAAGAATATTGGGACTCACCCTAAATGATGTTACGGTGATGTCACTTCCTTCATTACTTGCTTCCAGGCTTTGGCTGGACGTTGGTGGCGATCATGACCCTTTATTGGCATGCAAAGCCATCAGAAGGACATACAGATTCATGTACCGGGCCCTCAGCTCATATTCCTCTACATTGTTCCTCAAGGCCAGACTTCTGATATTCACACCCCAGTGCTACCAATCAGTTACCTTTGAAAAGGTGGTAGTGTAGTATAATGGTTAAGGAACTGGGCTTGTAACTGAAAGGTTGCAGGTTTGATTCCCAGGTAGGACACTGCCGTTGTACCCTTGAGCAAGGTACTTCACCTGCATTGCTTCAGTATATATATCCAGCTGTAGAAATGGATACCATGTAAATGCTGTGTAAGTCGCTCTGGATAAGAGTGTCTGCTAAATGCCTGTAATGTAATGTAAAAGTGCCCTTTTAACATTTCAGAAACATTGATGTAATATTGAATGGTGAAGATGCATCAATACATTCTTCCTCTGTTTGATTACATCATACTCGTTATTAACATATAACAGATATGCAGTAGATATGGATGGATCACTCGCTTGTTTGATACGTCAGACCCTTGATGACTGGTAGAACATTAAGACAAGATAAGACAGGTGGAACATTACAATGTACATGCATGCACATATTTGTGTTAGCATGCGTGTGTTTAGCAGTAAAGACCTATGTGACCCTGAGCTCCTACGTGAATGACACACGTCCTTGTCTCGCTCTCCATCCACACATTTAGCCAGCATCCTATTTCCACATCCCTTTCATGTTTTCCTCATTCCTCTCTTTCATTCTCTGGGAACGAAACAGTGCATTTTCCAAGTGAAAACACTGTTTTCCCCAAGCAGTATCCGAACAGTGGGGATATGTCTTATATAATCGGGCTCCTTTGAACCGCCGTGCAGTTACATAATGTGCACACACAATTTGGAACCGCACAAAATAACGAATTTACCACCTGATTTACTCACCCACCACATACACGTGGACATGTTAAATATTCCTTTTACATCATGTTTTCTATTCCTTTTGATTGATATGATTTTATTGAAACTTTGTTGTAGTTATACATCGCAGCTAGCAGTGGTGCAGGGATTCTGGGTATTTAAGCTGCCGAATTTTCACTGGAGACGAACTGGTATAGGCTATAAGGAATAGCTGGTATAGGCAATAAGGAATCTCCACCCAGCCCTGCAAATGGGAAAAACGGTATCTACCTCTGTCATTCCTTCACTTCCATTCAAGGCTTGGATCTCATGTGCACATTGAGTCTCATCTTTGAATTCAAATGATTTTGAAGTCAGTTCTGCATCATAAACCGAGGCAATGTATACCGAAATTACCCCTGTACCGTTCCCCATTGTTGTAATAAAAGCCTTTTATTTCTGTACGTACTCTATCGCTCTCTCAGGAAGGCGGGCAGGAAATGATCTTTTCTCTCACGAGTGCAGAGAGGCAGACAGGGAGGGATGGAAGTCACACAGGTCATCTGGGTGGGGGGGGGGGGGGGGGGGGATGCTTGAGGAAGCTGGCGGGAGAGAGCAGGGGCACGTGGGGTCAGGCAATTCAGGGTGGGAGTGCCAAAGGTTAATGGCAGGGCAAGGTGCTGTTAGTCAATAGGTCCTTGTAGAGCACACCACACCCACGCACTGTGCATGGCAACCCTCAGGAAGTCATCAGGTCTTTTCACCCACCTGCAAAACGCGCATTTCAAACCGGGCCTTCCGCTATGTTTGGAAACAGCACGAGCCGCGGTTTGCGTGGGATTTGGATTTCGTGATGAATGCGCTAATGTTTTCTGTGAATGTTATGGCCTGTAGTTAGTAGGGGGGTGAGAGTTTTACTCATTTCAAGATTTGCCAGTGGGGTAAAATAATTTCACTTGTCAAGCAAAAAGTAACTTAAAGTTAATATTTTGCACTTTAGAGAAAAAAAATAAGGTTTTAAGTCTCATTACAAGACTAAAACACCTGTTAAGACAGACATTTTTGCGCCGTGTGTGTGTGTGTGTGTGTGTGTGTGTGTGTGTGTGTGTGTGTGCGAAAAACTTTGAGACTTTAGTTCATGCTTCCAAATGTTTCACATTTCTCTGGCTGTCAACCTTGGGCTTCTCATTACGGTAAAGAGTGAGGTCGTAGTTTTGATTACCCTATCGTTCCCTATCCAGCTTCGCAGTTCAGTATCAGCGGACACATCAACCTTTCATTTCACTTCATAATTACGTTTGCAAGCAGGTTAGCCATCAAAAACTCTTGGCTGAGACAAGGGACAAGGGTTGGGTGGGGAGGTGGGCGGGGGACAGTGCTTCAGGACGTAGCTAACCGTCTCCTCCCATGCCCACGTGGCATTCTTAAATGAGCACGAGTACTCCGGTGTACATCCTGTGCATTAGCATAATGGAGATTTAACATAATCTTTTACCTGCCATGGGGCGATAGAGGCAGCATGTTCAGAGCTTTTACTGTTTAACCGGAGAAGCCTCATCTCTCACCTCCTCATGCAGCTGGGGCCAATCAGTGTGGAATGATCTGCCAGCTACCCATCAATATTTGATGCAAAGCAAGAGTTTTCTGTTTTCAGAAAGCTGGTGGAATGCAGAAGAGCGATAAAGAGGTTGAAAGAGCGAGAGAGAGGAGAGTGGGAGGGTGCGAGAGAGGAAATTGCACTTTAATCATAAGCATAATGCACGTGAATTTTTCATGAAACTTTTGCTTGTAGAGCTGCCGGGAATCGCTGTTCCTTTAATTATGGAGAATATTGAGGTTTTTAAACACTGAGAATGCGCACGCACGCCAGATGGCGGGAGGAGGAGGCGGAGATGTGCTAGTCGCAGTACCGGGAGTGGTCACCAGGGTGCACTCCTTGAAAAAAGAAAAAGAAGCCTTCTTTTTTGTTCACAGGGCTTTTTCCCCCCCATTGACCTTTAAAGAGCTGTCCCCTGTCAGCCCATCCAGGCAATATACAAAGTGATGGATCTGGTAAAAGAGACGAAACAGGCTTATATTTGGACTCGGAAATTGCAAAAAGATAATGTTTCAGTCAAAGGCTGAAAATGATGCATTTGACACAAAAGTTTTGAAATGCGCAATCAATTCTGTAAATATGTTGATAACATTGACCCATCTGAAACGATTATGTCTGGCCTCCTCCTTCATCTGTTTGAGGGGGAAAGGGGGGGGTGGGGGGCTTCAGTATTTTGTCAGTGATCAGCTCTGCTTCCTTGAAGAGCTGACAGAGATAA
Organism: Synaphobranchus kaupii; assembly: GCA_029718625.1. Lineage (NCBI taxonomy): Eukaryota > Metazoa > Chordata > Actinopteri > Anguilliformes > Synaphobranchidae > Synaphobranchus > Synaphobranchus kaupii. The sequence continues at coordinate 53,902,422 of CM056384.1, read as the reverse complement.
GAAGAGGATGAAGGACACTTCAGGTGAGTGGGGCCAAAGTAGCAGGAGCGATGCTGAAAACACAATAACCGCTGGATGGATAACATTCCCACTCTCCCCCTTCATTAGAGTCCAGGCTGACAGCGCCGGGCACTGAAAACGCATTTATTTAAACAGAATGTCTTTCCCCTGCCTGCCCGCATACTCTCACAGATTTGCAACCAGTTGCTGCCCATGCATCTAGGGATGCAGCTATGCCAGGCGCTACACTTAAAGCAGGTTTTAACTGTGTTCACACTACTCTACTATCCGTCTATTTAGCGCTTTCTTCTTCTTTGCCAAGCCCAAAGTTGCAGATGTGGGGCGTATTAATGATGACTCCTCTGTATTTCGCTTCCTGTACTCTTTGAGGAGGGCCCGTGACACTTATAGCACGTATATGAACGCGGATTCTGTCAATACAAACAATAACCAGTAGTTGTACGTATTGAAGAAAATAATACTTTTATAATTTAATAAAAGTAAAAATACGTACGAGGACTGCTTATTGTTTGCACGTTCACATTCGTAAACGTGCTAGAAGTGTCATTTTGAGACCGTTTTAGCTGCCCTATAGAAGTGAAAGGAGAGCGACAAATACCCTATTCTGGATTATCACCCCAGGGGAGCACAGAGCAACTAATGAACATATTTCACCACCATTTGGACTCACGGCCAGGTAAATACACAACCCAAAGTTCTACCAAAGTTCAGTTGTGCTTTAAGACTTATTATTTAACAACAAGCCATTACACAGTATGATACATTTCAAAGTGCAACCTTTTCCAATCAAATTTTACATTCCCTCTCTGCCTCTCTGCTTGCTTTACCCTGTAATTAGTGTATTCAAGTTCATCATATTCTTGCCATAAACTCAATGTCATGTTTTTTCTTTCATTCACTTTTTTTTAAAGGGATTTATTTCAGTTTGCAGTACAATGCCTTGTTCAGGCAATTACAATTATTTTTTATTATAGTAGCAGCATCGGCATGCAGCAGCAGTAGCAATAGTCCAAATAATAGTATGTTGTTGTAGTAGTAGTATTTCACAGTAATAATGAAGTTTTTTTGGCTCATTATAACAGTAACCATGGGTGTCTGAGTATTGGGAGAAAATCTGAGGTTCTCAGTATAGCAGTCATCCTATGGTGCTTGCTAGTTTTTTTCAGTGTATGTTTTTGTTTTCACGTGGTTCAATTTATTCCTTCTCGATTTCAAAATCTCGATGTGGAAACTCACTTAATTCGAGATTCCTTTAACTCAGCACTTGATTGTTGGGCTATGGGGATCAGCTGTTGATCAGTGCCTTGGAGTTAATTGATAATTGAGAGCAGCTGTGGTGCATTGCCGTGTGACGACACCCTTCCTGTTAGCATTAAAAAAGGCAGGAAATGGCATATTCCGGTTGTTCTTTTCTGATCTGAGTTTTTCTTTGCTTTAGTTGTCAGACTTTGAGATTGAATGTTAAAGACATTAGTAAGCCGAGCTGTTTTCAAGGTGTTCTAGACACACCTGCGCTTGGGCAACTAGCCAAACTAGGCTTGGCTATTCAGTTTTTCCTTGCCGCTGTTGCCTTTGGCTTGCTCTTGTGGGGTTTGAGGCTGGGTTTTTCTATGAAGCGTATATTGTGACAACTGCTTGTGAAATGCGCTGTATAAATAAATTGATTTGATATTCATTGGAAGTTATTTTACATGCCTAATTGATTGCCTAGCCCTACAGGTTTTATGTTTTGTAATATTTTATTTATTTTGTTATTCTTAAGTTAAGCAGTGAAAACCCACCTCCTCGGAACCACACTTCTTATTTTCTGTTTATTAGGGAAGGGAAGAAACTTCCAATTCAGTTTTCTCTTAAAGTGACCATTTATCGTGTATTATATATTGAAGAGACATTCCTGTTTTAAATATTGAAGAGGAATTTTTTTAGCTGGGTTTTGGGGATAATGGTACCGCCACATCAGTTTACCATCCCCTGTTGTTGTGGCACTGAACACATTATTTAAACTGACACGCCCCAGTAGTCATCCACTCATGCAAACGGAAAATTGTCCACATGAAAACAAGAAACCTAATAAACATGGTGGGGAAAAAAAATGCTTAAAAAAAACAAATCTGACAACGGCGTGAAACGGCACGTCGCCCCCGTCTGTCACAGATGGCGGGCAGTTGAACGACGGAACCCGGGGTTTCTCGTGACGGATTCCCTGGCTCGTACCGAGGCGGGCTGCCCGCACGTTCGCGCGTGTGGGTTTTTATTTTCGGTCGTGGTCGGGAGCGGTTTCCCTGAGAGATAATGAGATGGCGGCGCTCGTTACCGTCCTCGGAGGGCATGTGGAGCGCATGGGGAGGTGGGGGGCGGGATTAGCGGGCTGTCAGGGATGGAGACGGATCGGTACCGCTCCCCTCGCAGGCACCCAAAGGAAAATAATTACACTTGCGAGTTCCTCACGTCCTCTTCATTATGCAGACTGAAACTCAAAGACTAAGGAGGCAAGAAAAATAATAAATTGTACAAACTCCTCTCTGTTAGTGTGGAGAAAAAAAATTACAGATAAAGCTGGAAATTTCCATCAGTCCTTTCCGCACCTATATTTTTGAGGCTGGTTTGTCAGCTTGAGGGCTTAATAGCCAGGGATTAGAAATAAGAACGTGTGAGCGGTGGAGCCCATGAAATGATTTTGCAATTTTGTGACCGAGGTGAGCACTAAGACGAGTCCCAACTTCCTGCGAACAAGGTCGAATCAGGGCTCAGAGTTTTAGGAAGCAAACTCTTGTATAGCATGATAGTAAAACCACTGGCACTTGTAACAGCTTTCTCCCATGTGAAGTCTGCCAAATGGAAGTTATTTTGCCGGGTTTTTTTATAGCTTGGTTTAGAGAAACCTTAATCACCCTGAGTACTTGTTTTCTTTTTTTAAAAACAATTTCCTACCTGCACTTTTAATCCATTTCTTTTCAGCTTTGGAATGCCTAATCGCAGGCCTGCCTGCCTTGTGTATTGAGATGGAGAAAACCCTATCAACTGGAACTCTTTTGGGTGATGCTATGGCTTTAGCCTTAACATCTTAATGCAGAAGCCATTATTATATAATATTTAGTTGTTTTTTTTTATTGTCCTAGAGGAAATTCATGAGCACAGTCCATGCAGTGCACATTCCTCATTACAACACAATATGTACACACATAAATACAGGTATTACATCCTTGTCGTATTTCTAAAAAAACAAAAAAACAAAAAAACAAAAAAACACTTGTGACATTAATGAGGATTTTTTGTTCAGTGACGCAATGAAAGAAGGGACAAAGTGGGCTCTTTTCCAGATTAGGGACCTAGATCTGCGACCAGATGGAAGTAGGTGGCAGAGGTGCAGGGGGTCTTGTGCTATAGTGAGGGCTTTCAGTGTGACGGCTTTGCTGTTGAGGTCTGATAGGTTGGGGGAGGCCGGAGATTTTGGAGGTAGGGTGTAATGCGGATTAATTTGCTGTTGTTGGAGGCAGTTAGCATGGTAAAGAAACGGAGGGAGCAGTACAGTAGTATGGGTTGGATTAGTACGAGGGAGCAGTACAGTAGTATGGGTTGGATTAGTACAAGGGAGCAGTACAGTAGTATGGGTTGGATTAGTACGAGGGAGCAGTACAGTAGTATGGGTTGGATTAGTATGAGGGAGCAGTACAGTAGTATGGGTTGGATTATGCTTTTGTAGAGCAACAGCAGAAGGTGGGGGGGCAACGGAAAGCGTTTTAATTTTAAACTTCTCGGAGCTAGGATCGTAAACATTTTGCAAACCCTTCTGGCGAGTGTGTACAGGATCGGTTGCAGAAACCTGCCTATAGAATCATTTTTCTTGCGTCATAAATAAATTACGTACAGTTCCATTGGTGGTACTCGCGAGGTCCGTGGGAATTTCAAACATATTGACAGTTCATTTGACAGTTGAACATTTGTGTTTGTTTTATTAGGCTATTATATTATTTTATCTCTCTATTATGGCTGTCGATCGTGGTTCAACTTGGAAGGAGGAGATGCGTTGCATCTCTGAAAACACTTGGAAAGTGGCAAGTGATCCATGTGTGTATATATACTGTATATTTTTTATTTCCCCAACTGTAAATATTGATATGGTTACCAAGGAATGCAAAAGATCAAACCACTGTCAAGGAAACGTGCTGCGTGGAGTTTCGATGCCAACCGGAAAGATTCTCACAAAATATTATTCAAGCAAAGTAATTACTGACGTCTTCAGCATGGCTCTACATCAGACGGCAAGCTATACATAATAGTCTAAACATAATAGGAATGGAAACTGAGTCATGGAAATTCATAAAGTTCAATGTCTGTTATCATGAAAGGGCATAGCATGTCAGCGTGTCATCAAAAAAGAGGAGAATAACTGACCTTGAAAATACCGTTTATTTCAAGCGTGGTGCTTCCACCACACTTTTTTCTGAAGGTTAGTCCCTGACGTCAAATGAAAAGGGTTCTTGTTACCTTCAATGGAGAAAGCCTTTATTTTAATTTAACTGAAAGAAATCCATTGTGCATGGACAGTGTCGTCCTGTATTATGAATTCATAAGTTATTATCATTTCATAAGAACATGCCCCTTATCTTTGGCACCCGTCGCTTGTCAAAAAAAATAGCTTGAACTTGAGTCACTGTCATTTGAAAGAGCAGAGGAAGAAACGGCATAACGATGTTCCCTTCTCACCTGGGGATACTGTCAGAGGCTCATAAATAATTTACACAAGGCTCCATCGATTATTGATTGTGTCACCTGAATATTTCCAAGGCCCCTGTCCACATGGATTTGCCCTGGCAGTTATGGGGGGGGGGGGGGGGGGGGGTCGAATGCTCAGAATGCTCAGATTATGCCCAAAAGAGATCCTGGGAGCAGAAAATTTCCGATTGCCTTTATCCATTTATTGTTTGGGAAGAAGGCTTCCCCCCACTGGTCTTTGCCAGGGAAGTCACCGCTTTAATATTTGAACAGCTTGTTGGCTGGGAATGCCTTGAACTGAACCTTTTCATAAATTCTATTATCCTCTCAGACACACACACACACAATTATTTGCCGAAAAATTGGCAAAAAAACTACATTTTCTTTTTTTCAACCCCACAAGAATAGAAAACAAAGGAAATGCAGTAAATGGGAATTAAACGTATGAAATCACTGGCAGACGAGACAGATAAACAATCAGACAAATCACCTGACGGGTGAAGTTAGACCAAACAGCAGGAGGAAAAACATAGATACATTAGATTTGCTATAGGGGGTGTATAATATCAAATATATTTCACAAAAGTAAGGGAATTTTAAGAAGGTAAAAAAAATATAAAAAATTAAAAAGCTAAATATTATGATAACAGTGATCATAATATTAGTCAACATAATAACAATAATAATTAATAATAATAATAATCAACATAATACCAGATATAACAATAATAACAATGGTAGCTAAAAAAAAGCATGTACAGTGAGCACCATAATTCATTGGACAGTGACACATTTTTTGTTATTTAGAGCCATTTATCCAACCGTGTGTTCTATACTGTTCCAGTGTAATTTACAGCTAGTTTTTTATTTATTTAGTCCCACCCCCCAATTCCCATTCAAATGCAGAAAGGTTATAGTATCGCTTGTACCAGAAAATAAGATATCAAGTCTTTTGATATTGATGGGTCACACACATCAGGATGTGATGGCATTGAAAATGATTACTTTATTCCACATTGTTAAACTGTCCAATAGTTTTTGATGCCAGAAAATGGGGGGACTATGTGCAAAAGGTTCTATAATTTCTAAACGGTTAATCTGATATGGATAAAAATACCCTCAAATGAAAGCAGACAGTCTGCACTTCAACCTCATTGTCATTGTATCTTTTCCAACTCAAAGTGCTAGAGTACAGAACCAAAATGACAAAAAATGTGTCACTGTCCAATGAATTATGGTGCTCACTGTATATCATAATGAGGGGAGCTGCTTAATAAGCCTTTTGGCTCTGACTCTACTGCCACATATTGTATGTTTTTATTTTACATTATACTTGTTTTGTATTATTTCTTGATTATGTGTGAATAAATGAACAAATTAAATAAAGATCTGCTACAAACCGTTTTCTTCATTCCCCACACCCTCTTATAATTTTGTCCTCTCCCCAACTGCATCTAATCATGTCCCCAGAGTGAGATTTCCATATGAATACGTAACCCAATGTCCGCTGGCTGACAACATCCTCACTCATTTTTACACAGAAACCTGTTGTGTGGCAATTACACCATCAGTGTGATAAACTCTGACATAAAACTTTAACATCATATCACATAAAACGCCATGTTTTAAATTTAAATTTACAGTGATTGTGCAGTAAGGGAACGTAAACGTGCTTTGAACTGAACTTTGGACCGTTTCCCACGGAGAGCAAATCTCACGGAGAGTCTCCTCCCCTCTGCACCATAAACAACGGCTGGCACTCTCCACATCGCTGGCACCTATTTCAGCAGCTCCTTCTATTAGTCACTGGGCTGTTAACTGATTCCGAGCAGTATGTAAGTAAGCACAGCGATGGCGTGACTCTCCGCGCTGACGGCGTACTGATTGGTTACGATGCGATTGTCATTCGCTCGGCTAAAGGAGGAGGAGCCAGAGTGATTTTGCCTAATTTTAAGATTAGAGCTTCCCTCATGCAGTAACATCTGCGAATGAGTGTAATGTGTTATTATTGCTGCAAGCGAGATGGAAAACTGAAGCTTTATAATTTATTTTTATTCAGGTCCTGATGTTTTCCAACAAGGCCTCTTCATGGCCTTTAGTTAGCACTGAGCTATGTCAGTGTAGTTAAGGAGATGCACATAGATTACAAAAAGCACATGCTTTAAGTGAGTGTCAGGTAACCTAGTAATAGTTTTTTTGTTTTTGAGCAATAAAGTAATCTGTCAAAAGAAATCTAACGGAGCAGCACAGCATCCTTCTTATTCCGCTCCCTATAGCATTGTTGTTAGTCGATCATGCAGAGTATCACCGAACCTTGACACATTTTCAGATATGATTTCCCATTTTCTTGGAGTACACAAAAGGCTGGTTATGAAATGAGCTACGGACACTTCAGGCTCAGCTTGTTCTCATGTGGGTGGGAGGCTTTACACGGCAAACTACACCTGGGTCACGACAGGCCGGCTACGAGCACTCAAGTGTCCACAGACCATCTGGACGCTTGGCACACTGATATGTGGTGTCCTATAATACTCTGCCCAAGAGCTAGACTATGTTCAACTCATACAGAGAAATTGACACAAGATCCGAGAAGTTGCTTGAAGGCTGGATTGAATAAACATTTGTCTTTAAACCTTTTTTTCCTCCACTTGTAAATGATTGCAAGGGTTATTTTTTTTAAACAATAAAAGCCTGCCTTGATTTGTGTTTATTGGCTCAAAAACACAGCGTGTATGTGCGTGTGAGTTTGTAGAAGGGCGTTTAACAGTATTGTCTCCTTTAGAGAACTGTGCTTTTAAACTAACTTGTTAAACTTCGCTTTGCTGCGATATTTTAGAATATAAAACATGACTGTCCATTGACACTGCAGTTCCACATTCAGGAGTCCACCTTGATTAGCCCCACAGGTGGAATGGATTATTTGGGCTGTCTGTCTCGGGACACGAGCCGTGAGTCCGGGCCAGGCCTGCCTCTCTGCAGAGGGAGATAAGGCCCGGCCGGCCGGCGGGGTTTAGCGATTCCGCCATGGAGAGGGGGAAATGGACGCTATCAGTCCACTTCAGCGGGGCATCGTAAATTAATATCCCCCCGGTGCGAGGCGTGACGTCGTGCAAATTTCCCCCGAGCGGGACCGCTGGTGTGACTGATATTGGGGGGGGGGGGACCCGGAAATATCCAAATCGCCGGCCCCCTCCGTGCCTCAGCCCCGGTGGGCCGCACGATGGCGCATTACGATTCAGTGCCTGAAAGTGCAAGCTGTGGGCATCCAAGCGAACGGCAGGAGGGGCCAGTGGGTGAGGAAAGTGGAATGTTCAGATAGCCTGCATTCTAAATCTGTGGAGTTTAAAAGAACGGAGGAGGGGAGATTAGGCCAGGCCTCGCAAGAGGCTCTGCTCTTGACTCCTGACGCTGCCTTCATCGGTTTTATAACCTAGTGCAACTGCCTGCTCTGTTCTGCTGCTGGTTGGTATCCCAGTTTTTGTTTGGCATTTGCTGCAATGACCTAACAACTCACTCTGCAAATTAATAAATGTATCCGTAAATACTGAGGCCCCCACCTCGTTTTCGAGGATGCCAAAATGCATACATTAAAATAAAACTGTTCTCGTCCAAGTAAACTAAGAGCTCACAGTGCACACAGTCTTTATATTGAACAGGTGCTGCTAATAAGCCAAGTTTACCATTAGTCTATTGAATTTAGCTTGAACCGCCAGAAGGCAATCACTTTTTGTTGTGTGTTAAACAGACATCAAGACACTTGTTGCCAACTCATTAATTTAATGTCAGATGTGATGTCATATATGATATTATATTAAAGACGTAATGTGATGCTCTTGTACACAGAAAGACCTTAGATCTTAGTCTTGTTTGCCAAGGCTCAGTTCACCTGATTTTATCAGAATGACAGGTGGCTAATCAAACATGGCTTAGCTATCGATCCATGTTCATGTAGATTGCCATTAGTGATGGGGGAGTGGGGTTTCTCAAATCCCATAGTGGGTGGAGCAACCTTGTGCTGTCAATCACTGCCATATTTGATCCGTTTACAAGAGTCTGCTCTTCACACTAAAGCACTCTGATTGGTTAAAACTAATAAAGAATATTACATGATAGCTCCGCCCTATCAGATTCCTGTCACCTCACTCATCCTTAGTTATCATTTTGCAGTTCACATCTGCCATGATCAGCCACTTATTCCCACACCAACATAATGATTGACAGATTAGCAGACCACTTAAATGAAAGCAGTTATGTCCTTTTATATATCATCGCTTTATAGACTCCAAAGAGAAATATTTAAATAATAGTAACATGTATTTCTGAAACATTTTTCTACTCAAGCATGTCCTTCCTGTGCTGGCCACAATTCCCTCAGAATGCTTTCATGAAAAGTTCAGCAAACGCATATCCTCATTTTTGTAATTGAACTCACATGTGTTCCAATTCATTTGTAACATAGAACGCCATTCATTTTCACAAAAAATTATTTATACAGTAAAAATTTGCAGCTCGGAAGAAAAGTGAGGGGCCTCGGAGGATGTGGTTTTGATGGAGAAAAAGTAAAGATTTCAAAGATTTCATGTGGATTTCTTCCCAATAGCCATTCTGCAAAATGATGACAAATACACATAGTTCTCAAGGATATCTGAATATAATATGAAAACAAATCTGAAGTGGAATTCATGGTATCAATCCGCCATGTAAACCTTCACAGACACTGAGCACGGGACTTGTGTAGGTAGACTACGGATGCCTGATTGACAAGAGAGGGTTGCTTGGTTAGGGAAGAGATGCGGATACCTTGCAGACAGAACCCTCCAATCCCGTTAGGGAAGAGATACGGATACCCTGCAGACAGAACCCTCCAATCCCCCAGGCAATGCTAAGGTTAATTAGGCACCGCCCTGCAGGGCTGCCAGACACGTACTATGTTCACCAAACACACATCTTAAAAAATGTTATGCACTCATCCGTAGTTCTGTTTTAGTTATCTACAGTTTATTTTATCCTGGAGCTAACTGATTTTTTGTTCCGTGAAGTCTTGCACACATCCACAGCAGGCAGGCAGTTTCTGTGTGCCACTTTACAGGTGTTTACTTGTTCACTAACGGCTTCAACTTGCAAATTAAACTGCTCTTGGCAATTTAAGTTGGAGGCAATTAAAACTTTTGCTTAATTGACATTCTGCATTGCATAAGACACTTTGGATGCATTTGTCTAGTGATACACGCTACAGCTTGGAATCGAATTGTGACCATGCCAGGTGCAGTCTGTGAGTTTGGTAGGGCAATGAAAACTTTTTAACTGCCCAAAAAATTTGTTTGTACGCACATGGACATTAGGAAATCACCCAATCACATTTTAATAGGCGCCACGCCAAATGTCAAAGTGACAAAACCCTTTCATTGGTTGGATTCTCGTTCTGCTACTTTTATTTGGTTGCTACAGTTGACTCACTCCTTTTCTTTTCTACATCCGAGTTTGCGCTATGCAGACATAGACTGGTAACACTTGATATCCCCGCCTGACGTTAATGAAGGCTTACGCTCCCATAACCTCCAAGAAAATTTGGCCTTTAAGAAACTGCTGTCGTAGTAGTTTAAAGAGCGCACAACGTCAGTGTAACATGCAACGCAGTCTTGTCACAAGCTGTCACATAATTATCCATTTGCAAGCTCCTATTAGCAATTGTGGCATTTAGAAGCGTTGACAATATCTGAAGTCTGGTGTCGTGAAGAAGCAGGGTTGACATAGGGGTCATGAAGACTGAATGAGGAAATTGTCCTTTCCACATCCAGGCATGCATTAGGAGAGGTAAACAGAAGCCCCTCCTATACGTGCATGCAGTCTGTCAACACACCACTTATTCATGCCAACGTTTCCTGGCTATTGCAAATTATCATGCCATCATTTCAGGGTTCCCTACAGTTAATGAGGAAACCCTCTCCTCAGCAGTATGAAATGTCTATGAAGGGAATTCCTCTTGTGAGCTTGTGACTGTAGAGGTAAACTGGTGTTATGTCTTTCAGAATGTTACCTTAGCCATTTTTTCAGGGTAGTTATTGTATTTCTGAGTATAATATCATGGATTGTGTAATATAGGCTGCTGTAGTTAAAAGGGTCCATATTTCAGATTTATTTAAATTAATTTCTGGATCAATAACTGAGAACTGGACTTCTCAGACAATAGTTAGAAATCAATCTTAAGCAATATTTAAAAAAAAAGAAAGAAAAAAAAAGAAAAACATGTGCAAAGATGTACATGGGATAGATTAATGCCATTGCGAAAACGATATCAGTGGTACAATATTACAAAACGGTTCTTGTAGTTATCTCTGATCCAGCAGGACTTGTGGATTGCATCTCTCCACAAAGCAAACGCTCTGTCGGCCTCTGCGTCAGACTAGAATGAGGATGGGTGTTACACCTGCAGAAACGCAGAGCTCCCGCAAACGACATAAAACATCCATTAACCTGGAGACAAACGAACGGAAGGAAGGACATCACGCCTTCATAGGTGAAACCATTAATTGAAATGGATGCTTATGTAAAGATATTTTACAGCAAAAATGATTTCAATGAGCAGTACACCTACCCCAGCAGGGCAGAGAATGCGTTGTTGACGAGTGGGCGCGTACGCAAACAAACCTTCACAGATGCCTTCTCAACATAAAAATGGGAATTTAAATATCCGGATTTATGTTTGAGCTAGTACACAACTAGCTCAAGTACACAACTGAAAGAGGGAAAGGTGGAAATTGAACATTAGAATGATCTTCCTACACGTTGTATTCTTACAATAAAAAATATTTTCTGGTTAGTCTCTGGAACTGGAATGGGTTATCTTCTCCTGAGAACTGAAATGTATGTATTTTAAACACACCATCTGGTGTGGCAGCAAAATTCTCTACTTGTTTTCATAACTTTGATTTGTCTACCATGTGAAATTGATGTGTGTGAAATTGACCGACCCTTAAGTACACGGCACAGTTGAATGGTACACACTAGTGGTAGATCATGGCATCGAATGTATCAGTTGTTGCTTGGATTTGGTTCAAATTTGGACTGACAGTGTACTGCTGTCTGGCCTGCATAATAAAAGCAAAAAGTATGTCAAAGTATTAATTTATTCTAACTTATCCAAGGTAAAAATTTGTCAAGATGGGTGGGGAGTGTCAAACTCACAATGGAGGCCTTGCTTTGCCTCTTCTGGAAGGTAATGAAACGATGACTTGAAAAACAAAACTCGCAACCCATGACAAGAAAATTAGAGCAGCACATGAGGGATGTCTAGAATACATTTCTTATGAAAGACGAGGCCTTCACCGGACAGCCCGTTCAAGAAATGGAGGAGCGCCAGCTATACCTGGTTCAGTGTGCTGTTCTGAACTTCCCCAATCAATGTCAGGTCATAATAAAAGAATAACATGTACCGATTCCACTCTACCCAACAATTTGTATTCTTCTTGGAAGACAACAATGTACATCGTTAACTCAGTGCATTTTTCGGGAATGATGATTGTTTAACTTCCATTTCCTATTACATTTGTGTGTTTTAAGCTTGTCTAATTCAAACAGGTCTCTATTTCAAACACATTTGACAACAAATTCTGAGCTTTACTCCAAAGTTAAATTGGATAATGTAGGTACTGTCCTTCTTCCAGCCACACAGTATTATACAGTCTTTCTGCCTAGGGGCCAGGTCAAAGTTTACCCTTATGGAAATGTAATATACTGCAGTATATTTTAAATATATTGTGAAGATAATTTTGATATATTTACAATATACTGCAGTGTATTCTTTTTCCATAGGGGTATACAACTGTTGCAGTAAAATGTTTTGCACAGCTATCCCTTTTGGGATCTGCTGCAGTGCTGTGTCGCCCCGTGTACTGTACTGGGATGTGTGCAGTGTAGAACTATGTAGGGGTAGGTACTCTTTTAGCTTTCCAATTTGTTTCCAGTAAACTCCTTTGGGGTCACGGCCAGGTTTTATACTCTTCTGGGCAGCAATTTAATGGTTTTCCCATTCTGTATTTATTTACTTAATGAAAGCCAGATCGCCTGGAACAACACCACATCTATGTAATCCAGTCTTTTCCAATTACTTATCCCAGCAGGGATTTCCTTTGTGGGATACAGCCATTTTCCCTGTAGTCTTTTCTACACATGGTTCTATTATTATATATTGTCTTAGTGGCTTTATGGTATTTGATGTATGGTATGCCAGTACACACATGTTATTGTTAAATGATTTATATCATAAAATGTTAATTGTTATAAACTGTTGATGGGAACCATGTCAAGGGCACGGTTCATAATGCATTAGGTACAGGATGTGGGAATTTAAAGGCATTATAAATGGACATTTTTACATTCTCTCTGTATGGAGTATAGGTCCATCCAAAGAAATTAATAATATCAAAACAAAACGTAATAGGTCTTTAGTTACTTAGATGGGGATTTATGTATAGTTACATAGTTGGGTCATAGCTTTTTGTGACAGCAGTTCATTGACTGAATTGCATTCAGAAAGAAAAGGAAATAAGAGTATTTCAAGACCGTTTTTATTGTGGGATTAAAAGAAGGTAGAAGGAATTTAAGTGTTCGTATTTTTGTATTTGATGCACAAGCATTATGGCTCCGGTTAGAGCTTATACCTGTGTGGGAAAGATACAGAATGATAAACCACAAATTCCCCTGATAAGTTGTTTAAAATGATAAATTTTAGCTTGTGGTGTTCAGAACATTTGGTGAAAAGAACTGCAAGTAAATGAAAAATAAACACAAGTATAAAGCCAAGATACCTAAGCCATTGTCTTAATCTCTTTACCTCATCTGCTCTGACCCTGGCTGGTTGTAAGTTCGATCGCTCAATCAATTTCCCTCCAAATGCTTCACTGGCTATTCCACAGATGGAATCTAAGGTTTAGTGTTAGACAGGTATTGAAGCTTTACCTCTGCATCTCATTGCTTTGTAAGACAGAATTGGAGTAATGTTTGGAGTAAACTTTCTAAGACAGGGATTTGCTAAAGCCGTAGAAACTGTGATTTCAACTGATGTGTGGATCATCTCACAGCTATTATCAATTCTGAGCTGTGTGATTTGCCATGAGTTCAATAACCTCCATTTCGTTTTTAACAGAAATGGAGGTTATTGAACACTGATGTGGAGACAAGAGTTTTTTGGCAGTTTGGGTTGATGTTTAAAGGTGTGAATCCAGATCGGATCACTAACCTTCTCCGTCCATCCGCAGACTCTGCCAGTGGTCAGAGAGGAGTATGCTCTCTGACTTCTAAGATAAAAGTGTCCAGACCACAAGAATGTGTGAGCACAAGATGGGGCCTTTCAGCCCACCACGGCTTTTTGTTTTTCCGACTGTTGGGCAATTTAAATCCTTGCCTTGAACACCCAGAGGGTCTTTAGTTCCACTGCATGACCTGGCAAGCTGTTCCACGCATTGACGACCTGTCAACACGTTAGAGCATATCGCAGCTGGCCGTCCCACCCCACGAGGTGCACTCAAAAACCTGTCTGGTTCCTGTCGTCCAGGCGCCTGTGTATCCTATTTCTCTCCCTCTCCAAGGAGAGCATCGAATTCACAAGACAAATCGCCTTTTAGGAGTTTTTTTTTTTTTTTTTTTTCCCTCCACCCTGGCAGTCCAGATAGCAAGCAGACAGCAATTAGTTCCCCATGCCTCCTTAGCGCAACCTTTATTGAAATCCCATCAAGTTGGCAATGAAATATAGGCAGAGGACTGCAGTGAGTAAAGAGCAGACAGCCTTTTTGACAGGCATCCTGTGCACAGATGCCAGGCCGTATCGCCGACTCGGGGAGGGAGGAAAAAAAAGAGGTGGTGGATTTCAGTCATTCCCAGTGGCAAATGCATCACTCCCCAGCTCAGGAAGTAACAAAGCGGCATCCCAAGGTTGCTCCATTGTAATTGGCTGGTCACATGCAAGCATGCAGTGAATAAGTTTGATGAGGAATGGTTTAAAAGGGCCCATTTGTTCATTTTTAAAAGGCCAGGCTTCTTTATTTTTTGAATGCATCCGCAACTCTGTTTTCATTGCATTACATTAATATATATTTTTGTGCATTGCTTGTTTTGTGATTTAACAGTTACATCGAGCTTGACGATCAATATCGGCTGTAACGGCATTAAAGAGGTCAGCGTTTTATGTATTGTAATTTGCCTTCTTAGAGAAAATCAATGGAGGAGAGGAAATAACATTTAAAGAGGGCCCTTGTCTCCTTTCTGTGATTTATTCTCACGTGTAGAGCTGAGGTGGCCGGAAAATTGCGGTTTACTTCAGCGTGGCGACAATTACATAAACAATGCTGTGCAATTTCAATGCTCGAAATACTCATAAACAAGCACAGGGGGGAGGGTAGCGCAGAATTATCGCCAGCTGTTTCAGTTAATGTGGAAATATCGTCTTAAACGGCAAGTTGAAGGGGTCTGAAATCCGCTCGTGTAATTGTCCACACCCCAAGTAGGCCATGCTGTAGTGTTGTTGTAACATTATACGCTGTTTGTTAGGCCTGAGACATTTCCCTCAGAGGTTCCCTTCTAAAGGGTCAATCAATTTGGCAGGGATTAAGTGACACCCGTCTTCCTGTGGGGTCCAAACAATTGTGATAACCCGGGAGTGGTGGGAGAACCGGCGGTGCCATAATGCATCGTAATCGCCACTCATGGATTTGAACCATTCATAGCGGTCGTCTGTAGAGCGCCACCTTGCTAATTTCGAATAAGGCCAAACAAATTTGATTAATAGTTTAATGCAGTGGTTATCAAACTGTATATGCTGATTTTTGTTACGACCAATCTCTTGCTCAGTTAAGGTTGTTGAACACAAGTGTTTTTGTTTTTTCAGTTTATTGCTGTAACCTGGATGTGGTTGACCATGTTTCTCACCAAATACCAAAATGAAAATGTGCCTCATAAAAACACTTGCACACACATCTAATATCAGCACCTTTAGCTGGAGATAATGAATAGAAATTAAAAAAACTGAAGCATTTCCAATGTTACCAATTGTGAGATTTACAGGCTCCAGTTAAAATTGTCTTTGTAATGACTATACTGGTTTTACTCAGTTCAACGACTTGGACAGTTTGAGAACTTAAGCCTCGGCTATTATACTCAAAGGCGTGTGTTTTTACAAAGCTTTGTGAAGGCAAAAAAGGCCTCCACAGAAGTTTGAGTTAAGAGCAACATTGTACATATTTTGACAGCAAATCAGTTGCTCTGCAATTTATGTGGATTAATCATCCTTATCCAACATTTATGCATCACAACATTTGATATTGCCAGAACCCATTTTGCCAGCAAAAGAAAAAAGTAGACCATTTGCTTGGCTCGTTAACTACAATTGCTCGCCATCTCATAACCAGCATAACTACTCAATTTCTGCCACAGTCAGTTGTGTACTCATCTGAGTTGTAGACCCACCCTTGCCCATTACCCCACCGCCATCGGCGGTGAAATCATAATCCCTTGGCTACATGGGCCACGTCCCCATTATTCAAGTGTCCTCAAAAGGATTGACCATATGGGTCACCCAAAGTGGGCCACCAGATTTGGCTTGCGGTGTCCATCAACACTGCTCTGCTCTGATACAGTGAGCACCATAATTAATTGGACAGTGACACATTTTTTGTTATTTTGGTTCTGTACTCAAGCACTTTGAGTTTGAAAGGATACAATGACAATGAGGTACTGTGTGTGTGTGTGTGTGTGTGTGTGTATATATATATATATATATATATCTATATATATATAGTATATACATATATATATATACGTATATATATATATATATATAGTATATACCTCATTGTCATATATATATATATACAGTATATATATATATATATATATATATATATATATATATATATACTGTATATATATATATCCTCCAGACCCAGGAGCTGAGTCAAGACACGCCGAATACCACATGGACCAGGCCGAGAGTTCAATGACACAACTGAGACCTGTGCATCTGTATCTATTTACAAACTATATATTTGTGTTTTTTGTTCCCACAAACAGACGTGAGATCAGGCCAGCCTCCTCATTTATTGATATGCACATTCAGGGTTTTATACGAAGAGCATGGGAATATCTGGTTTCATTAACTTCTGCTAAAAATAAAACCGTTTTATTATTAATGACCCTGGGAAATGGCTTCTGGTGTCATTTTATTATGCAAAGTAAGAAAATAACCTAGAGCAGTGAGCACCATAATGAATGAAACATTTTTTGTTATTTTGGTACAGTACTCTAGCACTTTGTGTTTGAAAGGATAACCTTTAATTTGAGGGTATTTTCATCCATATAGGATCAACCGTTTAGAAATGATAGAACCTTTTGTACATAGCCCCCCCCCCCCCCCCCCTCAAAAAATATTGGACAGTTTAACATAATGTACTTAATATTTGGTCGCATATCCTTTGCATGCCATGACCTCCTAATGTCTGTGACCCAACAATATCAAAAGTACTCTTGATATCTTATTTTCTGGTACTCTTACAAGCAATACTATAACTTCTCTGCATTTGAATGGACCTCTATGGGAATTGGGGGGGTGGGACTAGATATGCATATAGATGTATTCCATACTGTTCCAGCATAATTTACAGCTAAATCAAGTGTTTGGACAGTGACAAATTGTGTTGTTTTGGCTCTGTACTCCAGCACATTACATTACACTTAATAACATCAATAGCATGTGTTATTACATGTTATTACACTAAGTGCACTATATATTTAAATATATAGATAGATAGATTGGTGTGTATATATATGTGTATATATTGCAGGCATAGGCCCTATATGCTACGTATGGCATTTAAAAGAGCCCATATACAACACAGCCACATCTGTGCCACTTTTCTTATTTCCTCCCTCTCTCCGCAGAATTTATGTGGTGGGAACAGGTGTGTTTGCTGAGGTATAGATTTGCCTCCTTGTCACCTCTGCATGCTAGGCGCCGGTTGCGAGACATGCTGTCACACGTCTGCCCGTCAGCTCCTGTGCGGCACGCCCCGCAATCATCGTAGCCGACAACGACACCATCTCCACCCCCACCGCGTGCGTGCCAGGAATACAATGCCTCTGTCATTCCATAGTGTGCGACGAGACTCAGGGAAGCCGTCTCTGTCTCTCTCTCCGTCTCTCTCTCCGTCTCCCTCTCCGTCTCCCTCTCTTGCTCTCTCTCTCTCCGTCTCTCTCTCTTGCTCTCTCTCTCTCCGTCTCCCTCTCTTGCTCTCTCTCTCTCCTGCTCTCTCTCCCTCTCCTGCTCTCTCTCCCTTTCTCTCTCACTCTCCCTTATCTTGTGATCCCACACAGTAAAAAAAATAAAAAAATAAAAATCTTAACAAGCATTGTAATCTTATATTTAGACTTTAGACTTATTTTTTGCTAAATAAGACAAACTATCTGCCAGTGGGGTGCAATAGTTTTACTCAGTTCAAGATTTGCCAGTGGGGTAAAGATTATTTCACTTGTCAAGCAAAAGTTGACTTAAAACAAGCTAATATTTTCCACTTTTGAGAAAAAAAATTTGAAGTCTCATTACAAGACTAAAACACTTGTTAAGACAGACATTTTTTGCAGTGCACTCACTCTGCTTCACGTTCAAATGCTATTTATTGGAGTGTTGAGTTTAGGGGTTTGTTGTCAGAGCATATGAATATAAATTAACATTATAATAAAACTAAGAACATTTAAATGGAATGGGGAAAAGGCTAATACAAGGAAACGCAGTAAATACAGGATACATATAGATGCATGTATATCATTGTTATAATTATCATTTTGGTTTTCATCACTTGCAGTCCCTTGCATATTGCAGGTGTGAACACTGCTACTGTCACAAACTCCCTCCTTTCTCCCCGGAGGAATGGCAGCCCGTCCTCTTCTGAGAGGCTGTCAAATTTAAGGAACTTTTTAAAACACATTGGGCCTCATTCACCAACCATTCTACAAACAAATGTGCTCTTAAGACCTTCTCTAAAACGTTTTTATGAACATTCCGGCATTCACCAATGTTTTCTTACTTGGGTAGAACAGAAGCTCGGAACGCAAATCCCATCAGTTAATCCCGAAATGGTTGTAAAATCGTTTTAAAGAAAGTCTTAAGAACAAATTTGTTCATTGAGTGCTGAATGAGGCCCAGTGATGGCTAGTTCATCCCACTTTTACCAGCCATGATATGTGCCACATGCGTACTGTTAGTATGGGGGAACCAGGGGATTTTGCCGAGTGGGTTTTGTTGCACAAGAATGACCAGGTGACGTGCAAAACGACAGATTACAATGGGTTTACATTGAGCAGTATTAATTTCTATGGGAGGCTGCCAGTTTGTTTTAGGAAAGCACAGAGCTCTTGCTCTTCACATTTTGTATTATTTTTGTAGATGACAGTGAGCATAACCTGTCCTGTCCAACTCTTTTGAGTTCGTAATTTTTCACCATGGTATTCTGCCGTGGCCAGATAAAATTTAATTTTACTTTGTTTCTGTTTGTTTGTCGCTATAGATAATGTAATTCTTCTTGTGTGTCATCATTTGGATGACTAATCTGTCGTGGTTATGGTTCTGTCCGGAGGCTGCTCAGAGTTCCTGGATATTAGTGCAGTCAGCCTCAGGACCAGCTGGCTGAGGGGACCTTTTTTGGACTCATCTCTTGGCATTTCAGGGTTTTATAATGATAGCAGTGGGTGTCACTATTCATTAAATCAATCAATTAGGAGTGGATATAGATTTAATTAATCCCAGCAAATATTTTGGTTTATTTCCTTTGAACCTTTTATATTATTGTGTTTCCAATTCAGAGATACAAATTCTGAACTGTCCCATCTCCCTTGTGGAAGTAATTTGTCCTTTTACGCCCAATTTTTACTCGACATTTATTTCTTGTGTATGATGATTTTATGTCTTAAGTTTTTACCTCCTACACCAGCAATTTTATAAAGCAATCCATCATTCCAAATTGAATCAAAAGCTTTCTTGACCTATATAAAACCGGCAAATATCTTCTTTTCGTTTTAGTCTACATGATTGTTTATTAGGGCCTAAAGGGTGTAAATGTGATATGTTGTGCAGACTTGGTAAAAATCCGATTTGACTCTTTACTCAAGACAAGACATTGTGCTCATAAAGGAAGTTTAAAATGATTGTGTTTATAATGCTACATAGTTCCTTTCCCAGATTACTGTTTACACAAATGGATTGGCATGGAATTAACTTTGGCTCCTCTCTTAAATGCAGTGATTTAGTACTTGACTCCAGATGTCAAGGAAGTAGCCCACACACAGACCTATATTCAATATTTTTGTAGTGCCTCATGTAGTTTGTAGCTACTATATTTAAGCATCTCATTTGAAATAGTCAGGCCCATTCATAGGCTGGAGGTCTTGCTGTTTTTCTTTGACTTCCTGTTCAGTAACAGGGGAGTCTAGTGGATTCTGGCTGTCTCTAATAGTTGAATCTAAATTGCATATAGCTTTAATTTATTTATTTGTGTTTGAATATGATTGCATATTCGGTAAATGTTTATAGACAGTTTTTCAAAGCAGTTTTCCCATTGCCATTTTCAATTACTTCTTGATATTTTTCCAGTTTTCCCAGAACTTATTTGAATAATTGTACTCATCTGTTGGTGTCAGTTGGTTCATAGTATGTATTTCATGAATAATTTTTCATTCAGTGAGTGTTAGACCACTTGTATAATTGCTCTGTGTAATGTGGGCATAGATCTGGGTCCTGTTGTCTTCTGTTTTTCAATGGATAGGTTTCTTAGCATTTTCCTAATTTCTTTGCAGTCTTTGTCAA
Source organism: Synaphobranchus kaupii (assembly GCA_029718625.1). NCBI lineage: Eukaryota > Metazoa > Chordata > Actinopteri > Anguilliformes > Synaphobranchidae > Synaphobranchus > Synaphobranchus kaupii. The sequence continues at coordinate 53,881,838 of CM056384.1, read as the reverse complement.
ACCATTTTTTTGTTTTTGGATTAATTTTCAAATTAGAATTTTAGATGTTTTTTTATATATTTTCTCAATAGCCAGATTGACACTTGCATCATTCTGAGGATATTTGATTGGATTTGTAAAAAATGGTTTTCTGGTTAATAGCATTGTTTTTGATAGTAGAGCTTGCAGGGCTGTGTATCAACCATTGTGTTAGCTTCTGTCCTTTTGACAAACACAAATTTGATTGTGATAAGAGGGAGGATTTAGTGGCTTGACAGTGAGGGAGTCACAGTTTCTTTAAGACCCTCTCCCTAAAAAGTAATGAATAGAACTTTGCTCTGACAACTCCAACATGAGTTTCCTGTTTTCAGGTTGGTGGCCAGAGCTGTTTCTTTAGGGTAATTTCACCCAAAAATGATGTTTGATTTGTAGAAAAGTGGCTCTCCTCCTGATTAAAATGAGCTCTCACCCACTTTCTACCTGTAGTGAGAGCAGAGATATTGCCCCAAACTACTGCGCATGTACCAGGTACTTGGTTTACTCTGAACTACAATAGCCATGACTCTTGGCAAGAGCGCTTATAGTTTATGGGTGGAGCCAGACACAGGCAGTCACACTGAATAACGTTACGACCGGAGCGAAGGGACTGGGAATTTTACTGCTCGTCTTGCACATACTAGTTCAAACATACCAAATTCAAACACTTATTAATTTCTCATCCCTGTCCTCTAACCTTTAACATTTAAATGAGGTAAAAGGGTGGTGTAGCTAGCCTACATGTGGTAACTATCGCAATTCAAACTAAAATGGAAATGTTTGCGACCAGGAAGCAGCCCTATTTGGCAGCGTGTTCAGCGCAGGATCCGGCCGTGTATTCGGGCTCAAAACATAAGCCTTCCACCTACGACAAAATATAGTAATAGGCTACATTTAAAACATTGCAATTTTCAAAATGCCAAAAAGCTGATGTGTGTCTTAGCTACTGCATGGCAAACAGTAAACAGTTCAAAAACATGGATTTGCACCTTTGTTTAATGCCATTAACTGCTTCTGTAATCGTATGTTCAAAGTGAAACCGTTCAGCTCGCTAATGTTGTCAGCTCGATTGTGGTCAGCTCGCTAATGTTAGCTAGTCTATACTTTTCATGGTCATTGATCATAATGTAGTTGGTATGTTCTTATCGGGTGATTCAATGAGGCAGAAGATGTCAGGGAATGAGACCGGAGGCCACTTAGTTGTAGGCTATCATTTGTCCACTCTGTAACCGACAGCACTCGAGTCCTGTTTGGTTTACTTTGCCAAAACATCTTTAGGAAATAACGTAGCCTATCAATGTAATTTTCTGACATTATAATAAAATATCAATGATAGCTAGCTTGATCTACGATGTGTCCCTACGGTCCCTGCACAGAACAGTGACCGCCTCGCTGGCTCCACCTACGTGCCTATGTAATTTACACTTGACAAGCTGTCTTACAAAAATGAGGAAGTGGTAGAGGTGTACATCAAAATGACGTATACCTCTACTGAATTTTCTACTTTATATTCAAGTATTTCAGTACACAATTTGTTTTTGGCCAGCCACAAAGCGAGACTTAATTAGTTGCGCCTTGATCTGTTAAATAAGGTTAATGTTTTTGGGTGGAATTACCCTTTAAAACCAAACTTATTAAAAACTTGTTTTACATACATTTGTCCAAACAAGTGTTTGTTTCCTTGGTCAATTATAAAATTTCTCTCTCTCAATATTTTTGTTTAAAATGTACATAAAATATATTTACAAATGTAAAATGACTTACTACGTGCTATGCAGCAGTGCACATTGTGGATCAGTTGTTCATGAGACAATTTGCTTTGAATTCAAATGTCTTTTTAGGGATAAAATTTATTTAGAAAAAAAAATAAAACCTGTAAACCACAGAAATATATTATCCAAGCATGCATGTACATAATCCATTGTGACAACCATTCTATGGCAATATGGCTCCAGCATGCTGTTAGCACTCACATTTCACATTTATGAGTGCTAGCAGACAGCATCAGTGTGCAGCCTCATCAGACTGCTGTCTGTTGGATGTTACAGAGCCGAGCGGTAGCACTAATAAATGCGAAATTTGCGAGTAGCACCAGCGTGTGGGAGTTGAGGCCCTGAGGAATAGAGTGAGCATTCATTAGCACTGAAAATAAATATCAACATTATTTTGATTTAAAGCTGGCATGGCAGAAAGCCCAAAGCTCTATATCAAGTAGTCCTACATAATGGAAGTCTAAATAAAGTTCAATGCATCTTAAGTACAGGTACCAAGGACAAAGACGTTGCATTAAAGTGAGTTGCACAGCAGGACATGGAAAGATGAGGGCGGGGGGGTCATATTGTCGGTTTACTTCTTCTTTCAGTTTTATGGGAAGTGTATGCAGGGTAACGTACAGTGCCTAGTGGTGTATGTGATTTCCCAGGTGAGGATGCTTTCATATCAATGTAAAAATATACTCAAGTCTCAAACAAGCACAGCCTGTTAGGGCTCGACGTTGCTGGAAAATATGGGTAAATTTTGGGGCGGAGGGAGAGACCACAGGAAGAATTTCTGCCTGCAACCCTTCTTCATCCACCCCACTTTCCAGGCAGTGATCAATAAAAATAACAGACGTTCAGGGAAAAGAAAGAAAGAGAGAAAGAACACCTGTTCGCAGCATCACCGGCCAATATTTACCCCGAGCACCTGCTGATGCACTTGAATCAGCTGCTTTTATTACATTATGAAATTTTCTCTCACAGATCTCCCAGGAATTTGTGGCACTTCGGCTAAACTGCACTGAAAAGGCATGCAGCCCATTCCAATTATGTAAGGGAAGATGCACTGCAGTGTGCACACAAAGGTCATATTAGATACCGCTGAGCTATGATAGACATCTGAAATATGAACGCAATACTAATGATTAGGTTATCATTATTGAGACATTACTATCATTTACTTAAAAGCAAAATTCTACGTGTGAAAATTATTCATGTAATAGCCTGTTTTTCCATCAATTATACACTACTGTTATAATAATTGAACATTTTATTTTGATTTGTTATTATTTAATACAATTTAAAGCCATGTGTAAGCGATCCCATTGATGCAACCATGCACATGCTCCAAAAACAAAAATAATTGCCAGCCACACTGCAAAAACAAAATCCTTTACAATTTTAATCTTATATTTAGACTTTAGAATCTTATTTCTGTTACTTTTTCGTGAAATTGATTGCCAATGGTGTGAGTTTTATTCATTTCAAGATTTGCTTTAAAACAAGCTAATATTTTCCACTTTAGAGAAAAATTTTTTATTTTAAGTCTCATTACAAGACTAAAACACTCGTAAAGACAGGTGCTGCACTGCAAAAAAAATCTATTCCACTCTGCCATCCCTCACCTGAGATTCTCAGCTGCAGTTTAAGAGGACTGCACACTGGGGGTCCTACCAGGTCCAGAACGGACCCACATTGGACCTCCTAACCGAGCCCAACGTTACAAAATGAACTTTCAAATGAAACTCTGAACCCATACAGACCCGTGAATAACCGGACCGGTTCCTGTATGGATTTTCCCTGGTCTAGACCTGGTCGAGTGAGAGACTTCACATGCCGGGCGCCCACAAATTATTTAGTGCTTGCATACCTAGTCGACAAATAACTAGGCTTGATTTTAAATCAACGCATAAATAGGTGTTGAATAATAAAGCAAAGGCGTGCAACCGAAAACATATAAAAACAAAAGTTTGAAAATGTTATGGGTAGCTACATTTTGCTGCCCAATTTGTTTTTCTCCCATTCTTGTCAACAGTGAACACAAAACTACTCCACACATGCATTGCCTGCTGGTTTTTGCTCAAGGTAATCTCCCTCAATATAATTAGCATTTTGTTTTGTGAAAGGTTCCATCTTGATCTCATTTAACACTGCCTTAATCTCTCAAATAAGAACTGTGTGAATTGAGCTGTGGGGGTAGCCCCCCCCCCCCCCCCCCCTTTATTTCATAAAGCGAAGCTAAATCGCGTTCATCTAGCGCGTGTTGTTGTCCATCAGTCAGTCACAACCCGGGCGAGCGGTCAGGTCCGCACAGGCCCTCTCAGGCCTTCTCAGGTACATTAGCTTTTGCGGGCCTGAGGCCCACGACAATCGTAATGGATTCGATCCTGATTTTTCGACGTGGACCTGCTTGGGTCCCAGGTATTCGGGATTCGGGGGACCTGTGAAGACCTCTACTGCACAGCCTGTACAGCCGGCGAAGACAGAACACAGGCCCCTGAATACAGAATTCCTGTGTGTGTCACAATATGGCCTCATACAAGCAACTATATCTCATATTAATTATGTTAATAATTCTGATCCTGGAACTACTAAAATGCCATTCAATGCAATATATCAGAAAATAAATAAACGAAAACGCAGAACGTATCAATAATTGCAGCTTTTGTCCAGAATGCAGTTAACACCTCCTCATAGCAAACTCATAACTGCCATTTTCTGTGCAGTTCATAGGAGATTCAGGGGGAAATTACAACCTTAAGCCATACCTTTGGAAGGAGACCTCATAAATACAGTAATTATTTTCACCACTGCACATTAACGGCATATAAAATTGTAATCTTGTGTTATTTTCCTATATCCTAGTCCACTATAGAAACTATTTCTATTGACATTAGGCCTGCCTTTAAAAATAAAATGGCCACACTGCAGACGTAGGTAAGAAATAGTGGTGTGCACTGCAGGGTCGGGAGGTGTGGAGCGCTTTCCTTTACCCCTCAAGTTGGTAAGGCCAGAGGTGGAAAGTCCAGTTTCAGAAAGTAAAAGTTCTCCCCAGTATTTTGTTCCAATCACCTGGATTTGCTATTGCTCAGCTAGGAAGTAGAACTAATTAGTGAAATCAGCTGGCTGAGTTCATGGGTGGAGGAAAAACATGGCAGGGCTTTTACTTTCTGACCCCCTGGATTTTACACCTCTGGGTACGGCTGTTTTTTTTGTTTTTTTTTAAGACATTACACTATAAAGATGACAAACTTGGGGAGGCTTTTTCTCAAGCAATCCACCTTTACATGGTCACCGACACTTTCTCTGCAAATATACACTGCCTGGCCAAAAAAAAAGTCGCACACTCTAATGTCGTTGGACCGCCTTTAGCTTTGATTACGGCGCGCATTTGTCCTGGCATTGTTTCGACAACCTTATGCAACGTCACAACATTTATTTTCGTCCAGAGTTACATTCATTTTTGGCCGAGATCTTGTATTGACGACGGGAGAGTCGAACCACTCCGTAAAGTCTTCTCCAGCACATCCCAAAGACTTTCAATGGGGTTAAGGTCAGGACTCTGGTGGCCAATTCATGTGCGAAAATGATTCCTCATGCTTCCTGAACCACTCTTTCACAATTTGAGCCCGATTAATCTTGGCATTGTCGTCCTGGAATATGCCCATTGATGGGATAACCTGGTCATTCAGTACATTCAGGTACTCAGCTGACTTCATTTTATTGCTGCATAATGTTGCTGAGCCTAGACCTGACCAATTGAAGCAACCCCAGATCAAAACACTGCCTCCAGAAGCAGACAGTGGGCACTATGCATGACGGGTACAACAATTTTTTTTTTTGGCCAGGCAGTGTATGTGTCATGAAACTGGATACTATCCCTGTTATAGGGACATGCATTATAATAATAATAATAATAATAATAATAATAGCATTTCTATGGAGTGTTTAAACGTGCTGAGCAGTGTAGTGCATAAACACCACAGTGTAGCATAAACTTTGGTGAAGCATGAAAATCCTTTTTTGTAGGCATTCGAAGATGCCTCTTCTGGGCCAGCACGGCTGCCATTGTAATTCTGTTAATTAATGCCCGCGACGGGCTGGCCTGAGAACCGTGTCTGTTTACAGGACGCATGGCGAGCTCCGATTGCACCGACGCACAGCCGTGCCCAGGCCTATCATGACCTTGGCTGCCTTTGTGTTGATGTGCGATGAACCGGCCACGGAGCTGTGGGCTTCGGCAAAGATCCTTCTCTTTTTACAGTCGCTGTTTATGTTTACACCAACTGATACAATTTCCATCTCTTGCAGAGCAGAAGCTGTCAGAAATGTGCAGTTTCAAAAAGCTTCTAAAAATCTTTCTGCGCACTCTCAGCTGGGGTCCCAAATAAGGGGTGTTATTTTGCGGGCACAGCCAAATTATTGGCATGCGCTATCATTTCACACTTTGCAGGTGATCAACGAGTCATTATTGGGATGGCAGGTATACGTACCATCCACCAAGTTACGGCTTGGCGGGGCATGCCCCATACCTATACAGCACCGAGGGTTTGGCACTTTTCAGGGTTGCCTACAGAAGTAACCACAATAGTATACCATAGACTCTCAGCCCTTAAAAACATTAACGTCTGTATGTCCTGACCTCATGTAACCACACAGCATTCAGATACAACTTCACACATCCACACAATAAAGCCCCAAGCCATTTTTCTCCTTTTTCTTCTTCCTATTTTTCCTGCCAAACTGCCTGCCTCCGTCGCAATGTTATCCAATGGGGAGAATTATTCTTTGAGGGTATGGTCCGTATACCTGCTCATCAAGCTTATCGCCCAATAATAACGCTTCATACTAATGTTTTTTAATGTCAATATAGCTAATGGCTTCATTCTTTCCAAGAAGCTGCTGCAGCCTAATGGTCAGAGTTGCTGTCTATGACACAGAAAATTGTGGGTTTGAGCCCAGCTGGGCACATGTTTATTTTCCACGAAAAACAATGTGCAACTGTTAAGTACTTTTCATTTATTACACTGTTATTATTTTCACATTAACACATTAACGTATTTTTATTGCAAAGGCAAAAGAGGTTTCCAATATTAACTGTTCAATGTTTCACTTCTATTTCACTTGTACTATATCACACCCTCCCCAAACCCTCGCTCTTGTCTGGTTTGGGGAGGGTGTTACGCTCTGCTCTTGCGGTCATGACTGACTGAAGTCCGAACCTCAATGTACCCTTGCCTCGGCCAACATTTATTTATTCATTCATTTCTTCACTTCAACTCTGTTTACTTTATCCTTTTCACACATAAAACAATGTCACCATAAAATGAACTACTAGGAAAATTAAGAATTTATGATAATACATTAAGAAACGACGATAGCCTACTATAAGCTGCAATCCTTTAAGACATCGGATTTATAAACCTCCAATTCCCCAAACATATCTGATTCATGGTTAGTCACTTTAAAAAAATTACTATAGCCTCCGAACATTGCTCTAGTCTACGCTACTCTGCAGACAATGTAGCTTACTGCAAACACTTTTAATTATAATAATAAGAAGAAGAATCTCTGGTAAGCTACTTTCTTAGTAGTATCTATTGTTTTCTTTCTGGCTAAGATGGTTAGTGTCAAGCCTTAGTATTGCGAGAGACGTGGGTTCGTTGACATTAAAGTGTAATTTCATTTTGGACTCAAACAGTGTGCACATGTTCTGGTTTTCTCATGCAAGAATTTTTTTTATTGCAAAGGCAAAGACACGTTTACAATATTAACTGTTCACTTGTAGCCTGTTAGTTAAACAATTCAGTCACTGGACACCACGACAGTAATGCAATAGGCTAGCTAACGTTATGGGAACAGGCATCCCATGGCCATTTGTCAAGCAAAGAAAAAAGTTTCAACGCAGAATATCATCTGGTTAACATCGTGTTCTTGCATTAATGTAAAAAATAAATTCTCTAAATAACTGTGCCATTGGCTACATGTTTTAATCTCACACAAATGCAGACAAAAAAATTTGTCTGTGTGGAGCCTGTTGTTCTCTTCCGCTGCGGTCATGTCTGACTCTGTGGAAACCAAACCTTCAACGCTCGCCTTGGCCGACATTTCTTTATTATGTCTTCATTCATTTCTTCACTTCAGCTCTGTTCAGTTTATCCTTTTCACACAGAACACAATGTCACCATAAAATGAACTACTAGGAAAATTAAGAATTGACGATAATACATTAAGAATTGACGATAGCCTACTATAAGCTGCAATCCCTTAAGACATCGCATTTACAAACCTTGAATTCCCTAAACATATATGATTCATGGTTAGTCACTTTAAAAAAAATAAAATACTATAGCCTCCGAACATTGCTCTAGTCTACGGTACTCTGCAGACAATGTATCTTACTGCAAACACTTGTAATTATAATTATAATCAGAAGAATAATCTCTGGTAGGCTACTTTCTTAGTAGCATCTATTGTTTTCTTGCTGGCTGAGATTCCTGGGAAATATGCATTGTCCAATTAAGCTTGTTAGCCAACGTTAGTTGTTTGCCAGAGAAATGTCAGCTGCTAGTCAGGAAGCAGGTACAAGCTAGGCTACTACAAAGCGAATCAACATGCCTTACATCCATTGCACTACAGAAAACTAAACTAAACCTAGCTACATGGTCCGGTACCAAAAGACTTCCCGCAGACAACGTTAGACTACACTACCGGGGAAAAAAAAAAAAACCGCGAAGGTATTATGCTGTGCTTATGAAGTTCGGCAGCTCGTAGCCCAGACATGGAAGCTTGGAGTTACGCATCCGACAAGCCAATGTTGAATAGCCTAACGTTATTTCTATAGAATACTAATACGCCTATTTTACAACTGTATTTCCATATTTTAGGCTGTATGTATTTCTTTCAGCTACAATGTGTTTGCGTCTAGCCTATTGTGCATGCATGTCTCCATATAGACTTGGTTAATTAATTTACATGCTTCTTCATGATCCATAGTTCAGGTGGTGCTGTTCATTGTATTTCATTAGACATTAAATACAGCTCATCTACAAACTCTTTTAATGTAATTGTGGGCTATCGCTAATAGGAGAAATGTCATCATTCTCGTCAGTAGAGGGCATTATGGTTACGCAAATGTCTGCATGTTGAGAGATGACTTCCTTTTGAGCTTAGTAAATCACTTTGCACGCGCTAAAGCAATCTATTTGCATGACCACCTCCCACTATTTCGGGAAATAACGTAGGGGACGACCCATTTTGAATAGCCTATTCATTCAGGCTAACCCGCAAAAATGAGAAATGAACGTATCTTTCAATTTTGGCACACGTTTTTGTACAGACAAACCTTTAGTAAATCGACCTTCTATTGCCAGTAATAAGAGTTGTTCTGGTGCACTATGGATTTCGCTCTTATTTCCAAACAGTGGCAAAAATAGCCAACAAAAATGATAAACTCATAATAGGCCTATTACATAGCCATGAAATCTATATGCTGTTTTAAATAGTAGTTCAAACGTACATGCATGTTATTCTTTAATCAATAATGCTACATTAAACGTTTTAATAAACTGGACAGCATGCTTTTAAATGTTTGCTTTTCAGTTAACTGTCATAACTTGCTAATATTAGCTAGCCAATTTACAGAATGGATGAGCAACGCACACACATCACCAAAAAGTAATTAATAAGAAATAGCAATATGAGGTTAGAATACGAGTAAGATTAGAATGATGGCAGTAATTTGGGAGCTGACATTTTGGATAGTGAAGTTGATGAGCTTCCCTTGTATTCTGTAAAGAGGATGCTACCCAACACTTCTTGTAGCAGAAACCACAATCCTGCTGGCATACGCCAGATGTTCATCTTTCATCTGATCGGTGTGTATTTCTTTACACGCACGGTGACAGCCAAAAGGCGCACAACATAAAATCTGCTTGTCAATCAACATCATGGCTGTCATCGTGTGTGGCTGGAAGCGTCATGCTTGTGAGTGTTTCGTGTTTATGCGCAAGCAAGCGGCATCAATCCAGCTGATTGTAAACTCAGAACATTACAAATCTGTTCAGGTTTCCCAAATCAATACAGACATCTCTCAACATGAAACTGAATTGAATGCATGATCAGCATATAGCATCTGCATGTTTAGCGTGGAGCACATATTTATTTTTTCCTGGGTGAAAGACTTGTTAAGGTGACCTCTAAAACTGGTGGCCTACAGTGAGACACATTTTTTCAGAGCAAGATATTTTTGTAGTGTCATCTATGTACTATATGGGTAGGCAGACTGAGCAAGGATTCACCAAAAAGAAAAGAAAGAAATGGTCTAATGCATTTTAAATGTCCTAGTATAAAAAAAGCAGTGAACAAAGAAAGGAATTGCCTCTCGCAAAGGCAAAAAAAAAAAAAAAAAGTCAAAACCTGCAGTGGCTGTGTTCTTAAAAAAATCTCTCAATACCCAGAAGGCCTAACAAAGGCAATTGGTAACACCTCAGTTGATTGCTAATAAGCCTCAGCTGAGCATGCCTGCGTGTGGGGCTGCTACTGCGTCCTGTCTACCGTGTACTAGCGGCTGTGTACTGTTTACTAAACGACGTGCAGCATGCTAACAAATACCCTCCAAACTATTTTCCAACCGTACTGTGGAAGTGTCGTAAGACGTCCCACCCTTGCCATGTCATATGTTGCTTTTGTTGTTATCAAAGGAAAATTTCAGCGAAGCTGCTCCTCATTTTTACAATTTTTTATTGTGGCTGCAACATATTTATGCGGCCACAATGTTTGCATACTACTTGAAAAAGCATACTCCCGAATATACTCAGCAAAGTATATCATCCAGGGGTTTTAAGTATACTGCATTTAGAGAAAGTTTTGCTTCCTTAACTACGTCTCATCCTATTTTTATACAGTCTATGGTCTCATCCTGTCTACTCAACAAGCATACTCAATAGGACACAGCCCACATCCTGTAGGCCTCCCTGGCTGCTCCTCCCACCCCTCCTGTCATCACAATAAATAAACTGAGCACAGCACTGTAAGAACTGCAGACGCGTACACACTCGATCCCGGTGCCATTGGGGATTCGGGCACCTGCGGACCCGGCCTTCGCAGTACCTGCTGAGCCGAGCGATCCGTTCTGATCTGGCCCACGTTGGGCGCCAACGCCTCGTCTTGCAACTCACTCTGAACACTGCTCTGTGAAAATGGGGGACTTACTGACATGTTCCATTCCTGCGGTGATCATATTTAATGCTGTGTGCACTAAACAATGAGCTTCAAATGTCAGACAATCCAAGTACCCTACAGCAACATGTCGAACTCTCAGGGTTGCCAACTCTCACGCTTTTGGTGCGGGACGCACACTTTCAGGGTCTGTCTAACGCTACCCAAACACATCTCACGGCAAATAAAAAGAGCGCAACTGAAAACAAAGCCGCTCCCTGGTCAAACAAATTATCGAGCAGCTCGCAGGATAAAGTACATTTTTTATTTTTTTTTGCATGGAAAACTGAGATTGGTTCATAAGCATTACAGAGAGACTGTCAATTGGCTACCTATCGTCATTTTCAATGATTGATTTCAACCAACAGCAGTATTTTGCTGTAGAGAACATCTTACATTCTCCAGGAGAATTTGGGTACAGTATGACCATGGGTTGTCAGTATGACCACAGGCCTGTCCCCATTTTAAGGGGCAACATCTCCTATCAGCAATCAGGACAGGAAAAAAGTCAACACTGACTGAGTCAAGTTTCCGACGTGGCTCTCACCTTTTTTTTTTTTTTTTTTTTTAGTGATTAAAGGTGGCCCCTGTGTGTTGGGTTTTCCTTGATAGCTGCCACTTGGAAAAATAGAAAGGGAAAGAGATTGAGGGGAAAACACAGGCAGAGGAAATTAACAAAAAACAAGCCCATACGATGCGTATGAGAAATTTCAGCCAGCCTGTTTCATCATCTGAATGAGATCTGGCAACATTAATAGCCAATCTATTAATGGTCCCTGCTATCAGGCGTGTCCGGGCTGGCAGGTGACAAATGATAAGCAGCCCTCCCCCCTCTGAACATCGTTTGCCCATGCATTGTATTCACAGCGGGTTGGGGGGGGGGGGGGGGGGGGGGGGGGGGGGGGTATGGAGGATATGGAGGAACTGTAGCGTGACAGTTAAGGAACTGTGCTCATGACATAGGGGTTGCAGGTTCAAATCTATGGTGGTGCACTGCCGTTGTGCCCTTGGGCAAAGCACTCCACCTGCTCCAATTGCCCATGATGCACTGTAAATAGCATGTAGTAATGTTCACAAGTTGACGACGGATGGGGACATTTGCTAATAACTAAAAGTACATGATTATTTTAAACATAATTCACACGCGCACACATTGCCACATTCAAACACAACTAAAGTCTCTCCAACTTGTATATTCACAAACCCTGACAGAAAAATGGCAGTGAAGTTAAATTGGAGTCATGGAGGCGCACGGAAAATTAAGACCTTGTCAAATAAACTCTGAGCGGCTGATTGCTGAAATTGCTCAGACCTGATTGCTTCCCCCCCACGCAGAAAGCAGTGTGATTTAGTCAACAGATGAGGTTTTGCAGGTGGCACATATAGTGATTACGGCAGTCCAGCAGTCAACGAGATATCTCTAAATCCTACCGTCTTGTGTGGTTTGCCATAACAGCACGGTATCGCTTTGGATGGTGCGTGAAGGAAGACCGTTTAATGAAGTTATCAAATTAAACTCCTGTTAATTCAAGTTGTGAATCTGACTCAACGTCTGACAGTGTGTAGAAACTCTGAATTAGTCTATTATACTACATTTTGTAACTGAAAAGACATTTGTTCTATTGAGTGAACAGATGGATGAATTGTTCAGTCGGTTTTTTTTCCACCAAAAATCTCACTCAGCCAAAAGAATATTACCCATCAAAAGAACACCACTTTGTCTTTAGCTGACAGGTGTTCATTTTGCTTAACAGACATGGATTGTTGGGTTTGGCGATCGCCAAAATTAACTAATTTCAACTGGGTTTATTTGCAAAACAAAGACAAGGACCAAATCAACTGAATGAGAGCCTAGGTTTCTGGGCTTGTGTTTACAGCCTACAATGACAGCTAAGAAAGATGACGAAAACTGGCATAACTTCAGGTCTTCCGCGCACGCGCGGGTGGGTGGTCTAAAAGAATGTCTCGTTGGGAATAGAGAAAGTGCACCAGCGATCCAACATATAAACAAATAGATAACAATCTCAGAAAAAGAAACCACTTCCAAATGCATTTCTCTCTTCTGATCTCTGGAATTGATCTGAAAGGTTGCTCTAGTCCCATAGAGCAGGGCATGTTAGACTGGCCCAGTTCGTATGTCTGACAGGGCATGTTAGACTGGCCCAGTTCGTATGTCTGAACCCCCCGCATTGGAGTCAAAAGCAGGCAGTGAAACAGGAACGTTGAAAAAAAAAATTCCCAGACATTTTTGGACGAGGGGCATTTTTCAGACACTTCTTATTATTTATTGAGCTCACCTTTACAGTCTTCCGTCCATAAAAAGATTTGACTCAGCAACCTGACTTGGCAGAACTAGCTTTTATTTGGACGATGAGATAGGGAAGCTCTAGGGCAGTGTTCAAACAGCATTGCTGAAAGTCAACCAAAAAAGTCACAGTACTGTAGGTTTAGGCCCTGTGGATTGAGCTGCTGCAACAAAAACTTTAAACCTCAAACAAACCATGTTAAGGAAATGTGAAATACACAGAAAATCTGGACAGTCAATCTATTTTATGAATATGATGTTCATGCCGTGATATTTCTGTTAGTCGGCTTGACGTGTTGCTTGTTGTGCTTTCTTGCAAAACTGTGGGTTATTGCACACACAATAACCTTGTCAATGTAATTGCTGCTGTTAAAATAAAGACAAGAACTGGAAAAAAAAACTGTCCGTCGCTTTTTTTCCAGTGGCAAACAAAAGCATTTTCTTCTGCGTCAGTTTCTGTTCCATTCAACCCATTCCCGTGCAAATGACAGGAAAGCTAGCTAGCGTGGAATATATAAGTCAGCGGCGTAATTGGTCTTCTGCTGTCTCATTTTGGGAAATGGGCATGCATAATTTCCGAATGACAATTATGTTAAAAATACCCACTGACAAAGAGGAGAGGAAAAAAAAAAAAAGGAAGAATGTATTGGATTTAGCATTACCAGGCATGCCAGCAAAAGGTAAAAGGTGGAACTGGATCGTCTCCTGGTCTTCGGTGCTCTGTCACCGCTTTCCCACTGATTGAAAGCCGATGACGTGGCACAAGCATCGACGTTGGGAGAGCAATATCACGACTTACTATCATTTTACACATGATTGTTTTAGGTTATAGTGAAATGAACGTCGATTTCTGTCATTTACAATAAGCTGCTGTGCTGTAAAGTGATGACATTTTACAGTGTTTAATTTGCAGTTATCAGTCATTTACTGTAAGGATGCAGGACATTTTTGACAGAAAACATCAGTTACAGCACTATTTCTGTCAAATTTAACGGTCAGAAATTTCCCCTTCCCATCGTAGTATTTATAGGTTTTATAATTAAAGGTAAGGAGGACCAATCTTACTGCAGTACTACTAATATGGTGCTTTCATTTTGTTGATTGCTGGTCTAGGTACGACAGTACATCATCATGGTGTTCTGAGTGCTCTTGGCTTTTAGTTTATTTTATATGAAAATAAGGTGTACAGTTTGCAAAATCACTGGGAATAAAGGTAATATCACCAAAAATGATTTTTAATGAAAAAAGCTACTCGCGTACAGCAAGCAAACGTCCACACTCACTATAGATCTGTAAAAAGAAAAATACAATTACAAAAACAATATGATCTGTTGCCACCTCAAATTACTCATATCGAAATTGTACCTTGTTACAAACCATTCACGACCATTTTACACACACTAAACAGGCCATATTCCAAAGCAATGTTACCCATGTTTTCTTACGTTTATTTACATAACCTGTGTTTGTTCATCTTGCCATCTCACCTCTCATTCGGTTTCTTGAAATGTCACCTCAAAGAAACAAATCCCTAATTTGCTAGATTAAAATAGAAAAATATTAGACAAAACAGATAAAAACTATGGTCAGCATATTTAGCTTGCATTAGTGTTTAGCGATGTTCCATCCGTAGTCGCTGGTCTCAGATATGTTGTTAGCCAGGTCTGGCACTATTCCTCGTACAAATTAAGCAAATGCCCTCCTGTTCTCCGTGAATGTATACATGCAACGCATACTTCATATGCTCAAAATTTGAAATAAACGTACTCCGAGTTTCAAAATGTATTCTGTGTGAAGCATACAACAAATCATTATCATCAGCGCAATATCCGTGCATCCTGGATCAAGGTTCTTGCCTCTTTTTCCTGCACTACATGAATTTAAATGAACACTTTTAATACTCCATGGTGCTATTGTATCTGCTATTCATAGAGCTAACTGCCTTACTATTCAAGAACATACTAATTCAAGGTGAATATGCAATTTTACTATTAAAGTAAATACTTATGGCATGCTTCCTCATTTCATTGAGCACAAACATTCTGTATGTGCTTTATGTGAAAACATTACATTTTTGGAAACCGTGCACAGCCTGAAAAATGTGTGTGTACATTACTGCGAGCGCTCAATCTGATTTTCATCACAGAGACGTTAGATGAGGAGAGATGTGTTGGAGCTATAGCGCAGCCGGAGATCGGCGGTGCGGATACGAGAGAGGCGTGTCCTTTCTTTCCTGCTCAGTCCCTGGAATCAATCTGTATTCCAGCTGCGGCTTGTTTACCGTGAATCCCGGAGTTTAGACCCTGCGCAAGAGCACACCGCCGACATTAGGCTTTCATATTCCGATCAATCCCCGCCTCATTCATTTTACGCTTATCGCATAACATTTGATTCTGGGGCCCCTGGTTCCCCAGACAGCCGGGATGATGATTGATAAAAAAAAGTTTCTTTTCTCATTTTCCGATTCAGTGTGCTTCTCAATAACATAAACAGAAAATATATGTGAACAATTCTGAGGAGATGGATATGAAATGTGTGCAAGGAGATGTATGCTCGCCTCAAAACTCAGGAAGAACATTCTGGGTGGCTCAATGCAGTGACTAAGATCTGCATGGCAGCAATAAGGCATCGTATAAATAAACCAATAATCAAACCTTTCTGGAACATACTCCTTTTCAGTGATTGGCTATCTTTGGTTTCTCTTGAGAATTGTTTTATTTTTTATTCTTATCTTTCTTTACATCATAAAGCAGTTCAGAGTTTATTAGTAGCACCGAGTCTTAAGTTCACTACCTAACCTAATTACACTGATATGCACAGCAGAAAAAAAACACAAATAATACCCTGATTTGTATGAACACATTTTGAAACACTGCAGGATTTCCTCGCCCTTCTCATTAAAACCTGCAGTTGTAGAAGACCCAAAACAGTTCAAATGCATTACCTCGACTGATAAGCATCTGGGTAATTATTTGTGTGTGTTGTTTTTCTGTTGCACACATTTTAATGACTGTGTAACCGTACTAGATGGGTGTTGCAAATAAACGGCTGTGCCTTTTTTGAGTGCGTCTCGTATTCAACTACAACTAAATTCTTTATATCAAACAGCTTCTTTTTTCCCCACATATAAATATGTTGGCTTTTTTATATAAATAGTGCTGAGACGTACACCTTTGTCAAATTTTTATAGTATATAGAAAAATTATTTGTATCTGGCTTTTTAGCTGTATATTGAAAAAGCTAAATTGAATATACTAACTCTGATACATTTTTGGTTCAGTTGACTGCAATGGCCCGATTGGCGGACGAGCATCAAAAGTGGATCACTGAAACATCAGTGAAGTGAGAAAATGTACTGTCTGGTAAAACTCAAACTCAGTACAGTCCATAAACACGTTTTACTACTACAAATTACAATAAAAAGGGGGGAAAAGGCAAATAATAAATCAATACTTATTTTTATATTCAGCTAAGATACAAAAGCCTCCCGGTTTGCAGTCTATCTCGACAATATAATTTGCCCTAGGAGGCTTTTTGGAGTAAATGCCCATGTGACGACTCTGCATCTCCCTCACCGGTATATCCGACACGAGGAAACTGCCAGTTCGCTAACAGCCTTGACACAGTGGTATTAAAGGGAACGAAAGCCACAGTGAAACCAAACCTTCATCACACCCACAGGTATCCATCTTAAACCAACCGTGTTGCAGGTGCCATGCTGCCTCTAGTCACGAGATTACCGATATTGAGTTGGACAGGCCTCAATTCACCCGTGCCTTGTGTTACTCAGGCACACTGACTGTGAAAATAGGGCCCCATTCTCATAAATGCAGTCCATCACTTTTAGGCTGTGGATTCCATTCGAGCTACCTACATCGCTCGGTAAACATCGAATGACAAAATAAATTGGCTTTGTGCTTCTGTAGGATGGATGCCAATGTGTCTGTGCCACTCCCCCCTTTCCCAGTGCCCCCCCCCCCCCCCACAGTGCTGTATAGACGCGGTTCCCCATCGCTCGAAGATTACTCTTAACCCCCCCCCCCCCCCCCCCCCCCCCACACACACACACACACACACACACTCTACTGTACCCTTAGCAGTGATAACGGCCAAATCTCCGGGTCTTACAGGGTAGCAAACAAAAATAAATTGTGTTGCAAAAGAAATGTTTGCTTAATTTACACGTTCACCGTTAAACAAAGTGAAGGGCTACTCGGCAGAGTGATGCTGGACAGAATCTGCTGAAGCGTACAGAACTTTAGGATCATGGAATGTTTGTACACTATAGATAGGGATGCACAACATAGGCTACTCTGATTGCCTGAGCTGAGCACAGAGATGGGGGTTGATTTTTGTCCAGTTAATCTGATTGGCTGTAATGATGTCCTGGGTGGGCAGATAAGGTTCTCCTACTTTATAGGGTACCACTGTTTTGCATATTTCTCATGGTTTCGTGGGCTCCCACCATACAAAACAGGCTAATCATTGCTTTGTACACATTGATCATTGTATACCATTCTGCCAGAGTCCAGATTACAGGGAGGTTTTCTCCCTTATCGCCTCCCTCAATTTCCAACAGAGTCTGCCTGTGGCTCCGCATTGGAAGTACCTGAGACACGCACATTAGGAAACCATTATTTTCTATTCAGCCTGTGTACCAAGGTCAGACTTTTAATGAGATTTCTACATCCAGCCGTCTGCCATCCCTGAAACAGTGGGTATGTAAAACAGTAAGCCGGAGATTATTGACTCAGACGCTCGTTCGTATTAGCTTTTGGAAATTGAATTTATACTTGTGCATACTTGCTGGCCTGCCTAATAGAACTTCTCCTGGCCTCTCCTGCCCATGTGATTGCTTATAAGGCCTGTTAATCATTTTAATAAAGAATTCTATCTGATATCGCCTACACCACTCTGCCTTCAGGGTAAAAGCAAGCTAGCCTTGAACTCTCTCAGTTCTTCTGTTTTGGTTTGTTTATTCACGTGTGTTAAGAAGGCTTATGTCCTGCGTCTTGTCTGCTTACTATTGGTCGTACAGTATTAGTCGCATTTCAGTCCAGAAAAAGTTTCGAGAAGAACCAGAAGTTCACCTGCTGCATCCATTTTTGCAAAATTAGTATTGCTGGTCAAATATTTGCACAACATCACAGTCAGAGAGACCTGTGTGTGCGTGTATCAATATGTAAGTTAATCTCTGTTATTCGAATGTAATGATTCAAATATAAGTTTACTTCATTATAGTCATTGTCTGATAAGTTGTACCAATGCTACCTATCAATACTATAGCCCATTGTTGGTTTTACTTGTGTAGTTGGGAACTGATGTATATGAATGACGCAATGTATTGGCGAGCGTTGCTAGGAGGTAAAACGTGAAAGTAATGACGGCCTTTTTTCAGTGCTTAGTTAGTTTCTGAGCTCTCATTATTCATTGTGTATAATGTACACGCATGCAATATTGGAGCTTGCTGTTACTATTGCATGTATGCACCGTGAATGACAAACATTGTATTCCAATACAGCAGTATTCCTTGTATGCATGTTTATAGTAACTCTGCTAATGCTGCAATCATTATATTTGATCTTGTGATTAATGTTATGACATTTATGTTATGTTTATAGAACCACACGCATACTGTGAACGAAGGAAGGAGGCTGCATTAAGTCTTTATTGAAGTGACAGACGTTTTCTTAAGTGCATTCTTACTGGGTGCCCCACGGTGATTACATTTACCAACCAACCACTGAAGTCAGTTGGGAGGAGTTAAACAGTTTTCTCACCTTTGCCGGTTCAACAGGCCAGTCATATGAAACATGCCATTTTCTCTATACAGCTCAATCAACCACAAAGCTGGTTGCCTGGACACTGGCCTCAAAAATAATTATCATTAAATAAATAACTAAATAAATCTGTCGCAATTAAATCTAAAAATAGTCTTTTCTCTTTAGAGAAAAATCGAGAATGATGACATGCCTGCATGGATGGGCTCTAGGACAGAGCTAATCACTCAGCTCTGGATTCAAATCTTCCCCCCCGCTGGAAAACAATTTCAATAGAGAGGGAGCCATTAACTCCAGCCCCCCAGAGTGGATGGGTTATCGAACAGGGTTTCGCCTGGGCCATCAAACATTGTCGAAGTGCTCGATTTGAAAGTGGAGCCGATCTTGTGCAGCGCGGTATTTTCTTCCGCATACTCACAGGAGCCTTGGCTAGAGATTAAACAATGCAGGTTAGCGCCCCGGCGACCTTCGATCTTCGTCCCGGGAGTCGTCACAGGGGTGGCGAGGCAGGCGTGATGGAAGGGGTTCTTCAAGAATGCAGGCGAATGGGAAAACGGCAATGCGCGGCGTTGGTTGAGCCTGCGTTATCTGCGACGCCTTGACGTGACAGGCTATCTCCAGCCAGCCACTGGAAGACTGGAAAAGCTCCTGAGAGAGTGACGAGCGAGCTCACTGAACCGCCAGCAGTGATGGTGTCACATGAAAAGAAAAACAAGGCCTGCTGCATTACTGTGGAAATAGGCCAGCCAGATATCTTGAGGCACACTGTTGTTGTTCTTTGGCCTCAAATAACAGGAAGTAAGGAATTACATATCTCAGTATTTTTTCCACAGCCCTATAATTCCTTCTTTTTTTTTTTTTTTTCCCCCCCAAACATTTTTGAATGTCCAGACTTAATTCTAGGCCAGCCCTATCACTACACATCCTCCAGGGATGGTGGGTGAGGGAGGGGCTTGTGGTTCGTGCAGCCCACTGCTGCTTCCCCAGCTGAATGTGCAAAGATCAAGTTCCTCAGGTGGATATGCTACACCACCCTAGATTACCCCCGTCCTAGAGTATGTAAAATATATATTTTCACACTATTTATTTTATTTTTTTAAATGACGTTTTCCAGTGGGCACAGTGATAGTGCAGCTGACAAAATGAACAAAAAGACACATAATATATCAAAAACACAAACTAACATTCAACAAACATGGTTAGACATAAAAAGGTTGACAGAAAACATACATTAAACATACAACTAACTAATTTTAAATTAGACTTAATATAAGGCAGTACAAGACAGTTCTGACTGGAAAAGGAGAATTTGTGTGTTGGGGGCTGCTTTACATCCCATAAGTTGGGTGCTGCTAGACCTGCATAGATCTTTGATCTATTTGATTTTGGGGTTCTTGTGTTTTCAATAAAATTTCTTGGTTATGAAGTCTAGGGTGTTGAACCAGTTGGATGTAGTTAGAACTTGAGTCACTGAAAATAAGTACACGTATGTTGTTTTGAATAATATTGCCATTTTGACTGCTGCTATCCTGCCAATTAGTGAGATGGGTAGGTTGTAAAAAAGAAAAGAAAAAAGATTTCCACAACAATCTTCCAGTCATTGGTGACAAACGTCTCTACCTGAAATCACTCTGGAGTCATGAATCCCCTTTTTTTGTCATGAATCCATTTTGAGAATCATTAGGTAAAGGAAGCACCACCAGGTCCTCCAACACTGCCATGCTCACTGGAGTTTGCCAGTATTTCAGCTTAAATAATGAAAGCAGCAGCAAGGGAAAACTGAAGGCTTGGGATAGCTGCTGTACTTTCTTTCAGGAAATGCTTGCAAACTAGAGACTTTTTTCACACTTATTGCAGAAAAGATAGAGCTCGGCCCTGGTGTTTGTGAGGACACAGGACATCACAGAAATAAAGCAAATAAACTGCTGCTTCCCATCAACAAAGGTGTCTTGAAGTCAGCTGCATATAATTTTTAAACAAATTAGGCTGCTTTTTCCTAATTATATTTTTCTTTGTTTAGGCCTGGAGCTCATGCATTTCCCCTGCAGGTTGCAGGGTTAGAGAAAATCTGCCTGCAGCATACAAGACTACATTTCCCAGCATGCTCCCATCTTCATGAGATTCCAGCAAGTGCTGTTGGCATAATATCAGGCAAGTGGAACAAAAGGAATAGACATTTGTACATTTGGCATGACACCAAAGCCATCTGCACATTAGCGTATCATGAATAAGTAATCATGTGACGGTTGCATGCCAAATATGGAGAAAGACGCAGTTGTTTGGTAGTGGAAGGGCTGGTATCCAATGGCTTTCATCAAAAGTCAAAAGTCTTCCATCTATAGTATAAATTAACATTTTATACTCTTAGATATGCCCTCTTCCATGCTCCCACCAAGATAACTCAGACATTTTACTGTATGTATTCTTACAATGTGCAATTGATGCCATTAACTAAAAAAAAAACAGCAATGTTTTTCCTTTATATATTTATATTCTTTTTATATCTATATTCTTCTACTACTTTTATAATGTCATCAGTCTAGATTTGGTTCATCCAGACTAATACAGTCAGCACTATTAAACGGGTGCAGGGTGAGAAAGATTTTAATCAAGTAATTGATATGGATACTTTTCATTAAAGATAATACTTTTTATTAAAACAGGACGGGAGGGACTGATGAAAATATCTGGTTATCAAAACCTGATTTCAAAGGGATCTGATTACTTTGATTGGAACTGTGGTGCGTATGGCAATTGAGGTACCCTGATTGGCCCACCAAAGGATATAACGTGGAGTTACTTCAACTGCCTGTACAGTGTGTCTCTACAACACTCCCACTGTGAAACATAACGTTGTGTGGTATTTCAATGTGAAAAGACAGATTGAGAAGAAAAGGCTATACCACGCACTACACCAACATGAAACAGTTTATTGTTTGTAAAACGTAAACTGTAAGTAGCTCTCATGTCGGCACATAGCATCAGTTCTATAAATGTTTTTAATTCACAAAAGGGGCATGTTTTCAGTCCGGTTGACCCTCCTCCAAGACGGGTCCACCCACAGTAAAGGGACGACATCATTTGACGGTACGGTTACCGCTAAAAGCTGTGAGACACAAAGCGCTCCCGAACTCATCAACTGACGGTAATGATACAATGCCGTCCGTCCACAGGATAACTTAAGGTAAAAAATTCAGTGTGTTGTGAGCTGTCTAGCTATTTCAAAGGCTCGCTCAAATTCCAGATTTACACGGTGAATACAAACTGTGAATTATAATGGAGGTCCGCCTTACATTTAGCTTGCATGTAATCACGGGACGCAGAGCACTCGTTTGGAAGGCTTGAGGATTCACAGCCTGCAAAATGAATGCGGCAGCTGCTTTACATATCAATACGCATCCAATTTTCTCTGCCACCCTCTACTTTACACTCCACTTTTTGGTGACTTCATTTCAGTGGAAGGAAGTTTTGTCATACTTTCATCTATTCCTGCTGCTACTGATGGAAAATTACTGAAGGGGATATATTGCTGGTGAGGATTTCTTTTTTTTTGGCTCCAAAAAGCAATTTCTTGTCAAAGAAGGGAGAAGTACGGGAGGCTAGAGTGGTTAAGTCAGTAAAGGTGCTCACCAAGAGATCGACTAAGAGCCTATAGACAGACTAAAAATCGACTAGACCGCGTTAATCCCTGTAAACCCACAACCTGAGCCAGCCAGAGGCGGGTGGGGAGTTTGGTTTCTCCTTTATGACTTCTAGATAATCTTTCCTTGCTACTGCTGCATTTGACGTGCTGTTGTGGGGGTTTAGGCCAGGGCAGGATGTGAAGCATACTATGACGTGTTATCTGTAAATTGCGCTATACAAAACATTTTTGATTTGATTTGACTGTTACAGGCCACAATGTGGGCTCTGTCCTTAGGTGACTGTTACCAGGAGTCTACAGTGCCAATGCGTTCCCTCATCCAGACAGGGATGTTTTAAGTTGATGTGAGTTTCATGGGTTACAGATATCTTCCAAATAACATGCCCACAGGCTACCACCTTTTCCCTTTACCTGAACCACAAACCAAACAATTTTGGTCGAACATTACACATTTTTAATACTTAAACATTGCTCAGAGATCCACACAGCAAGCTATAGAATCCAACCACCTCACAATAATGAAAACTCACTAATTCAGTGTATGCCATAGCCTCATCGTTGTTCAGTCACAACCAATTAGTTAGGAACTGATGTATCACAACATAGAGCTTGAAATTGTTTTAATGAGCTTACCCCTTGCTTCATAGGACTTTATTGTACGGATTAACAGTTCATCAGAAGCTAATGGATTGAAGAATTATCTGAATGGTTTGTTGTAATTCTTCTATTATTCAAGTTACGGTAGGAGAGACGATTGTCCACAGTTCTCTCAGTGCAGAGATGTATTACTATCTTTGAAGATAATTATTTGACTTATTTCTGAGGCACATGGCGGTGATTGAACAGACCCAGAAGCCACATGGTTATAGATTTTCAGACACGCCCGATGCTGTGCTCATGAATACGATATTTTACCTGACTCATCCAGTCAATCATGGCTAATCTCCTGACCTTGCTTGGCGAGTCTACCACATGAGCGTCACGAACGATTAGTACGCAGAGCAAGTTCTGTCAGAAAACCTCTCGCTGTAGCCGGCCATAGTCAGCTAGCAACCATGCGTCCCATACTCAACCAATCACAGACACACACCTCTAATTGAGCACCCTTTTTAAACCAAGAATCAGTTCTCTCTGCTGCTTTCTGACGCACTGCTTACGGCTTGTGTTAAAATCTATTTTCTGTCACCCTCCACCACCCCAGCTTCCACCAGTTGTTTGGGGGCGGCAGTGTAGCACAGTGGTTAAGGAACTGGGCTTGTAACCGAAAGGTTGCAGATTCGATTCCCAGGTACGACACTGCCGTTGTACCCTTGAGCAAGGTACTTCACCTGCATTGCTTCAGTATATATATCCAGCTGCATAAATGGATACTATGTATAAATGCAAATGCTGTGTTAGTCGCTCTGGATAAGAGCGTCTGCTAAATGCCTATAATGTAATAATGTAATGTAATGTTTGGATCTGCTTTAGTACAGGGGGTTTTCTGGTCATCTCCTGTTTAGCGGGGGGAGATGCCCGTGCTCCAGAGCAGTACTAAAGCAGATCCATTCAGCGCCAAACCGAAATAATTATGCAGCACATTCATTCAATAAAATATGTTATTTAAATACGTAAGTTGTCCTGACAGAAATGTTCTTTGTCAGGATTCGCCCGGGTCCTTCCGGCATCGACCAGTAGAGGCCACCACCACTTCACCCTCATGTTTCCCCGTCTCGTCAGTTAATTGTTTGTCATTATAAGATTATTGGTTCTCGTTAGTCTGCACGTGTATAGTTAATTTAGGTAATTGTCTGCATGTGTGTCCCTGTATATATGTGTTCCCCAATCCCACTGTGTTTCGCTGAGTTTAATGTCCTTAGTTAGACTTTCAGCTCCTCGTGTAGAGTGATTCCCCTTGGGTCTTAGTTTTCTCTAGTTTTTATATTTTCCCTGTATCTTTTGCCTCCTGTGTTTTTTTTCCCTTGTATCTTTGCCTCATTGTTTGCTAGTGAAGAACTTTAGATTTTTGCACTACTTTTGGTCTGCACTTGGGTCCCCACAACACCTGAGCCCCTCCAGACATTCTTGTGCAGAAAGGTTAGCATTAACATGTGTAATGGTTGTCTTGGGCTGCGTCCCAATATTCTTCACTCCCCACCTCCTTTCCTCCACTCCCCCACTACCACTCCTCTCCTACCCGGAAGTATGCAAAACTGCCTGAACGTTTCGAGTACAAGTATTTGCATGTACAGTATACAATGTGCCTGACATTGCGGTTTGCATCGAGACATTAATTAACATGTAACCATCAATACATAATTGAGATGTAATCAGCAACATTAGATTGCAACACAAAGATCTGTTTCCGGGGCAGGAGTAGTGGAGGTAGTGGAGGAAGGGAGGGTGTATTTTTCTACTTTTAGGACGCACCCTAGGCGTCTACTTAAGGAAGCTATTCAAACCATAACTTCCTATACAGTACTGCATAGCATTTTCTTTGGTTTAAGCAGAATAGTGAATTAAATAGTCTCCTGCTAAGCCTTATATTTCTGTTAGTAGTGCGGCACTCATTTCACTCGAGACCTCAATTCTGGCTTTATCTAGTTTTGCCTGTAATGGTCCAGTGTCCACTTCCGGAGTCATTACTGAATTTTGTTGAGGCCTACCTGAAAACTGATCCATAATGAATTTCACCCCTGGTGGGGAACGCAGCACATGCTAAATGCATGGTTTGTCCATGCAGAATTACTATTGAATATCTGACGCTTATTATTAAGTGCCGTCATTACTGCATTATTCAATTAAGATTTCAGAGACGCGTCTCTTAAGATATGCACCATTATAGTATGTCTCTTTGACAGGCTTCGTACTCTTCCCATCTGACTGAGTCCCCAGGATGGCCTTGGTTGAGAAGAGCTTTGGTTTTGAGGGAAATATGTATGACACACTCATAAAGCAGCAGACAACGCCGAGCTATGCATTAAAAATGGATTGTGCTTCGTTGGCCGATTTATTCATCATCCGGATTTAATCATCAGAAATGTACTTATAACAAAGGCTTCCTCGGCAGTAACTTATGAGCTGCTTGTCACTGGCATCAATTACTACGCAACAGCGCGATCCTGAAGTGAACTGCAACGTACGACAGGCATACGAGATGCTCACATCTTTCCATCCACGCCGTAAGACCACAATCTGAGATATGGCTCTTGCATTGCTTGCAGGTTTTGAAAAGGCAGGCAACCCCTGATTAGGATAGGCCATGCAGGCTGATTAGCTCATAAGTCAAAGTATGCGTCTTCTCATTATCAATTTTAATCGCCGAGATAAATTAGAAATATTAGATTTTCCTTACTGCCATTAAAAGTTTGCTCTATTAGAGTGATGTCTGACCCTGATATTTCAGAATTGTCCAGGATTAGCTTAATTTTTTAAGAGGAGAATGCTTTGGGCTCCTCAGTTTAATTCTGCATTAGCTTCTCCCATTAACATTCCAGGTAGCTGTGCTCAGTGAATGAAACTGGCTCACAGTGAAGTACATCGGAGTACTCCCACTTAAGCCGGATTTATACTTCATTGCATGACCTTTTCAACAAGTGTCGAGCGACAAAATGAAGGGCTGTGTCCAAATCGGAGCCCTATCTACTGCGTCCTGTCTCCTGTGTACTGGCAGATGTGTTCTGTTTAATGTGTACTGTTTAGAACGTGCATGTGCAGTACGCGAAAAGATATCCTATTTTCCAACTGCACTGTGGAAGTGTCGTAAAGACGTACCACCCTTGCGCGGCCATCTCACTTGTTTTTGTTGTTGTTGAAGGAAAATGTCAACAAAGCTACGCGTCATATTTATGCGACCAAAATGTTTACTTCTTGAAAAGTGTGCTCCCAAATATACTCAGTGAAATCCCGGAAGTAAGTATATCATACGAGGGTTTTAAGTATACTACTTTTAGAGAAAATTTTGCCTACTCAATAGTATGAAAGGGTGCTGACTCAGACACAGCCAATGCGTCGTACTGCATTTACACTTCGGCGAGCCGAAGGTGTGTGATGAAAGTTCTGGAATTTTAAATGTAGGCAAATTTTGCTAGAAAATATGTTGCAAAAAAGAAGGTGGTTCATTCGTCCCATATACCAAACGAGGGAAAACCAGGCGAATATGTTCTTTAAACAGATGCGTGATATACTACATTTCAGATATTTTAGGATGCCAGTAAACCGATTATGACGTTTTCCGTGACATAAGAAAACTGTAGAGGTGCGTGACACTGACAAAAAAGGGTAGTGTGACAAAGAATAAATCAGGCTTTAAGGTGCAGGTGATACAGCAGATATTCACAAGGCAGGATTGGGGATTCCAGTTTTGAGGGGGCAAAATAAATTCTCATTACAAGATTTGGTGCTTGTTGTTCAAGATTGTTTGTTGTTCTTTGTGTAACTGTTAGTGGCAAGAATTGAATAAGTTTTAATTTATACTTTAAACATATTTTGATCAATTCTATAGTTTTGGTATTGCATTCTGAATGCTTTAAATGCACAAATAATAAAAAAAAAAAAAAATAGGAATAATAATAATAATAAAAAAGAATAAAATGTGATGCTTTAAAGCCCCAGGGAACAAAGCCTAAAATTGTTTAAACGTATGTATTATATCAAACTTGAGTGTGTTATTAAGCATCCACCAAAGTTTGAATGAAAAATAAAATATATAAATGTGATAAAAATACAGCTCAAAAACAGCTGAATTAGCTGATCAGACCTGTATTAGGACGGTCGGGGCGTAGTCGTAATATTCTAATGAGCACGCTTGATTGATATTCCTCTGTCCAAGAAGACACTAGGCATCACACACAACAAAAATACAAAATAGCGCAAGTGGGGAGAATCGGGGTTGTACAACCATATGTAGCTACGAACCTACCGACGCTGAATTTGAGAGTGAAGAAATTCCACAACTAGATAGGCTAACTCACGTTTGTTGGCTTCACAGGTGGTGCAGAATGGTGGGTTTCAAGCAGATACTAAGTTTCCATGTTTCCATAATAAAACACACTTCTTAACTTTGTTATAACATTTGTTTCTTCCAATAAAGACGTGGATATTGCTGCTAGTTAGTTAGCTAGTTGATGTTGGGTAGCTCCACAGAACGATATAAGAACTGTGGGTAGCTCGCATGTTGAATGCCACAGAATTGTTTGGTTGGTTACCCTGGCAACTGAAGCTCCGCCCTGCTTCAGTTCTGTGAATCAACTACGCTGTACCCAGCACCAGCGAGTGCAGCAATGAGAAGGCATACGTGACATTTTTAGCTACACATTATTAGCTGTAGTTAGTGCTACACAACCAACGTTAGCCAAGATACGCGTAACGTTACTGAAAGTAAATCCACAGGGCTAGCTAACTCACTGGCCATGTTCGAATATGGCCTTAATGCACATTAGTTTTGACTAAGGGGCCAAAACCAGGCTTTTGTTTTGAAGCTCACTTCCTGGTTGGGCTGGGAGCGGCCATAGTGTCGTTGCTCACTAGTGCCACTGTGGTTGGCTCTAGTATAGGTCTTTCACCATGTAAGTCAATGGCAGCAATGTTGTCAAAATACTAAGTCAATAAAGTTTTTCCACAAGAAAATGTAGTTGCAATAGGTGCTTTTCCTTCGTCTAATACCTGTCCATGTGCCGAATTATTGTGTCGTTTGGACAGGGTAATAACATTTGTTCAGGACCAATCAGGGACAGGTTGAGTCCTGGCGTCATTGCTAAAGATAGGTTCTATAGGGTTCTCACTGCCCTCACTCGGAGGGGCGGGACCCGAAGGGGGAGACAACAATCATTCGTCTAAAATGCGCCCTGGCGTCTTGGGACCTTTATACAGTCTATGCTGTAGACATAGAGACACGCTGTATTTTTGAGTGGAAGTCGAGGGAGTAGTAGCCTACTATGAACAAGCTGTTGTTTTGTGGACGCAGTTCATAACATAATAAATTGACTGCCTTACTCGCTCATTTTCAACATGTTTATCATCACATATTAATTTTGGAGCGAGCTATGATGTGTCTACTAAGAAACAAAAAATGCTGTTTTGTGAGATGAGAGATAGCAGGGGATGTTGCAGCTACACTACAGGCCCAGTGTCTCAGAGCAAGCAGCCAAACTGTGGGTTAAGTATCTCAAATCAATTGCTCCATACCTGCTATTAGCTATTCCACCCCCTGCCGTACGCAATCGCCGTACTCCCCCTGCCGTGTACATTACCATTGCTTAGCAATACTGGGTTAGCTAGCTAGCAAGCTAACGTTAGCTCACGGCAAGTAATTTTAACATTTAGCTAGCAAGTGAACGATAGCTTATGGCAAGCCCTTTTAATTTAACAGTTATTCGACTTCCTTAAAGTCATCCTTGCTGGCTGGCCATATCTACCGTGATTCCCTAGTTAACGTTACTAACGTTAGCCAGCTGCTCCAACTAGAACTCTAACTGGACATTTCTACACCTGGACCTTTTTTTTTCGGTCCCAAAAATTAAGAAAATGTGCAGGGAATAGAGCCAAAGTGTTAGCAGTATGTTTGTACTGACTCAACACGGGGATGTTTAAAATAAAACCAATAATTTATCGGAAAAGAATACAGTGTCTGCGTTTGTAAATGTTTGTGATTAGGTTAGGCTACAGTATGCAGATGAAAGTTAATGCCAGCTATGTAATGTAGGCTACTATGCTTTAGCTAGCGTGTGAACCCAATAACCTACAATGCCGACTTTATCTGCAACAGTTTTCAGAACGGGGCTTCATGCTGTGGAAAACTGACAGACGGCTCTGTACAGTCGATTTAATTAGCGGTTAGCCAAAAAGACTGTGGTGGTTTGCTCATTTAAGACTATGGGTAGCTTGGCTACCGAGCTCAGCTGGTATGCTATCTAGCTAATCAGATTAGCTGATGTTAGCTGAATATAAATTGAAGATAACTGGATGAATGTTAATTAATACCACACATTCAATGTGAATAAATGACACAGTAAAATCGAGGATGAAAATTAAATGTTATAAAAAATTAGCAACTTAAGGAAGTTTACCGCAAGTTCGTGTTGTAAAATGGTGGGTTTGATCAGGTCATGGGCTTCTCCACCCCGAACTGTCAATCATACTGTGCCTGGACCATGAAGATGATATCCGGTTGACCCTGCTCCAAACAACGTCACTTCGGCTCCACGGAGCAGACGTAGTTTGTACAAACGGGCGGCGAAAAAGTCTTCCGGTGACTCAATTCGGAGGCCGTGGGAAGGCGCAATGGGTGATGTCACAGTGACTTTGTCAATATTTTTATACATTCTATGGTTTTGACAAATGCTGGTGGGAGGGACAAGCGACATCAGCCTTGTGATTGGTTTGGGATTAGTGATGTGATGTCACCATTCCCAAGTATAGTACTGCCCAACATCTCTGGAATTCAGAAAGTAATTATTTCCAAAACAAGTATATGCATATTTACGGAGCCCAATATTGTATGTCCACAATACCCAAATTAACCTAATTAGAAGGCAGTCACAAATATTTGTTCCCTGGGGCTTTAAATGCAAGAATAAAAGTAAAAAAACAATTACTTTAACATATTTATGTGTGCAGTCCAGCAAGGTATGATTGAAGTTGGTAATGCAGGTAGAAGACAGTCATTGTCATTTATAGTTAATATCAATAGTCTGTAAAATTTTGAGTCACCAAAAATGTAGCATGACATCATTAAAACTGTAGTAGCAATTTGAGTAAACATCTGTGAATCTTAATAATGACGGTTGCAATGAAAAATCCTTTATTTTTGCTATAATGTGTATTTTATGGTGGCCATTAAGATGGCACACTGTAAGCAAAAAAAAACAAAAAAAAAAAACGATTCAGTGGTATTAAATTATATTAATTTTATTTAATTGAAATAATGATTCAGGGGCCTTTGCCTCAGCGTGATATATCGACCGCGGTCTCTGGCTTGCTTTTTGCTCTGAGCAAAGCTCGGTTTAAAACTCCTACAATTCATTTTTAACACGAAGCCTTTAATTTCCTTTTCGGAAAAGCTATTGCTTTGCACCAGTGCATTTTAAAGTGTTATCTTTCGCCTTCTTAATCGTCTGGGAGTTGGACCATCTGCCGTTGCTTTCTAAATTATTTGTTTATCAGCTTGGTCCCTTCCACAGAAAAACAAGAGTTCATAAACAATGTCTCCCCTGAATTTTAAATGAAACCCTCGTCTGCCAGGTCTTTGAGTCTCGAAGATGGGGAATGAGAGTAATTTTAACCTCGGTCCTACAATGCATGTGTTCTGTCACGCGAAACTCCAAATGAAAAGTTTTATTCATTTAAGCACTTGTCTTACAAGTATTCATTGTTTGTGAGTGTCTGATCAGGAGTCTGAGTCATGTCTGAAGTCAAATGATAAATCATTGAGTCAAATCTCATTACAATTTATATGCGACTTAAAGTTGCCAACAATGCCGTACATAAGAAAACATTATCTTCACAACTTTTATTCACAATTATAAACATAACTATCAATTTTTTATATCGTGCCTATACTTCTTTCCATAAGCACAGTCAACCCGGGTCGCAGGTGCCATAGGACCTAATTTCAATCAAAAATAAGATTACATGTAATTTTTTGAAGAATAATTGGGGTAACCTAATAAAGACGTGTACAACCCGGAGCGTATTGTCTCTGTACATGCTGCTTTGTAATTTCTCGCTGAACACCATGAGCGCTGGACGATGCCCCAGTATCAGCCATTGTGAAGCCGGCAGGTCGTCAAAAACCTCTGTGAATATCCAGGCGGCAGCCCACAGACTCTGGGGGAAAAAAACGCTCTTTTTAATTATGCCCATGTGGCCATGGGCGGAGCTGCCCCCGTATGTTCCCGGGCCCATTCCTGAGTTTTATTGAGGAAAAACGCAATCAAACCAGCCGCGTCCCCCCGCCTGGCGAACCTGTGGCGCCGGCGAGCTCGCGCCACATGGGGGGCCCCCGGGCGGCTGGGGAAACGGCGCTCGGCGGTTAATAACCCGCGGCAGTCACTCAAAACACAAAGGAGGGTGAAAGAAAACAAAGTCCTTGTTTGGCACCTCATCAGCGGCCCGTTTTGCAAACACAGATTTCTGAAAGCCAAGTTAATCAAAGTTATCTGGCTTGTGTTCACTCGCTTGGCTTAATTTGATTTCTTTTATTACAGACTCCGAGCGGCGCACTCTCGGCTGAATAATGCTCCTTCGCATTGGAAGCCATCGTTTCAGCCCAGCCTAGACAACAGCATTGTCACGTCGCGTCTTCCATCTGCCTTCGCTCGATGCGACCGTGCTAATGACGGCCTCAGATTCATGTTGTATACGCTTACACTGAAATCACATGTCAGAGATCTGTTTTTGTACAATAGTGCAGGTATTGATGAATGGTTGGTCATGTTGATCATGTCACGCATTTAAATGCTTGTGAAACTGATCCCTATCTGAGCTTTCACCTGACAACATGAACCGCTGTAAACACGCAACCCTTTGAGTTTCAGGTAACACTGTAGAATTATCACTTAGGCCATGTTTACACTTGCATTTTCGGGCTCTACAACCAAAGTTATTAGCTGGAGTTGCTCATGTTCTTAGAAGGCTTACAAGTTGTTACAAGTATGAGTAACAGGACCCGCTCCTGTATTTACAACAAAGCAATTTGCATTTGAACTTGAACTAGCTAGTTAGCAGTACAAGGGTCTCAGTCTCAAAGAGGGGGAAAAAAAACGTTGGTCTCTGCTTTTATACCACGTTCCCAGCCGAGGCCACCTCAACTCCACCCATTTTTATGTTAAGGATCTCGTGACGTCATAAACCCCCGGAAACCAGCGTATTGGCAAGCCTACACAGAAACTCAGAAAACACCCATTTTGACTAAACATGAGATTTTCAGACAAAAACAGTCTGAAAATATGTATGTGTGTATGATCATAATCTAACCCAAAACATCGGTTTTCAACGGGAAAAGTCGGTCTTTGACTGCAGTATCACTAAGTTAATGTCACATGATTGGATATAAAAGAAAAGCTTTCCAAAGAAGGCAGAAGAATTGAGTGATGAAACTCTTTGACAGGAAACTGCCAGAACACTGTTTTTGACATAATACTGTATTGGAAAGTAATGAATATGAAAATGCCTTGATGTTTGTGATGAACGGAAATCGAGATCGAATCATTGTGAGCACAACCTCCCACTGACAGAGGAGGACATAGTTAAGAGACTGAAAAACAAGTGTAGAAAAGGAACAAGAGAAAAGAAAGGAGGAGGCTGGTAATGAAAGAGAAAGCACCGGAATAATCTCAGGCCAGGAGAACAGCGGGCTGGCTTTGTCACTCCGGCACAAACCCAGAGGAGCGCTTCGATACGATGGGACTTGTCAGGCGGCGACGGCCATTAAAACAAGGACATGGGGCTGTCAGGTTTCAACCCGAGTTTTCCGGACGAGCCGAGCCACCAAGTGATCAGGGCTTCCTGGGCAATTTGTGAGCTTGTCTTTCCCCTGCCGCCACCGGCACCTTTCCTAATTAAAGCCTCCCGACTCCGCGCCTGGCCAGGAGACACCCCGTCTCATCACTCTCCCCATCTCATCTCCGCCGCCATCTGCGCCGCGCCGATCTGCACCTGCGACCTGCGCGGCTCGCCCCCGTATTCGCCCCGCAACCCCCTCGCCGACTGCCTACGACGGGCCCCTACGCTCATCCCTCTTCATTTCTTCATTCATTGAACCAAGTCTAAACGGTATTATTATTATTATTTTAATAATGGCATGTTGCAATCATGTTATACAAGTACACTGGTAATGAACGATTTAATCTCTCCAATTGAATCTGTGTGGAAATGAGTTATTGTTGAGCCCAGCGTACACCACATCTTCAAATTGTATGATGCCTTTTTGATGTAGACAGGGTTTGTGCACAATGACATGTATCTTTGACATAATATGTGTGGGAATTCAATTGTCATTACATGACAATCCTCAACAGATAAAAAAACAGATAAATTACATATTTGCCCAAGTATAAGCTCAGAGGGCTTTTCAAGATGTCTTTATTAAAATGCATATTACAATCTTGCAATAGCACAGCTTGATAATTTTCTCAAAACTGGGATTTGTCAAAAAGGAGGCGATTACCATGCCAAATATTTTTCATGTTATTACCATCATTTCAAAGCAGGGGTAAAGGACAAAAAAGGATTCTTTTCACATTAATCAGACAAATTGTATGGGAAACCATGATTTCACAAAACATCATTTCATTTTTTTATACTCTATTTTTATGAAAATTACTAGTTACTATTAGTCTTTCAGTTTCACAAAAGTGGGCACAGTCAAATTCGGTGAAAATACCTGCACTCATCAATTGTCACCTTCTCAATTCCACAATGAGGGGGGCTTGCATAACACATGAAAAGAAAGTGTCTATTCATCTGTGGAGATTCAGATGAGGCTCGCTGTCCCTGCACGAAGAACAGGACGTCTCCGGTCATCAAATGCTCGGAATCCGTCTGAAAATCTGTATTAAAAAAAATCAGAAAGGGGTCTGTCTGAAAGTGCACGGCCCTGGAGGAATTGACAGGTGACTAATGTTGGAGCTCCTTGTGCGAGCTCTGCAATGTCTCCTTTCTAATTTCAAACGTCAAAATTAATCCTCTAATTATGTTAGACCAAGAACAATGTGACAAGTGGTTTCTGTACAAAATGCAAGAATGTATTTGTAGCAGTTGCAGGTCCTCTGGTTGATTCATATTTTCTCTTGGCACAAATCCAGCAGCATAATATTTCTTCAGCATATTATGTGTACATGTATCTATCCAATGTGGCATATCTGAGGATCTTTTATATTCTCAGACTTGTCAGTGAGAATACACCCCCCAATGTTATAGGTAAAAAACATCCTTTGAAGTTCTGCTAGGAGAGGTTAATGCTTAATTAACGGCTTTCTAGGTGCTACCACTGCAGATTCGAAAGCAGCAGAGCAATGTTTTTGTATTCCAGCATATGTCACCAACACCGTCTTGAAACCAGCAGCATCACAAGCTTTCCAATAAGTTTTCCATAGATGCGGATCTCTTGGGTTTAATCAACAGCACCCTCTTTGAAATAAGACATTTTGTGAAAAGAGTGGTATTGCACTGATCTCACCCTCCCTGTGATTCGCAGATTTGTTTGACGGTACAAACTGCAGTAAGAAACGTTGCGTGTACACACATTCAAACAGGTTAGTGTGATTAGTGTGACCGTAGCGGAAGCCCTAAAGCTGAACCGTGATCGTGTTTTCTTTTCATATTGCATTTTCATTTAAAAAAAAATCATTTTCATTTCTCTCTTTTTAATAAAACAATTGTAATTTTCCATCACGGCCCTAGAGCCACAGCCCCAGCATACTGGTAGCATTGCACCTGAAGCACATTGACTCCTGCCGTGCACTCTCCTACAAGCCGGTTGATGTGTTGCGCTCTCTGGTCCTCCGAGTGCTCGCTATACGGCAGCAGGAGTCGCTCACCGCAATACGCCTTACCGAGAACAACCAGTACCCTGTGTGCGTGAGCCTCACCAACGTGGGTTTATCAAAGCCAGGTATTCAATCAGTTATTCAAAATTAAGGACAGTGATAAATACCGTTAGCCTTTCCAATTTACTCATGGAGCTAATATAGTAACATAATATTATACTACTAAAAACATTTATAATTTTGTAATTTACAGATTAATTTTGTCCATAGAGGAACATTTTTACAGCTTGTTGAATTCAATATATCATAATATTAATGCGAGACCCCTTGTGGAATCTCATGATCGGTACCGTTGTATATATCTACTGTCACAAGGATGTACGTATTTGTGCAAGTGGAAAGTGTCATTAGGAGACGGCACCAAGCTTACAGCTGGAACATGTAATATTAACTAGTTGATTCGCCATGTAGCTCAGAGTTTCTAAAAGAGAATTAAGCAGCTTTCATCCTTCAGTGTAATTAAGAAGTGAATGGGAAAGGTAACTGTCAAAAAGCATTACACTTTACATTTTTCATATCTCCCAGCTAATAATTACTATACATACTTCAATTACATCATGAAATTGAGTTCACAAGGAGGACACAAGCTTCAATGATCTAAGCCTAATATTGACCTAATTGTTCTAATTGACAGTGCATTACCCAACGGCAAATATTCCGACAAGTACTGCAGAGTGGCAATTATTGAGGTGCACAATTCTTCTGCCGAAGGTACAAACTGTAAAGAGTATACAGTTTTAACACCCTGTACCTCCTCCTCCCCATTGACCTGAGGGCTGAGTACAGTATGCTGAAATGATGCCTCACAGTCTCTGCCTCACTGTATCTGCTCAGGCTTATTATGTAGTTCATTTTTAACTTAGAAATTTCTCAAATTTCAGCGAATGTGTCCTACAATGAACATAAATGTTGCACAAGACAGGCCAAATAGACCCTGAAAACAACAGCAAAGCTATTTATTCTTGGGTACGTATCCAGTTGACCATTACTAGCTTATGCGCCCCACATTTAGAACATTCATTAAAAACAACTGCATTGCATGATTGGAAATAAATTAAAAAAAATGATAGTGTAATGCATTATTAAAAATGGCAAAAATTATTAATATATGCAAACCTTCAGCTCTGGATACCCCGTTGAAGCTAGTTTGGTCATGTACCACCATTGACATGAAATTTCCAATTTATAAGCGACCTTTTTTTTTTTTTTTTTCCATGTCTGAACTTGTACAATCCCTTGAGTGGGTGAATAATGAAAGGCTGAGTTGGACAATTTGAACTCTTGCTGTTAGAATCAATAGCTGTGCCTCTGCCCTCAGAGTATACTAAGCCAGAGAATATGCCTTTGTGAGTCAAAGATATGTAGATACACGATTGCAACTTTTCTTTTCTTTTTTTTATTATTATAATAAATTTGACGCCCAACGCAGGGCTAAGCATATACAATTTCCACCTCAATTTGGAATGGCCAATCATCTGCAACCACAGACCCCCATTGTGCAAACCACACTGCCGATTCAGGAGAGTCTAGATATCCATGGTTCTCCTCCGAAACACTTGGTGTCGCCAAACTAAACTCGCTAAACTCACATAGAGTAGAGTTGGAGGAGGGACCTTTCATATGTGGCATATGTGCAATCTACGGGCACCCGATCGACCAGCAGGGGTCGCTAGATAGCAATGCACATGGAACCCTATCCAACTACCCTCCCACTCCCTAGGCGACGCAATCTGCAATTGTGCGTCACCCTATGGGGCTAACGGCCACAGTCAGCATTGGCACGGTCCGGATTTGTTCCGAGGCCGGGAGGCTCATCCATGCACCACAGTGTGGTGCCAGAACCAATGAGCCAACCAGCAGCCATGCCAAGCTATTTAAAAATATGGACTAGGCACTTCCTCATCTCCTAAGTTCCTGGATCTCATGTTGATCCGTTAATCCCAACGAATTGCATTGTTTGGTTCAATTTCATCTGGGTCGTACTCCGTATAGTACAACCGTTCGGCCAAACCACTCAGGATTTCTGTGGAAAAATGAGTATTAATACATCAGTTTATGCACTGTGGCTGGCCTTTATGTGATTACTGTGTCATATATGCAAACAGGTAACTTTATGTCAGGTGAAAGTGGGCACTCATCCTTGCTGTTTGTTTTAGAATTTGCTGCTCTGTGCATACCCTTTTGATATCTTTTAAAGGTAGAATAGATTAGTCCGTAAAATGGCGGGCCCATAATACTGCAGTCACCGTGACACTGGGCAATAACTGGAAGATAGAACGGTTCTTTCCAGGTTATCTTCTGAAAGCTGCATCTACTACTACTACTACTACTACTAATAATATTAAAAAGATATTTCATCTGACTTTGTTCCTTACTTCTGTGTATGTTCCATTTGCTCATTATCGCTCATTTTGCTCATTAACACTTATTAACACTTAATTCAGCAGCTTTGACAATGGACTGAAAACCCAGAAAGGAAGCACAAAAATTACATGTGGAATGGAGTGAAGACATATGCCGTAGCCTTACCTTGAAAAATAAACAAAGCACAACTTCAAACAAACCAAATATAAATAGAGGACTGTAAATAATAAAATACGTTTAAAAAAGAAAAAGAAAACTGCCATCACAGTATTGCCAGAGAGATTTTCCATGTAAACTCTGATGTATTTGACATCATTCTCAGTTCTCAATTTTTAGTTGATGGACAAGCTTACGGTACGTTGCCTAGGGGATGCATTGCGTGCAGTGTCTTATGTTGGCCAGTTCAACAGTACAGGCGCCTTTGGAAACAGGAACACTGATATAATAAAATACTGTGAAAATTGGTTCTCAATCTCTGCTATAAATCTCTGACAACATTTGCATAGTTATTGCTTTTTAAAAGTCACAGATTTGCGTATGTTACAAAGAACTGCCGTGGACATTATTTCAATTCTCATTTTGACCACTCTTGATTTATTTTGCTTTCATGGCCATAATTACCTGTGTAAATGGGGGGGGGGGGGATAAAAATATAGTTGCTTTATTGTATGAATTATTTATTATTTGATAAAAAATAATTATCTTTCCACCATCAAATACCCTTAATCAGTAGTTACTGGGTTTCTTTTCTTTTTTTGCTCAGTAAATCCACAGTAGCTCCTGCCCGTGGCAATGACAAATGTGTGTATTTAAAAAAAAAAAAAGGCAAAAAAAATCCAGGCAACCTCACAGCTACATCCTATTTGGACCTGGTTCTGATCAAAAACCTGCACCTGCTCCCCAGGAGAGACCGCAGGCAAGCTTTACACAAACACTGCACTCCTTTGGTCAAAGAAATGTGCACTGTAACAACGTATAACACCTTCATTACCAAGATATGACATCTTTATATATTATTCCCAGCAAAGGCAATTATTTGCGAAGGAAGAAATAATGCAAGCAATCTAAGCTGCTTTTCTCCAGTCACAAATCCTCTGACCCTGCTGCACACAAGCTTATGAATGATTCAGAAAAATGTTAGTGTGGTAATGAAGACGTAATACTTGTTCTCTGAAGGCTTAGTTATACATTTAAAGAGACCAAGATTTCATAACTAAAAGTCGATTTAAAGCTTTGAAATTGTGTTAATAATAATAATTCGGTTTGTAGTTTAACATAGATCTAGAGCAAAAAAAAGTTTGACTGAAGAGTATTATTTGGCCAAAAGTATTTTTAAAGAATAATTGAAAGCTTGCCGTGATGTAAGTGGTGCGATTATGCCTGTCAGCGGCCCACTTCAGTGGTAGAGCTGCCGTGCAATTAAGCCTTGCAGGAACTGTCCGCGCGGCTCTTATAAACAACTTTATGAGGAACATTTAATTTTCGTTTACGAATATTCACGTCGCGTGCATTTACAGTGGGCAAAATTTAATGAGGGATTCACAAGGTTGAGGCAATTAAAGCAGGTTTATTTGTGGGCCGCTTTTATATGCAGGAACGCGGCGTATCCGAACGCCCCAGTGGTGAAGAGCAACTTTACACGTGATCTGATGTGACTGCAGGTGAGCAGAGTGCTCTGATGTGATCCGGATAAGCCTGCTGTAGACAGAGATTGGGGGCGCCGAGCGCCTTGCGGTTTTCCATCAGAGAAGCTGCGCCCAAGCTGCCGCCCAGCCAAGCCAGGAATAAACAGTCAAACGGAACCGACCCCAGGAAGTGAAATGAAAGCCGAAGCGTTAATAAACGGGCGTCTCACTCGAGGGCCGGTCGGGTGGGGGGTGGTGTGTGTGTACAAAAGGAGTCCTGTGAGACAGGATTATTAATTACAGGATCCTAGTATACACTGGCCAAATCCAATGATAATGGAATTTTCCTACGGGACTTTCTAACAGGGTATTTTTGGAGAGAAGACGCTGTAGCAGAAGTGATAAGTTGAGTTTAAAGACCACTAATGGTTATCGCCAACTTATGAAGGGAGAACAGAACAGAATGCACTATAATTGAATTTTGCTCCTGTCAACAGATCCCTGAATAGAATTTGAATGTGTTCATCCATTATTATAAGTGAGTGAAACATAGCAGGGAAGGCTTTTGTGCTAGGAAGAAAAAAGAACTCCCTGGCATATTTTAAGCTGTGACAGCAAAATCACAGCAGAAACAATTACCATAGACAGATATATTTATATATTTACATGAATAAGCAGTCGCCGTGGAGTCTAGAACCGCTGCTGGGTCCTTTATTGTTCATGTCAAGGAAATCTTGAATAATTACTGTTAATGCATACTTCTATTTATATTTCTAAGCAGGCACAATTATATGGCAGTGCTCAGAAGGTGCTCCAAACAAATAGCTTTTACTGTTTGGATAGAAGGCTCACACACATTTTGTTTTTGTCACTAGTTTCAGTAAGGGGTAATGTGCAATGACTCAGTATGTAATGCAGCCAATCTGTTAAGAAATAAGTCATGCACACTTATCTGTGGAACTCAAAGACAGTTTGTAAAACAATCACAGCTCTTGCAATATTTAGAAGACATCATCTTGTCCTTTTAATCTTCCCATGCTTTACAACATACATGGTACAAATCTTTAGTCTTAATCATTAAACAATTTCTTTGACATGTTAAACTTTCAATGATTTAGGGTACAGATTCAAGGGATTTGTCTAACATTGTTGGCTTGCTAAGTTATACAAAATAAGCTTGTCATTGAAACCGTCTAGTAATCGCTAGCTAGCTAGCTACCTGATTATTTTGGTAACTAGCGAAGTGTGCTTTAATATGTCCTGTTAAGCATATGGTCATTTTAATTATGAAGCTTGCAAACTTGCTACAGTGGCTTCCTGTATCTCCTGCAGGCCTGTAGATCTTCCTGTGGTCTTTCTAGTAAGCAAAAGTGCTACTTCCTATAAATACTTTAAATGGAACAGTTTGCATTCCATTTTCATTCTGAAAATATCCATCTGGCTAGAATTTCCCTTTGCTAGCTGCTGCGTAGACTTACCACCTAACGAGGCTATAGTCTACTTTGGGACATTCTTGTTCTGTGGTGAAATCATTTGTAGACACCTCTTGCTCTATAATGCAAACATCACTGTCATAAGAAAAACCTCAAAAACATCATGTGTATTTGCATTATAGTTGCATATACATGCAAATAGTTGTAATAATATAAGCAGTTATATGGAACAACTAAAAAGCTAGCTAGTTTGCACAACACAAGTTATATGTATATCATCAGGATGGGCTTGCATTTAGGAAAGACGAGCATCTTGCCCATTATCTTGACCTCTGCACTGACAAGGCTAGCAACACACATTACTCTCACCACTGGGAAGACTGTTGAGGCTTCAATCACACATTCTCTTTGAATCAGCAACCAAATAGATTATTTTCAGTGGATGCAGGACTTGAGCATTACTTCCTTTCTGGAAAGCAATTAGGTATGTAATGGTTGCCAACTCTCACGCTT
The DNA here is from genome assembly GCA_029718625.1 of Synaphobranchus kaupii. Taxonomy (NCBI): domain Eukaryota; kingdom Metazoa; phylum Chordata; class Actinopteri; order Anguilliformes; family Synaphobranchidae; genus Synaphobranchus; species Synaphobranchus kaupii. Next base: position 53,840,657 of record CM056384.1, on the reverse strand, counting down.
TTGGCGTGAGACACACGCTTTCAGGCTCTGTCTCACACTCTCACACTACCAAAATACATCTCATGGCACTCACGCTACCCGAACACGTCTCATGGCAAATGAAAAGACCATAATTAAAAACAAAGCTCCCCGATTATATCGATTATATGCCTATCAGCCCGCAGCACAAACTGTGATTGGTTCATGGACATTGCAGAGCATGTTGATTGGCTACCTATCTTTGAAGACCTATGTTAAGAAAATATCCAGTCTAGTTTCACATGAATTCACTTGGCCATCTGTTGCATATTCTGCATTGCCATACATTTTTCAGATCCCTGCTGTTTGTGAAACTGTACACTACCCATGCAGCTGATCAAAACCCCCTGAGGACTGCTAGTGTGAGTAGGATTATTATTGAGCACACACATTTGTTTCTGTAATCGACTATTACATCTACAAAATAGACAGCACATATAATGAATACACCTATTATGTATTATTTTATTTCATTTTTTCCATTTTATGTTGTTACAATAATTACCCCCCCCCCCCCCCCCCCCCGGCCACCGCCCCCGCCCCCCAAACATGAATGATTGAATGAAGGACTAATCAAGGACTGAATACCAATATAAACAAACATGAAAATAACACGTTTAAATGGACCATTATATGAATAATTAGAATTATTCATCATTTATATAGGCTCTGAGTGATTGAGATAATTGTACTCCCTCAATGGCAAATGCTGTCATGATTCTTATGTAGTATGCTGATTATTCATCATATTTCAATAAACACTAACAGAAGAGGGAATGAAACTTGCCAACTTCAAAATGCCTTACCAAGTACTGCATATACAAAGCATAAAGTAACTGCATATACACAAAGTATATGATAACACTGTTCATGTACAGTACTATTAAGCTTGCCCTATAAAATTACCATTATAAAAAAGAAGCAATTTATAATAAACAATGTGTGCCACCTTCCCAGGGTGAATCAACAGAGCATTGCTTCACCCCCATGTTTCCCAATGTTCTTCATAGCTACAGGGCGCCCTTTATCGGGCGGCGCCCTTTATCGGGCACGTCCTCGTTCAACCATGTTTGAACTTCCTCGAGAGCTGATTTGCCAACGAAAAAAAAGAAAACCAGTATTTCCCACCCACTTCAAACCAAACAAGGTATGTATCCGCTCATTTCATGAATATTTAACGATATTTACACATTTTATGAGCCTTTTTATCACGCCCCCTATGTGAAAAAAATGTCCGAAATCTGATTCTACTTCTGCGCTGGTGTAGCCTACTACACTGCATAGTCTTGTTTACTTCGGGGGATTTAATTAAATAAAATGTCGCTAAAACTTTAGCTAGATAGCCAATATATTGGTTATTCAAACGGTATCTTTCTTGATGAAATAAACTATTAATTGATTCTTAAAACAACAATAATCATGAGCTTGTTTATGGCTTACAACAGCCGCCCGATAATGGGCGCCCTTTCTTTGGCACTCTCGTCTCATCTTAAAGACGTTAAAACGAAAGAAAAAAACACGTTATTGGCTTAAAAGTTAACATCGTTTTTGTAAAGAAATAAATCTCTTTTAAGCCAATAAACGATAGTTGTCTCCCCTTTTTTGACATTACTGTCTAATCTAAAAGACGTTAAAACAAAAAACTACCGGTCAGGTCTACATGTTTAATATTGGCTGAAAATTTAGTTTATCGTATTGTGAAGAAATAAACCCAATATTGACATCTTTCGGACTGCCAGGTAAACTATCCAGTTAGCCAGCTATTTTGCCAACATATTGGTTATTCAAACGGTATCTTTCTTGATTAAATAAACTATTAATTGATTATTAAAACAACAATATTCGTGAGCTTGTTTATGCACTACAAAAGCCGCCCGATAAAGGGCGCCCCTTTTTTGACAGTACTTTCTCATCTAAAAGACGTTAAAACATAAAAACTACCGGTCACATCTACATGGTTATTGGCTTAAAAGTTAGCTTATCGTTTTGTGAACCTAATAAATATAATATGTTCAATGGTATGTGCCCGAATAATATCAGTATCGTATGTTGATCACAAAAATGTCTGGTTTCCGCCCGATAACCGGGTTCGGTACGCTATATAGCTTGGCCTTGTCCTTTTTATCGTAGCACACAAATGGAAGCATAGAAAAAGGCCTTGTTTCAGAATATGTTGTCAGAACCTTTTCTTGTTTCAGGCCCTTTCAAATTTTCAATGACATGGAATGAATGAAGGGAAAATGTAACTCCAAGCAGACTTATACCACGTCAACGAATTAGGTTTTTATGATCTCTTACCAGAATCCTCAGTGGTTGTGTTGTCATTGCCTTCTTGCTTCTTCCATATGGACAGAAGAGCATATAAATAGCTTTTTACACATTCTGCATATGATTTAAACTCTCCTATAAATTTTTATTTTCATTCAGTGAGAATGAAATGAAAATATTGCGACAAGCACAGAAAAAAAAAAATACAACTTTCACAACAAAAGCTTTCACTGTCCACGTAGAAACATAGTACACTTCAGCACATTTTGTGTGCAATTGCATAAACTTTAATCATCCTTCAAGTATTCTGAAGTATAAACTAGTGAACTACGATTGTCATGTATTTCTCTTTCTCTCCTCTGTCTCTCTCTCTCTCTCGTGCAGAAGTTGTCCTCGTTTTGTAACCACCGTCTAGTCTAGTGCTCAGGTCTCAACGGTCATTTGTCCTTGTTTAACAGGGAGTGCCTAAACGTTCCCTCACAACGCACAGTGGAAGTGCGATTAAGGTAGACATCTGCTCTCAAATTGCCTGCTATGGGATAAATTTTGCAAGGAAGTGTCTCCCAGCAAGGGGCTCTCGGGTGGTTGGCAGCCAAGTCCTGCACTAGCTTCTCCACACCAAAGCCAATGAAGAATAAACGCGTTACGCAGCTTCTAAACACATTTAAATGGCATTAGCCACATCAAAAATATACAGGAGATATGCGATACGTACTACGATGCACCGATAACATTTTCATTATGCAACTTGCCTTTTATTGAATGGTGTCTATGAAGCCCATTTATTAAATGTGTCTGCAGCACAAGTTGAGTTATACGTCTTGGAGCACCGCACCTGTGAGAGACACACACTGTGCTGCAAGACAAGAATAAACCCAACGACATCTCCTTTGAATGCAGTCAATCCCTTAATTTCCTCTGTCTTTCTGAAAGAAACACCGTCTTTATCAGTGTATGCTACGCCGCCACGACAAAACTGATCACCTTTAAGACTACGGATGTACATTCCACATGACAATTTCACTATATTGCAGGTGCCTAGGGCTCTGCAGAGTGATCGGTGCACGTATTTGCTGCTTTTGATTTCCTCGACTGCTACCAAATATAAACAGTCATATGTTGTCATGAGCTGGTTACAGCTTATAGCACTGGGCTGGTCTGAAATTCCAGATACAATATTTTTCCTGCTATTTTCTTATTATTATTATGAGTGCCCTGTATTAATGTATACCATTTAAGTAAGGTATATCATTTAAAAACATGCTGAGCATGTAAATCCAAAGAAAATAAGGATATTTTAGCATAATATGATATAGCCTAGATCCGTCGTTCTGGGGCACCTCTGTGTATGCTGAGTTTCATTCCAACCACAATTGTAATCCCAATTTAATTAAAGAAAAAACTTAATTAGGTGCTTTTCATGTTTAGAGGGATTATTTACCTTCTTAAACCACATATATCCATGTTCACATTGTGCTTATTGTGGGAATCACTGGCCTAGACTGAAACAGAATATTTCTGCACCAATATCTGGTTAAGTAGATTATCCAGTCTGAACTGGCCATTAATCAAGTCAGTGAGCCAAGGTGTTTTATGTATAAAAACAGTGAAATTCTATAAACGTTCACGCTGTCTGCCTGCATGCTTAATCTGCCTTCTGCAATCCCACTACAGGGCTCTATTGATCTCTCAAAGCGAAAAGCAAAATACAGATGAAGCAAAGACAATGTTGCCGCTTAAACTGACAGCAGAAGGATTATCAAATGCTGCAGGGAAAGAACAGAGTCAGTTCAACTGTTAAACAGTCAGAAAAGTGTGTCCATGAGCCAGTCAGATTTCAGTTAGATACCGAAATCTGGCTTTCTGCCCCTTGTCATTTTGGTATTTCGATACAGCCGAGCTTGGAAAGTGTAATGTCTTCTCATTTGTGAGGAGAAGGGGGGGGGGTGGGTTGGTGTTGGGGTTGGCGGGGTGGTGGGCGGTCTGAGGTGGCTGACAGGTGCGAGCGTTCATTGTGTAGCTTAATAAATCTTCTCAGGTTGGAAGCCACCGTGACTCACCTGCTCTTTGGTGTTCAGACATTGCTGGTATATGCGATGGAGTCAGGGGCAGTCTAATTAGCGGGTGACGCATTCTGCTGCACAATTCTCCAGGGAGGAACAGAGACTGAGATGTGATATTCGAAAGGGAGATTTATTTTTGTGTGCTGGAACGTTGGCCCCTATGAGTAGGTGAAGTCACCGAGAGTTGATATTGAGCAAGTTTCACACTGTGTGAGTGTGCAGTCTAAAGTTGCCTGGCATGCAGCTGTAGAGAGCCGACTGTGGCCGTCCTTAAGTTGCGAATAACTCGACACAATCCTATACAGCGATTTGACCTTTGAAATGAAGCTTTTCTTCTACGGTGATTCCGAGCGCTGTTGTCGCACCCGCGCCCACGCCCACACCCACGCCCACGTCTCTTCTCTGAAGATACCCATTTTAATTAAGACGCCGCACTGACTACTTGCGTTTGAGGGGCGCGGCGAGAGCGTAAAGGTCAGGCCGGTCTGTCGCCTCCTTTTCAGGAAAGGTGCGTTTGAGTTCCACAGCTTCATCGGCGGCACAGCAGGTAGATAGATCTGTTTGTTGTGACGGTAGGAGGGTAAATACCCCTAGGATGACTCTAACATATTGACCTGGAACTTCAGGAAACATGTGGGGATGGGGGGGGGGGGGAGGGAGACAAATCATACCGGGGCTGCAAAGGCCTCATCAATTTAAGTGTTTCTTTCATGATCTCTCGCTGTACGTGCGATCCATCACTCTGATAGCCCTTTCGGGCCCGGCTAGGCCAACTGAAAAGGAGACGGATTCGGCGCGGTTTTGAGGAGTGGGCCTTTTGCTCGTAGAATCCTCAAGAGCGTTTCTTCAGTTGAGGGGGGTTCGCGCGAGGTGTCTTGAGTAGTTAAATGTGAGATTGTTTTTGTTTCTGTGAGTTAATTCAGAGTTCTCATGGACATGACTGGCTGGTTTTACATATTTTCAGACATGAATTAATAAACTATTGAACAAGATGGGTTTTCCAGCATAAAATTATTAAACTGCTGACTGGGAAAGATTTGACGAGACTATTTGCATGAGGTAGAATCTTCGTTTAGACACATTCTGAGCGTGAATGTTGTACATTAATCATCATGACCTTTATGTTAGTGCAAAAGCATTTACCAGTCTTTGTGAAATGTGGTTTGTTCTTCCCTTTTAAAAGTCTCGCTTATTTTGTGTTATTTGGTTTTATTTTGGCTGCCACGTTCACAGAATCTAGCAGTAGGGTCTCAAGGGGATGGTTTTTTTATGGACGACTGAGCTGAAATTGCAATAGAGCACTGATCCATGCTTGCTAAACTAAAATACTAACTGTTTCTGGCTTGTAATCAAAGACCAGTTCTTAGTTCCGCTGTTGGCTCTTTATCCAGTGTCATCCCCTTGTGAATCTATCCATTAGTTTTGCGGCGTAAGTTTTAATGAAAAATAAAATGGGCAATGTTTCCCTAACTGGCATAAGGTGGTCTTCACACAATAAATGTCACATGTCCACAAAGCACCGGAGATAGGAGAAAGCAAGAAGAAGGGTGGCTTATGGGTATTTTCACAGATTGGCAAGTTTCATTAAAGATGGACGTGCTTAATTTTATATGTGCAAAGGCATGCTGTTTTATTTTTGCAGCTTTATTTGACAGTGTAGAGACACAGGAAGAATGGTAGGGAGAGTGAGGGAAGGACATGCCACAAGGGTCGCGTGGCCGGATTTGAACCGCCGACATCGCGGCTCACAATGAGCATATGGACAGTGCTCTACATGCTACGCCGCCGAGACGCCCCATGCTGTGCTTTTTAAACCTCGGCTTGTCGTCAGATTCCGGTTCAAATCCCGGGGACAGTACTATGCCATCAGCCTTGAGGAAGACGTGTCCCTGAACCACTTTGGGGAAAACACAGCCGTAGAGAAGATATTCAAGCTGAGATGTGAGCAACGGAAATCGTCCTCCATGAGCACTCCTGCCAAGCAAATAAATAATGGCGGTAGTCATAATCTCAGCTCCGCAGATCACTTATGAAGACATATGTCACATGGTTTTGACACTTTGTGGTGCAACATCAACGCTTCGTTTAGAAAGCCAAGGCACACGGTGGTGTGTTTGTGCCGTTATTTTATATCGCCTCGTATTATAGCGTCGTGATTCATGAAATGATGCATGCATAAACAGTCAAACGCTTCTTGGGTGAAGAACCAACAAGAGCACAGCGCCACAGATCATGTCTGGTAATGTGGAAACACAGGGGAGGCTGCCTTCTGCCATAGGGCAGAGATTTCCTCACCACACGTACAGCGAACCCAAAATAAAAACCTGTGGGTGTACCTTTGGATCCCACAGATCTATGCTACCTAACAGACAAGCCCACATCTTCGAACATTCTCTAATAAGACTGAGCTAGAAAACAGTCTAAACCTCCCATTCCCCAGTAAGTATTGCAATGCAGTGTGAGGGATCTCAAATCAATGGCATAAAAGGTTAATACTTTATAAAAGCTGATCCATATCGAGTCTATTGTACAACTGAAAATAACTAAGTTTGATTGCTATTTAGCAATGGTGCAGACAAATAGGGTTTTGTTTTTGCACGTTTTTTTTTGGAAGTGGGAATATTTCAATGTTCTCACGTCAGTATATCCCGCGAGCGACTGAATGCCATTTCCCACAATGAAAGGCAGACTGCAAACTGGAGGAGACGCAGTATAAGTGCAAACACAGGAGAGATGCACGCTCCTCTTGAAGACTAAAAAACCTGCCGGCGCCTGCTGAGCAGGTAGGAGGCACTAAAATGGCGGTAATCCAAGGAGAGGCCTGGCCATTTTAAGCACACCCTGCCATGGTGGGACAAAGCCTATTGCGTCCCTCCACTGTCGACTCCCTGTCATTGCTGTCTAATTACATGGCTGAGACTAGTGATGTTCAGCCTAGGGGGTGGGGCTCGCAAGTCTGGCCTTTGAGGCCAGTATTCTGCTGCTTTTCATGGAATCTCTGACCAATCAGTGACCTTACTTAATCAACTACCTATGAAGTAGGAAAGAAAGGCGGCAGTACGACTGGCGTCGAAGGCCAGATTTGAGTGTCCCTGCTATGGGGCCTCAGATTGTCCTCACTGTATCAACTTAGGCGCTTGGGAGTCCCCTTAAGAGGCGGTAGTTTTTCATTGATTCAGAATGATTTTTTTAAACTTAAACTTGAAGTCAACACTCTAGATTTTGTAAACCTGGACAGACACCACTGCTTCAGTGCGATTAATTCACATAAATGTACAATAGACATAATCAATCACACTCTGAGGTGTAATTTGGCATGTCAACATTTTCTTTCTTATTTCTTTTTTTTTCTTTCTTTTTTTGCCTTTTCTTTGAAAAATTCAGGATATGCAAAATGGCATTTCTATTCTACAAACATGTTGCTGAGCTTTCCACTCACTGACAGTTTTGCCTCTGGCACAAAAATTCAACCAATTTTACGCTGCGTCAGATGAATCAAAACTCAACGCTAATCATTCAGTTGCACTAAGGTTTGCAGTCCTGTCAATTATGCTTTACTGAAGACCAGAATTCATGTTTTTCTTTCCCCCTCATATTTTCAATTCCATAATTCTAGCTAAACCACTCATGAAAACTTGAAACCGCTTATAACATACAATACAACACACATCATACGATGTGTAGAGACAAACTGTATGCATCACCATTAGATATGCATTCCTCTTGCAGTTTGTCTGACAGCTGAACATTTTGTGCACCATCGTTGGAGAAGTCTCTTCCTCTCTTTTGTGATTTCCTAGGCTGCAGCACTGAACTCCGCTGATAAAATGAGAGGTGACTTGGAACACCCACTTCTGCCAAGGATAGATGGCAGACATTTTCATTCTGCCAGCATTGCACTGGATAAAGGTCTTAAAACGTCATGGTGATTTGACCAACATCTTAATTCCTGCCTATATGCAATAAGAGGTGAGCTTTCACATTTAACCCTTTACTTTCCCTTCAGTCTTCTGGAATGTTCCTGCGTGAAGGAGCTTCAGCACAATTTCCCTCCTTTTTAGGTTCATCTCACAGATTTGTTCTTGTCAATCATGCCTTTTTGAGCTACTGCTGTGTCGCCCACGCTTGCACGCCAGGAGCACTGTAGGTGAAGTGCATGCACTCCTCCTTCACATCTGCTGCCAGTCTCATGCCTCACAGTGCCACAAGAGAGAGTTCCCCCCCTAACTGGAGGAGGGGTGTATCTCTCAATGATGCTAAGTGCTACAATAGCATATGCCCGTTGCGAGCCGCGACGTCTGTGGTTTGAATCCGGCCGCCTTTGCGACCTTTGTTGCATGTCTCCACTGTCAGCACAGGTGTCGCGAAACAGAAATTTAAAGGGACACAGCAAGCGCTGTTGACAGAGATCGACTGCAGGCATATGTACATATAAACAATCATCATTATCATTTTTAATATTGCCATAGACCAATGTTCGTATTGATCTGGACAGGTGCCAGCCAGCTATAGCTTTAATGCCGTTTTCCTTCTGTTAGCTGAGATGCTAATTTTGTCGTTTGTGTGCGGTTTGTTGCAGAGGTGCAAGCGACAAACTTACTAACATCATGTTTACCAGAAGGAAAAATGGCACTAAAGCAAGCTGGCTAGCGTGTTCTGATTTAATATTAACATTAAAAATGAATTATTCCTCTATAAGACAAGGGGGGAAACCTAAGAGCTATTTTGAAGTTGGTGAGCTAGAACGTATTGCCTAGTAATTTTGGTCATTAAATAAATACTAACACAGGAGAAGGAGGAGGGGGGGATATGCGGCAACAGTGGTCTCCCTGCAGAACTATACCGTCAGGCCCCCTCAACTGTTAGCATTGCTCCACTGCCAGTACAGTTGTCATTGTTTCTCCTGACAAATTTTCCTATTGAACTCTATGGAAAAATAAGTCAGGAGAAGAAACCCTTCAAGTTATCCATCCATATCTATTGTATTTCTGGCAGCAGAGTGATGATTTAAGGCTTGTTTGATACGTCAGACCATTGATGACTTAGAGCCATTTAGCCAACCATATGTTTCCATACTGTTCCAGTGAAATTTACAGCTAAATCTAGTCCCACCCCCCCAATTCCCATAGAGATCCATTCAAATGCAGAGACGTTATAGTATCGCTTGTAAGAGTACCAGAAAATAAGATATCAAGAGTCTTTTGAGCTTGAGTCTTGTTGGGTCACAGACATCAGGAAGTCATGGCATGCAAAGGATATGCGACCAAATATTAAACATTTAAAGACACAGTTAACGTAATGTATGTAAACTTCTGACCCACTGGAATTCTGATATAGTGAATTAAAAGTGAAATAATCTGTCTGTAAACAATTGTTGGTAAAATTACTTGTGTCATGCACAAAGTAGATGTCCTAAGTGACTTGCCAACACTGTAGTTTGCTAACATGAAATCTGTGGAGTGGTTAAAAATTAGTTTTAATGACTTCAACCTAAGTGTATGTAAACTTCCGACTTCAACTGTATTTCCCATTTTTATCTGGGTCACCATGATCTATCTTATCTTTCTTTAGGTACATTTCATCACTCAGTCTACGCAGAGGGGTTGCTCTACCCACGCATGATCAGTGTCATGCGTCACAGCCCATTGCCTAGCCTGCGTATGGTCTTATCTTTTGTTATCAAACAGCCTGGGAGACAGAAAATCTCTCTCTCCTTTCACTTTCTACTCACTCTCAGTGCCCCCCCCCCCCCCCCCCCCCCCGCACTCATATTTAATTTAGATTTTGCATATGTGGCTTTTGAGCCTGAAAACATTTTACTTCTACATATCCCACCACTGCAATTCACATCAAATGAATAGAATATAACAGAAAAGAATAACAGTCTTCTAAAAGATACATTGAATTTTGTATATAAAAGATACATATTTTCTTTAATTGTGAAAGCAGCAATATAGTTTTGAATGGAGGATACTCTTAGTTTGTAGGCCTCTGTTACCTTTCATCAGAATGAATGTTGTCTGCTTTTGGGTCAATGACATGACATGCATATTTTTGTGTCCGTGCATTATTTCCTTTTAAAATAATTGAATCAATTCATGACATGTATCACTTTATTCTATAAAACCTATTTAGTTTGAATACATTTTCAGTGCATTCAAATAATATATATTCTTTTATGTTTTGGCATCTCAAACCCCCAAAATGTCAGGCAGTGCAACCGTCCGTGCAAATGAACAGACTAAGAAAACTATTAAAAATGGTATTTCAATGACAATAAATTCAAAATAAAATGCTATGGCATGATTTTATGTTTGAAACCTTTCAAATAAACCAAATTTTACAAATACCATTAGTTTTAAAGCTGTTGAGATAATTGAAAAACCTGTCCATCAATTTGTATGTTTTCAAATGTCAGGGTGGCACAACCGTAAACTGGGACTTTTATTATAAAGGGAAGAGGTAATAACAGTAAACATGATATTGCATCATCAAGAGGACCCCAAGTGACCTTTATGGCTGAGTGAAAAGATAGATCGCTCTCAAATATTGATAAAAATAGCTACTTTCAACTCATAGGTAGGCTGGTACACTTTCCATGTCAGGTGGTACAACCAATGTAAAACTAGGAAAATGTTATTTTATCATAAAACTCTTTATTCTTTTTAAAAATGATATGTATGAATTTAATAGCAATGGCAAAAGCTAATACACGCGTCCAAGTAGAAGCCTGTTTAATTTGAAATTAGTTGCAAAAGTCAGGTGGCGCAACCAGTAAGTCAGGTGGCACAACTGCAAGGAATGTCACTATAAGAAATAAATAATGTAATTTAAAGCTCTAAGATTGTCTATTACATTTCTAAAATGTTTATTAGTTTTAAGTTAAAGATTTTATACACTTTAAAACCTTTTTTATGATTTATAATTCTAGATTTAGAGTTTCTGAACTCTGAGTTTGTATGTTATTGAACTTTTTGTTACGACTCCGAGCAGGGACTGGACTCAAATGCAGGACTCACACACAAGGGATTCCAATAATCCAATAATGTATTGCTTCGACCAGAACTCCTGAAGCATATGGAGAAGTTTTAGACAGACAAACAGAAACTAGTGATGGATCAGCAGCGGGAGAGCGGGAGCGGGAGAGGCCAGGGACTGGATGGTAGCAGGAATCCGGGCAGGTGCTGCAGAGGAGGAGCGGGGAGTGGGAGACGGGGCAGCGTGGAGTGGGCACGAACAGCTGCAGATTGGTAGACTTGGAAAGCAGACGAGTTAATTGACAGCAAGGCAAGACTGGATAAGCGGCGAGTTAACGCAGCTTTTAGCAAGAGTTCATTTAAGCAAGGCAAGACAGAGCTAGATACAAAGTATCAGACGAGACAAGACCAGAGTATTACTACAACGAGACTTAACGAACTGGCACAGGACAAAGAACCCCGGGAGACTAAATACAAGAGTTAATAGGTATCAATAATGTGCAGCGTGCGAATGTATGCGTGAGTGATTAGCGGAGCAGAGAGTGTGCAGAATGCATGCGGAGAGAAGGAAAGAGATAGACAGACACAGAGCAAGGGAACGGAGTGACACGAAAGGGAAAAACCACACCCAGCCTGCAGCACAAGGGGAAACAAACAGGAATACAAAAACAACACGGCACGTGAGGAAACGGGTAAAACACGGGACACAAAGGGGATGGGAAAGAGAGCGTCACACTTTTCACTGTATAATGTGATGTGTATTTATGCATTGTCCTGTGTGGTATGACATGATAAGGTTTAGAACAGGCCTTCCCTACAGAAAGACAGTAGACAATATAAGTTTGAACACAAACTTCAAGTTGGCTTGAAAAAGCAAAGGACAAAGAACACTATATTTTGGTAATAGAAATTAGGCATTACACAACAAACAATAGACATTGTTAGCAATGGCATGTATTAGTATGAGCATGTTGAACTGAAATAGGCTATATGAACTGAAAGCTGAATGGAACTGGATGAATACAAGTTCTATTAAAAACCATGAACGAGTAGAAAATGCACAAGCTTTACCCATCCAATAATTCCTATTGACTTTAAAAGAGTTTAAATTTTAAGTGGAATATACCATTAATTGTATGAAATCTTTCATTACAATGTATCTAATCAATCTATTACACTGTAGCCTATTCCAGTTGCTATGTACCGAATGCAATCTCGTGATGTATCCTGTTTTTGATCAATTTACTGCTTTTACTTCAAGAGACTTGACTAAAACACTTTTTTGTATTTGAAATAAAAATGCAATTATTCAGCATATTTCTTGTCATTACTAATGTTGTCAGGTGGCACAACTGATAATCGTCAGGAGGTAAAATATTAATTTAAACCAATAAATAATAGGTTAAAGTGGACAAATGGTTGCTAACTATGATGTGAATAGATATTGTATTGAATGCATTAATTTGTATATTTATATAATAATTTTTCTGTCTTTAAATGTAAAATCAGATGCTAAAGATATTAAATACCTGACCACTAGAATGCGATAATCTTAAATTATTGTAAATAGAACCACAAAATAATAATGTGTTAGCTACTGTAGACACTCTAAGGGATACTTGCCAAAGATTTCACTTAGAATAAATTGTAGGAAAATATATATATATTTTTACAAATATTTGGTTGCGCCACCTGACATTTTTTGGGCGGTGAAGTTAAAAATACAGTCAAAAAATCAATTTAAACATTTTGAAATGTTATTTAACAAATAAGACTTGTTTAAACACATTGTTCCAGACTCAACAATATGCATTACATACATTTTGAAAATACTTTTTAAAAATACCTTTTTAGAAGCTTTATTTGTCATTGACCCACTTACAAGTATGATTAAGAACTCTCATGGTCTGCAGTCATACAGGAAGTTCTTTAAGGAGATGACTGATATAGTGCAGAGTACAACAAACTGGGCAAATATAGACTGGACAGACGGCAACGGTAAAGACAGATACAGTTAATCTTCTGCCCAATTCGGTGCCTCCAGGCTAATGGCGGAGAAACACTGGGAACTGCAAAGCAGGACCAAAGCTAAGGTGTTCACACAATCTCTAACTGTTAAGCAGCGGTTGTTCCGCCCCTCACGAAGAAGAGGCCAGAGTCCAGTTGCTCCTGATTAGCTGTATTTCAGTTCTGATTGGTGAGTTTTGCTGGAATAGAGGCCAGTGAAGGACCTGGGATAAAAAGCCTTTTACTTTTAGGTGATGCCATGTGAAACAAGCCAATTCCAATTAGTGCTTCCTCATTCATGTCTGTTATTAAACCACCAGGAACCCTCAACGTCAAATTAATGCCAGATTAGCAGTGCTAATTAGGAAGTGATTATGTGCAGAGTGGATTTACATGGAAGCACATTTCAGTGTGTAGCAGTAAAAAGGCCACCAGTCCTTTAGATTGTCACAGTTTAAAACGAGGATGCAGAGCGGAGCTAAGGCCTGTAGCATAAAATGGCTGACTCCATGCACATCTATTCATGTGCTCCCATTGTGCTGACTGTCATGTTATAATGAGACAAACGTTGTTTTCATCATACATTACGGTGAAAGCAGAATGTTGCCATACTGCTGACCTGGGGGGACAGAGGATGGTTTTCAAGCTATTTAGTATCCAAGGGACGTTAGCTTAGCTATAATGTTAGCTAAAGTTAGGCATGTTCTCTCACTCATTTGGGCATCCAGATTCTAGCACTACTGAATGAGACTGTCTACTGATCTCCTTGACGCTCATCAAGTAGAAGAGATGGAAATATTTTCTGGTTGAAGACGCTCTCGTTCTTTCTGCACATTAAAAATCCAAGCCAACTTGTAATTTTGATACCTTGACTCGACCTTGACTTGAATTTTTCTTCAGTTTTCGATTTTCAATTGAAATTGGTACACCCCTATATGTTAACTAGCAAATTACTATGTAGAGCAAGGTCTAATGGTTAACTTTGGTCTGTAGTTCACACCTTCCCCTCACAGCTTCTTGATTTAAAAAATCCGTAATTCAGGATTAATTCCGGAAAAATCTAATCCCTCATAATTCAAAACTACTTTATCGAATGGGAGCACTCAGTGTATACCGGATGTTAGCAATTACTTTTTAAAAATTATTCCTATTTAATGTCTTTGAGATTGAATGCAGTTATGTTTTTTGAAGTCACGTTACACTCTCAGAAATAAAGGTACAGTGGAGGTACATTTTTCTTCTTTAAGGAATACATTTCCCAAATGTACCCTGAAAGTACAATGTTCTATTTAGGTACTCATTAAAATATTTAAGAAAAAAAGGTACAACTGAATTATATTTTTCTGGCTATGGGTACAATTTTATGTGCCTATAGGGTACCACCCCAGTGACAGGCATTTGTACCTTTTTAGGTACTTTTCATACCTTTTCATACACCAATTGTGTAATACAAATTAGAAATCGCTCTCAGTAATTATGTTGACAATATAGGCCAGGGTTTTACCTGCCATCTCCGCAAACACACTTCTGTATTGACATAGTTCCCATCAAATGATCATCTTTAGTGACATGTGGAAATGACTGCGTTCAGCACCGATTACTAGCAGTATAAAGGTGAGGTAATGAGATTGGCTAAGCATGATATAAATTGCACAAATTGTTCAGTTTTGATCTTCACATGGCTTATGTTGGATAAAAACGATGAGAGATTAAAAACGTCTGGGTAATGCCATGATGACAGCATGGAGGATTAATGCTGGATATTGATGATAATTTATCTTCTTATTTTCTCATGGTTGATGGATAGAACACTCTGGAAGAACAAAATATCTGAGATTTAATATGGGAGGTAATGCATTGGGTTCAAATATCATAAAGCTAAATTGACAACAGACTCTGCAAGGCAGATTAATTACATTTAAAATCTTAATTACATGATCTATAACAGAGAAAAATTAAGAATAGAACAAATTATTGCTATTTCTGTAGAACACGTACACGTGCTCGGTGCACATGATCCATCAATCCAATAAATTAATGCAGGTGTTTGTGACTGTTCAGCAAACTGGTGAATCTCATTATTTCAATCTGTTCCGCTAATGTTGATGCTAACCAGTGCCTCGATGATGCTGTCTGTCATGGTTATGATGTACATTTTTCCCTGCCAAAACAAAATAAGTAGCGGGTTTAGAAAAACTATAAACTGATCTATGAATCAGAGTGGTTGCCTTTGGTGGGGAGCCACGCATGCATTAATGAAAGGAACATGGAAGTGTCAGATTGATGTACTGTATAGCTGACTCGCCCTACTGTTATTGCAAGTCTGGGGGCAGTGGTGCTCTTATTCATTTTAAATGAAAAAAAAAGAACCCTCTGAACTGGCTTTTATTGGATCCTTACATTTTCATTAGAAACATCAAAGAGAATGCATAATGGTGCTTATCATATCATTCTAACATTCTAGATTTCTATTGTGGCTCGCTATAATAGGAGCCATAACTAGACATAATGAGCTGTCAATATCGTTTCCTTCTGAGATGAGCTCCTGTTATTTGTGCCCCATTATCTTTGTTTTTGTGACCATATTGATTGCATCCATTTTGAAATTTGATAGACACTTGCATGCTACATGCTCTTAGATGACCCTCCCCTCCTTTAGGCCTTTAGTAAAGTGGAGCTCATGAAGCCATTTATTTTTTTTGGCTTTCGCTGCTTTCACCTCGCCTCTTGAGCCCTGGCTTCGCCTGTTTTGCGAAGCTTTCCAAGTTCTTTGGGTTTTAGAAATCGCCTTCACCTTTCTTTTAGAGGTGTGCGGCCAATTTTAGAGCTGAAAACGTGTGTTTTTCAAAGCCAGTGATTATTTTTGCGGCTCTGAGCTTGGGTGAGCATCTTGCCTCACGGCCGGCCAGCTGAGCCCCATCTTAGACGACCTGAAGGGTAAAACAAGGTTAACCGCTGGGACTGTGAGGAAAACGCACAGAATAGATAGAATATTGTTTTTTATTTTATTTTAAAGAACCTTCTTCTTCTTCAATCGGTGGACTACGCAGTAAGTATGTAAATGCACCACAACATGGCTTTGCCTTCAGTGAGGGGTAATGGCATGGATAAGTCTCTCTTCTTCTCTGACCCCTGATATTGGGCTGCCATTACCATAAGGCTCTCCTCCACTGACTGTTAGCAAACCCTGGCCTAGAGGGTTCCCTGCTGTAGGCATTGTCAGTTTTGTGCAAATACCTGCTGATATTACATTCATGGGTGCACCTCTGACTTTTATTCTCCATTGTCACGGCTAATACGTGTGTCCACATATACAGATAGTATAACTGATATTTGTATTCCATTCAGTGGTTTACAGTAGTTCAAAACAGCCTTCATGAAAATTATAATTTTTCACTCCTTTTAGAATATTTATGAGAGGCAGCAGGATATGCTGAGCTGGGTAAGGTGCTACAGCATGACAACAGAGTATAAATCGCTGAAGTTGTAAAGTGGTCTGTTTTACACACTTCTTGTTGTCAGTGATAGGCCTACTGAGTTATGGGATCTGTAAATGCAAACGGCAATCAGCAGTGCTTGAATTTACCCAAATGGACGCGGAAAATGACCAAAATCACAAATCGATGATACTGGCCCAATGGAACCTTGCCAAACAGACTCATAACACTAGACCAAGGCCAACTAAAAAATTTACTCACCTGCTATATGACGAGGTGAACATGCCCTTTTAATTACCCAGTGTTAATTATTTTTACTTGAACTTTTTTGACAATGAGTTCTATTGGAAGTCCAGCTGAATTGCTGAAGCTAAGCAGGTGTGGGCTTGGTTAGTACTTGGATGGGAGACCTCCTGGGAAAACTAAGTTGCTGCTGGAGTTGAGTTTTCCCCTCATCATTGTAAAATGCTTTGAGTCACTGGTTGGTGAGAAAGGCGCTATATAAATGCAAGGCATTATTATTATTATTATTATTATTATTATTATTAGAGTGGCAGAGTGAACAAAGGTGCATAGACCTGCAGTCCTCTGGACTGGAACTAATGATGGGTTTTGTGCCTGTGTGTAGAACCTGTGTAAAGCTGAGCTTTAGGGGCTTGCTGCTTAATGGGTCCTGCTGCAAGTGTGAGTAATAAGAGACTTCAGAGATGCACACTTGGTTTAGACCAGCAATGGCGAGGGAACATCTCCATCAGTCACACTCCATTTCAAACTTCATAGGGCCTTAATAAAGCATATGTAACTTTCACGGGCATGTCATTACTCATTTATAAAGGTTTTATCATATGTTATTGAATATTGTGTTTTATGATGGTTAACAAAGCAGAGATTGATGAGTCAGGTTATCTCAACCATGGCTCCATTTTCTTTTCTTTTCTTTTTTTACATACATTTGCCATATGATTCTACGTCAACCCCCAACGTCCTGTAGTACATGTCATTTTTTTTCCATCTTCATTTGTTTGACTTTTTCTGTCTTTCTTGTCAGTGCTCATCTAAATCCCATCGCTCAAATATGTCACTTTAGTCATTTAACATTTTCAGTCATTAAAATGGCCGTCAAAACGTCACTAACATCCCTCGAGGAAAACTGGCAACCCCCCCCCCCCCCCCCCCCCATCCCCCAACACAATGAAAATACTTAATTCTTATTTTCTCAGTTGAGTCCTTATATGTCATGCCACATCAAAGTTGTCAAACAGGTAGCCAGCAGGCAGCAGCCCAGCCAAGGTGGGTTAGTCGGTTCTCCGACCAATGAAAAGCTAATAAAGGTCAATAAAAGGTATGGCTATGTTACTAAGTGAGAGGGACATCAGATGACCATGTTTTAGACAAGAGGGATTTTAACTGATGCTTGACACTAAAAACATGACAGGGAAAAGGCAGAAACGGACAGTGAATGATATTCCGTGGACGTACAGAAGGAAACCTGATCCTTATGCAATCACAAAAATAGCAAAATCCCAAAATGGATTGAAAGATCGACTACCCTCCCTTCCTTTTGTTTCTCATTGAGATGAAAGTGTGCGGATCACATCACAATTTATAATGTCCTGCCAGCAGCAGGTTGCAATGTTAATGGTGAAAGGCTCCCAGCTATAGACCACCATTTTAAACCTAGGAGAAGCAACAATGTGTGACTTTATATACGCTTGCTTTCCTGTAATTTTGTGATATGAATACTAATAGCTCAATGTAACGTGTTGTTCCCTATTCAGTCAGTAGAGCAAATCTGGATGAAGCCAAGCTAAGCCAAATTGGGTTCTCCATCTTGATATTTACAGAAAATTTGCTGAAACTGAGATGAAGACTGCTTCTTTGCTGCAGAGGATAAAGATAATCTTATCTTGTTAGCAGTTAACAGCATATGATTCTGCAGAAAGAGTTGCAGTACAGGAAAATTGCACTGTTGCTTTGTTGCAAAAATGTTGTATATGTTTGCCAGAGCAGTATTCAAAATCAGTGTTGTATATGTTTTCCAGATCAGTAATTCCGGTTGGTAAAAACAGGTTAAGGTACTTTCTGCCAACATATCAGCTTCAGCAATCAAAAAGACACATTTGAGTGTGAAGAACAAGGAGCAAACTATCTGGTCATTATATACAAAATCTACACTGATAAGCTTTAGATCATAGTAATGAGAAATTACCTGCAGCTATTTGGAAATGTAAAAACAAGAACTGAAACTAGACGTTTTTCAGTACGAAGATTGAGCAAGAAAAATCTACAAAGACTACTAGTGGTTAGCCTATGATCAGGTCAACAAGCAGACCCGACTGATTAGAAGAAGCTTGAGAATGTACCGAGGTGTAATTAGCATTTGTGGTGCGTGAAAATGTGAATTATACCTCGGTACATTCTCAAGCTTCTTCTAATCAGTCAGGTGTGCATCCTAAAACTCTGTGTGGGGCTGCGGGGTTAGTCTGCGACGGCGAGCCAGGATAAGTTATTCAAAGAACACGGCGTGCCGTCTCTCCCCGTCGCCCGTCCGCTAATGAGAACTGCGGCTTTGGGGAACGTCGGCTGGACCTCGGGAAACGAGGAGACTTTCGCACCTGAGGGTGCAGAGCGCCTTTGCCAGCGTGTGTGACCCTAACCTGCAGGGTTACCCCCTCCAGTATCCATTGCATCTCCATGGCAGGCCCAGCCTGGTGCCACTTGTTCCTCTGGGCTTTATCAACAGAAAGTGTCAAAAACTTGAGTCTAAAAATATGTAATTTTTTTTTTAAAGAGGGACTGTTTTTTCCCCTCCCCAAGCGCTCGGCACAAATCCAGCAGCTGCGCGGCCCCGCATCTGTCCCCCCCGTCGGCTCTGTCTTTGCCTGCCGCTTTTTCCCGCCGTACGTCCTTCAGCTCCGCGCCCGTCTCAGGCGGCTGTTTGTAATTCCGCTCATGGACGGACTGTTTTTTTTTTTCCCCCCTGTCAAAATTACGGCGGCCACCGTGGTCTCGTTTTTCAATCTTGAGCGGCGTGGACCCGTTTCATAACAAGGCATCATCATTCCGCAGGGATGAATTCGTAATCTCGCAATGGCCCCTTGTGTACCAATTAACACCTGCCTTGCCAGCAGATGTATGGCCTGTGTGTCGACAGCATCCCTCGTGATCCTGGGACAATGGGGCACTGTACGCTCTTTCCAGCTTCGCGAGGAACAAGACCGCTATCAAGCAATTTCTCAGCATCTCTCTGGACCTGCGTAGGACATTTCATCCAAAGAAAGAGCTAGCGGTTTGGGAAACGCTGTAATAGGGTTTTCTGCTTTTTCTCATTCCCAGGCGAGTATAAAGGGCCCATTTTACCTTCATACAAGCAGACGCATGTCTAACAGCTCCTTTGTCGGGGTATGAGGCTGCGTTTTGGGAAACATGTTCAAGGTAATAACGTGGCATGCTCGTGGTTGCTGCACTCCTGGGTTATCCTTAGAGGCTGTCCTCTCATAGCCCCACATGACAGCTCTTCAGTGAATGAAAAGCACTACAGCTGTAAAACATTGCCCATTGGAATAACACCAATACAGACCCTATTAGTGGACTGTGGCTAATGCTATGGTCCCTGTCTGACAATGAGGGGTGGGGGTGGTGGGGGTATATACAGTAAGCAGGGGATATATATACTGTGTGTATATACGGGTAGGCAAAAAAATGGCTGCAACTAGAAAAGGACAACAAGCACATCCTCTAGTCCAGGGGTGCCAGTGCCTGCTGGTTTTTGGTGTGTTTCAGCACAAGTGATTAATTTAAGTCATTGAATGGCTAAACTAGAGTTTGTTCTCAAGGCCTTATTTGGCTGCTGATTGAAAGAAAACCACAAAAACCGGCAGACACTGTGGCCCTGCAGGACTGGAGCTTGACACCCCTGCTCTAGTCTAAAGCAAGCAAAGGTGGGTATATAAAAATCTGAAAAAAATAGCTGAAACTAGAAAGGTACGTGTATGTGTAGCGTATGTGTAGCATAATGGTCACGGAACTAGGTTCTATTCCCAGCTCGAGCGCTGCAATTGTACACTTGAGTATTTAACCTGAACAGATTGAGTACATGTAAAGCTGTGTAAAAGGATTATATGTAAAGAACGTGAAGCCGTGCAAGTTGCTCTGGATAAGAGCATCTGCCAAAGGCCTTAAAACGTAATTTAAATTGTTAAATCAGTGAGCCGCTGAAACCTGAGCACGTGCACGCCTCGCCCCGCCGTCGCTACAAGAACGAAAGAGTGACCCCCATTATCTTTGCGACTCACAGCCACTCACGTCGTGCAGGTAAAACATTAGCGCGCCATCAGCGAGTCATTTCTGCAAGTAAAAAAAATAATAAAAAAGTCCTAATGCAATATTTCAGGGCTAATTTGTTACGGCTCGTTTTTTTTAAGAGGCGTGCCGCGGGGAAAGGCCACACCTGCGCCGGTATGTGAGGGCGGGGCAGGTGGAGAGGCACAGATGGCGCAGCTGGCAGAGGGGTAAGATGAGATTGTGGTCCACCCATGCTTGCCAGCCCTGAGGTGCACTCTGCTATGGATCGGTCCTTGGCCGCCACTAGCAGGCGCCTGTCAGGTGTTCCGGTGCCAGTGGAGGTAAAGGAGATCACCCATCGCTACTGGGGCTGCCATGCTTGTAACCTAAAAAGAAAACTCCCCCCACATTCTCCCATTCGGGAACATTACATTAACTGTGTCATCGCAGGTACAGCTGTCTTCCTTGGTGAAGTGGAGGTAACAGCTATGCTTCAGATGTGGGGTTCGGTAAGATCTGCGTCGTCCCACGGGGAGAGCTGCACTTTGACCAGAACTAGCTGGCTGTGTGACTCTCCCTCCCGTTCGTCCGCATGAGCTGAGCTATGCGATCATAACAAGAGAGAAAAAACAAGCCGCACGTTGTCTGGTAGGAACGCATGTCACATGACACCGTATCCCTGCCTCTGTGTTTTGACACCTGCGTAATGGCACATTTCACAGAAGAGAAAATAAAGCAAGTGGAAAACAATCTAAAAGAATTTGCCTCGGGTGCCTATGTATACAAAGCCGTTATTGAAAGGGAAGCTTTAGTTCTGGTTTAGACTTTTTCTTCAAAAGAGCCTTTATAAGCCAATCCCATCATTGATTTCCCCCTGTGGTAGCTCGAGATACACCTGAGTTTTGCTTCTATGATATAAAAAGGAAAAGTAAAACGGGAATTGAATTACAAGAAAACATTGAAATACCCCACCCAAACTGTGTCCCATGAAAATGCCAGCTTGCGAACTGATCCTATCCGCTGCCCGTGTCGGTCACCTGGGCTAACGACCTGCCCCTGGTCGGCGGCTAAAAATACCCAGGATCCACCTGCGCCGTCACCTTCGGCTCTAACCGCCGCCGGAGACCACCTGTCTGTCGCCATGTGCCGAGCGGGTACGGCATGGCCTGCTCTCTCTGAACCCGCGCGTCCTATCATTTAGGGACGTGTGTACGGGTGGCCGGTCACCATGGATACGCAGACAGACTATCCCGGAGACACAAAGCCGGTCTCGGAAGGGCCCGGCCGTGTCGTTGCGGCGCGGGTAGCGCGGACCGGGCACACGCCTCCCTCTCGCAATCGCCCCGCCTTCGCCGCGGTCCGGATTCCGTATCAGACCGCCGTGCGCATCCACGCCCCGGAGCAGTGTCTTAAGGGGAGGAGCCCCCAGCGAGCCCCCTCAGAGACTGTCAAAGAGATTTGTATTTTGATCGTATTCATTTGAAGCTTAGGGTGATATGAAAACCTACACGCTGTGTCAGTGACTTTATTGGAATCTTTGAGCGGAAACCTCGAGGCAAGCCACACGCCCCCTCCCCTCAAACCTTGTTTTGAATTCACTGCACCGTGGGTAGTAGTAAATTAAACAAAGGCATATTTGCAATAGGAGACTGCTACTTGCACCTTTAAATATGAATATTTCTTTAAAATAAAATCTGTAGAACTGGTTGGTATTCATTCCAGAATGCGCAGAAAACATATAAGGGAAGTATGGATTTTGTGGATCATGACATATTTTCCGTCTGTAATTCTTGAATCACCACTGAAATTAAATAATGTCAACCCCTGACAGCAATTTTGTTATGATTATGGTTTCACAGTTAGACAATTTGAATATTTATTGAAAGCAGCTTTCCCCTCATTTACATTTTGATTTAAATGCCAGCAGCCGTGCATCCTAGATAAATAAAATATAATCAGCCTCGCCTTCCCAAAACAGAAATGACTTCAGACCTGCTGTTACACACAGCACAATAACATGTATATGGGTGTGCGTAGGGTTCCATGTTAAGCACAAATTGTGTACGGTTATTTCCAGACCCTAGGCTGTACGAATCAAACATTGCTGGTCTATTTACTGGAGTTTTATTGTATTCTGTTGACGTCAAACGTCAAATATTTGTTGTGTCAGCAACTATATAGTTGGTCATTAAACAGATGCATCTCTGAATGAATGAACATGCTACAACTTACAGCCGAGGATAATAGTCCATTGCTACAGCAATATTGAAAATGGGTATACACAGTATGCAAAGCCACCACTCAAAGGTTTTGGCTGTAACACTATTTGGCCTGTGCCACAATACAAGAAAAAGATTAAAATGAAGAAACCTAACATTATGCCGGTGAAAATATGATCTTAAACTTGGAGCAGCTGAGAGGTTGTTTTGAATGTTCAATATGGGATGAATTCTGCGAATTAAACAAGATAATAACTAGCTACAATCACTTCAGCATTGATACCCTTGTCCCAGAGAGAGAAAAAAAAACATTAAAACCTACCCAAATTAAAAGCCAGGGATGACCGCTACTGAGGAAAAAAGAGGTGGTGATGGAAATAGGGGACACTTTATCAATGAGAAATATACAGAAAGACAAGAAATGTGGAAAATAAATTGGAATACAAACAGAAAATGGAAGTCATGGTCAAAGACAGTAATCAAAAATGAAACCATAGAGAGCTGCAGGATGTGATGGGCTGAGTAATTAAATAAAGCAAATGGCACTTGTGTTCCTTTTACAGGAAAATGTTTTGACTGTCATTGGATGAATGTTGTATCCCCAAAATATGGAAATATATGACCATAACTAAGATTATTAGTAAGACCACAACCATAAATGAATTTCATCCTGTTTCTTTGACGTCTGTGGTAATTAAATATCTGAAGCATAGTCCACGCTCATCTTGATAAGGACATAGGAATTACTAGATCTGTTCCAGTAAGCGTATAAGCTATCTGAGGAGTTGAAGGGGTTGAAGATGCATTACTTTTCTTTCTTCATAAAATCCTCATCTCAATTGGATGTAATGCTTAACTCGGTACAAATTATTTTTTGTAGATTTCTCATCCATATTTTAAACTCCACAGAAAAACAATCCTAATAAATAAACTTAAATGGGTGCAAATGCGCAGCTTATGCACAGCAAAAATCATCAGTGTAAAATCAACACTGGAAGAGTACATTTAACACTAATAGAGTAAGTATTATCCATACTGGACTCTGTTAGAGTTTATTTAACATGGCTTGATTTAACACAAGTAATTTTGCTGTGGATAAAGTGTTTTCTCACTGATCATATACTGCATCTTGAAAGCAAATGTAATGTTACCAGAAACCCTTATTACCAGCACAGGGGCCCCTCTTGGTAGTATCATATTACCTGTAATTTTCATGCTGTATGCTAATAATTGTATATCCAGCATACCAGGCTGTGAATTACACTGATAAAATATCTCTTGCAGGGTAGTTCAGAGGATAATTACAGGACTGAAATTGTAATGTTCTCTGAAGGTTGTAAAATTAACGGTCTGATTGTTAATGGTAAAAAGATAAGGGAAAAAGCAACAAACCAATCTAAAGCTTCCTTCTGAAATAATAGCTAAAGTTCCTTCAGAATTAATTTAATGAGTCAAATAATGGTTTGGGAGCAAGGCGAGTCAGATGATGTGATAATTCTACACATTCTCACTCCCAACTCGTCAACATATGGACGCTTGGTCAGGACCCCTTGTCGTCACTTTTCAATGCACTGGGAACCCCTATAGCATCATTTTTCTACGTGCAGGGTAGTCCGATAGACTTTCGTGGAAGATTGATGCGAGATTGGATAGCCCGGAGGGACCTGGGCGAGACCCTGGGACACTATCTTAACAGTTCGGGCATGAGCCTGAGTTACGTGAACTCCCGTGAGGTTATGTTTAGGGGTTGGGAAAAGGTTGATGCTAGATTAACAACCAATCACAGCAGAGCGTCCCTCCCAGGGTCCTGCACAACCTTCCATGAAAGTCTATCGGACTACCCTGCACGTAGAAAAATGACGCTATAGGGGTACCAAGTGCGTTGAAAAGTGACAACAAGGGGTCCTGACCAAGCATCCATATGTTGACGAGTTGGGAGTGAGAACGTGTTTGATAATTTGGTGCACATACACTTAAAACTGAGAGCTAATCATTTCCAAGGTGTCTTTTTTAGGATATTTGTTGGATAATATTTAAGGAATGCAGTTCTTGTATTACAATTTGCAAGTGGGCCATGTTAAATAGCTTTGATTTATTTGGCCATTCTAATGACCATTTCAAAGGTTGTATTTACTGGTGACTTCATTCAGGAATGAATAACTTTTGAGAGGTAAAACTGCTCAGAGTGTAGACTTTTAAAGATTAGACCATTTTCAGGAACGGAATCGTTCAGGGGTGTGGACGCAAGATTGTTAATCCTTATAACCGCATAGGAAATTGACGAAGACACAAGCAAACCTACCATGATGGATATCTACACAAATGTGTAGGTGAGCGTCTTACGTTTTATAAGTATACACTTTGCAGAAGAAAACATCCCAAGCGTGGTCATGGAGTAGAACAGGAGCAGACTGAGTCCTTTGGGAGACGTAGGTCTGTAAACCAAATTTGTTCCTGGAATAGACCAGATCTGAGAGCCATGAAACCCATAAGGTCACCTGGCAGGGACATGTGACTATTTAGAGATGGGGCTGGTGTGATTGTATATTTTATAAAGGATCTCTCTCTTTTTTCTACATTCTGCCAGCAGGCCTTATGCCCCGCATCTTGAGAGTTGCTATCCGGCTTCCTGTCCGTCACCGCTTGCCCCTCTCTCCTCACCACCGCTGCTAGCTGCTCCCGCCGCCATCGGCGCCCGGTTCCCCACCATCATTGCTGCCTGTCTGGACTGTCATCTAGCTGCTACAAATTCTATTATCATGTTTTGACCGTGCTGGTCTTTAAGCCCTAGACCCTGAGCCAACCAGAAGAGGATGGGTTCCCCCCTTGAGTCTGGTTCCTCCCAAGGTTTCTTCCTAGTTACACCAGGGAGTTTTTCCTTGCCACTGTTGCCTTTGGCTTGCTCTTGTGGGGGTTTAGGCTGGGTTTTTCTGTGAAGTGCATTGTGACAACTAGTTGTGAAATGCGCTGTATAAATATATATTGATTTGATTTGTCACAGCCTTCAGAAGGACAAGGAGGCTAAGTGAGTAGGCAAGCAATTGTCATTCAAGGATTACTCTGGTATGAAAAAAAACAACAACATATATTCAAAACAGCATGCCGCGAAAGCACTTTAATAAGCTTTTGCCTCTGTGCACACCCCAATGCATTCTTTTATATGTTCGACAGGTGGCCCTTAAAATAAGGTGTCACCACATTTTGTTTTCCCTAAAAAAATAAGATATGCAGAACTCCACAGAGTGACTTTAGAAATGCAAGTTATAAATAAATAAATTACTGAAGGGTTATTCTTGAGGAAGTAACAGCAGAAAGCAGCGCAGAATAGCTCCAGCTATGGATGGATCAGAGGGCCAGCTTTATTCTTAAGAAGATGACATTCACACTGTAAATAACTTATGAGTGAAAGCTTTGTAAACTAGGTCACTTGAATCACAATGGATGTGTCCTTTATAAAATATACAGAGCACATTACAATGTTTGTCTTAATGGGAGTCATGGCGGACCATAGGACATCCCATGGAAATCAATTTAGTGTCCAAATCAAAAGTGTACTTTGTGAAATTTACCATAAACACGTGCAATCACAGAATCCTCCTAGGATTGACAAAAAAAAGAAACTACCAGACTTTTGCCACAGTTGCGCAGTTCGCACACATTGATGCTGGTAATATTTAACATAATCCTGTAATGTTACTTACTATTTATGGCAGAGGCGTCCAATCCTGTATGTGGAGATTTACAGCTATGTTTCAGCTGCAGCTGAAGATATTCAATTAATAAGTAATTTGGAACTGAAAACAGACATGTATGGATCTCCTCGGCACAACATTATTGATATGGAGGCTATGGAGTTGAGAATTGATGTCAGAAATTTTTTTTTAAATGAGATGAGAAATATGCTTCTCACAAGCTCATCAAGGCATTCCCCACAAAGCAATGACGTTTAAAATATGTTATTTTTTCAAACCATAGAAGTGGTAAAAGCTTGCTGCTCTGGGCAGTGACCGTTCCCAGAACTGCGGGACACTGCCACAGCCGGTGTGAGGCTTGTGAACATCAAACCGATATAAAATGAACTGAATGAAATGAAAGTAAACTGGACTAACATGAATTTGATTGAAAACTATTTTCCATCAGTACAGTAGGTCCATTCACCAGTCATCCGTGGTAGGGATCGTCCGTATTGACTGTCTCCATTGTGTAGCGCACAAATGGGCCGCATATGTCAGCCATTTTATGCCCAAATTCCCACACATTAGTTGAGGTAGTGAGTTAAGCCTTTATATGGCCAATTAAACTTAGGAATGATGGGCAGGTTTGAACTTTGACCAGTAGTCTATGGAACACTCTACTATATGAGATTCAATAAGTGCCTTGGGACCTTTAATGACTGCAGTGAAGCAAGACCTTGGTTTAACACCATAGATTCAGGCAATGTTTTGCTGCAACATTGTTTAAGTGTTTTGCCTTGTTGCAATTTTGCAGTGTTTCTATGAATGCAATTTGACTCAGGCTTGTTCAAGCTGTTCATCATGGAAAAACATTGGGCTTCCTGCTTATGTGGGGCCGTTTCCATTGAGCAGAAACTGCGTCAGTGGTGGAGGTCAGACCACCTAAAAAGAGTCCTTCCCATACATATTCCCATCATTATTCATATATACAGAAATATTGGTGGTGGTTTGAGAAGACCTCCCCGCCACACCTTTCAAACTCAGAAAGGTGCTATATGCATTCCATTATAGATTGTCATTTAATAGAAACAAGTTTTGAGCCTTGATGTGTGACTCCAACTCGACCTCTGCCTCTCAACCTTTCACCTCCCCAGCAGGGCTCTAAAATACTCACCCTAACCTCCTCAGCTATATATCACTGTCTTTTCGCTCACTTCCGTCAGTGTGTTGCAGCAGCACTGGGGTAGCTGTTAAGGAACTGGACTTTTCCCTCCAGAGGCTTGGAGGTTGCGGGTTCAAACCCCAGGTGGAACACTGCCATTGCAGCCTTGAGCAAAAGTACTTACCCTGAATTGCTTCAGTGGAAATATCCAGTGATATAAAGGTAAAAAAAAATAATAATTAAAATGTCAAGCTCTGTAACCTGCTGTGGGTAAGGGCATCGGCTAAGAAAATAAATATATATTTTTTAAAAGCAAATATAGTTTTTCAGCTGATGCTAGAGCCGGTGTCATTGTTGTCGATCCAATTGTTTCCTGGCATCCCCCCTGCTGGCTCCCTGTAACGATTGTGACCATACGGTCAAAGCTCATTTTCAAAGGCCAGCAGTTTGGCACAGCGGTAAGAGCGGACTTTATCCAATGTAAAGAGAACACGCAGTGATAATGGCGCGTCTTGCTCCTCAGCACTTCACTTTCAGCACAATTAGACTACAATGGACATTGTTGTGAGGAGCTGAGATGCAACGAGTGACACAATTTACCACACAGGCGAGCATCTGGGACGCCCATATCCTGTCTTCAGTGCAGGAGCAGCAAGCCCCATGACCCTCATGTTACTATGGGGATGAATATAGAAGGAGCGGCAGAGCAACCCCCCCACCCCCCGGTGGTCCCCGGGAGCTGCCGTGACCGTCTGTTTGCCTGTTGACTTGTTTACCTATTTATACGTCCCGCTCATGAAGTGCTAGCTTGCGTGGGATTCCCCTGAGAAAATCACAGTACGTCAACATTGCAAGATAGTGCCAGCCTTGCCATTGTATTTATTTGGCCCTCTACCATGCTTGTCCCCATAAGATTAAAATGTTCTGCTCTGATGGAGCATTTGGGGAATAATAAAGTGCGATGGTACGGGTAGCTTTAGGAAGAGATGCAGATGAAAACCGGAATGGATGGTGTTTGAAAGTTCAGATGGCTGAACAGTGTTCCCATCTCGTAGCCTAAACCATGACGTGTATCTTGATATTACGACCTTGATTTTGCTCTTCTGGGGTCTATGATATACCGGTGCCAGCCCTGGAGATTAATAAAAGGGAGAAGAATAGAAACAAACCTCTATTTTCACCAATATTCAGTAAAAAATGTTTCATTAAATTCTCAGAGCGCTGCGGGAACTGTTTACAAATAGCCCTGGAATCTAAAAACTGAAAGAAATTTAAATTTGTAATTGACTCAGGAGGTCTGTGATCCCAGGCATATCTGATGTAAACAAAGCTATAGCCCCAAGATTCTCAATGACACCATGGAAATTAAACATCATAGGAGAAATCTCGACATTAAAAAAAATGCTGATTGGCACTTGTGGAGCTTCATAAAGGTGTAGTGGGAAGAGCTTATCGTGCAAAGGTTCAAGCACGCACCACTGAAACAAGGCCCTTCGGGGCATGGCGAGAACGGCAGTAATAAAAAGAATCGCTTCATTTATAGAATGCAGTGATTTCCATAAAACAAAGGAATACAGAGGAAACTGGTAAAACAAAGCGAAAGGTATAAACAAAAAGGCAGTTTAAATAACACGAAGGCACAAGCCTTGATGTTGTTAGCCTTGGTTGTCATGAGTCAGATCTTCCTCCCTGAGCTGGTGAGCCCCCCCCCCCAGAATTCAGCATTCAACCCAGACTGTTGAGATGCACCACTCAGGAGGTCTTTACCGAATTGATTTGTTCCAGTTTCATTGATTTAATATCCATCCACACCCAGAGAAATATGAGGCAAAGGAGAGGTGGGACACTCAAACAATGGCAAAGCTAAACAGTAGAGAAGGGCAAAGCTAAACAGTAGAGAAGGGCAATTCTTGTTGCCCTTATTTTCACCTTCATTATTACCCTCATAGAACCCCCTCTGATTTGGATTGCTCTTTTCAGAATGCATTATCTCAGTTTACACTTTTTACCATGTTGTCAAACCTGACGGGGCTGGCAAGCCAGACTGTGACCTATGAAGACCAACCTGAGAGCCTCTGGTTTTTGGGCTGCCTCTAAGGGGTTACTCTTATCCAAACTGGGGCCGCCCAGCAGCAAGCATAATAATTTTATGCATAATAATTTTATGCATTTTAGCCCTATGGACACCAGTAGCTACAATTCCTGAAAATTACTGAAACTTTCTTCCGTTCTAAATTTGTCTGTCACATGATTTTCCTAGAAACATATTACATTTTCAACAACCTGCACGACTGTTTTCTCAGGATTTGATCCCCCCCCCCTCCCCCCCACTTTCCAAAGAGTTTTGGAATTCCAATAGGTATTTGACCAAAGTCTGCACACACAAACACACAGAAACGTCAACAGAAAGCATACACACAGCCAGATGGCACACAGAAAAATCCCTTTAATTCTTATCGGGATCATCTGATATGGAGTCAAGTAAACTGTTAGCACTGAACGCGCAGAGAACTGTGCACATATTCTATTGTAAAAAAAAAACTAATTTAACTTTGATATAATTCGGTCCTATAAGGTGCATACTGTAAACACTTGCTCACCACATGCAATTTGCCATTTTCAAAATGTCACAGAAGAGATCGCCTTTAAACATGTAAGTCAATTTGCATTCGAAAATGATATCGCTCCTACTATTATGCACATACTGAGGCAAGATTTTTTTCATTTTCACTTCTTCAAAATGCGGTCTGATCTCTTGACTTCTTTGCTGTATTGCTTTTAAATCAGTTGCTAAAGACAAGCATGACTGGAGGCGGCCTGACTGAGCATACAAAACATGCCCACTGCTTTCTTTGATTGCTCTAAATACTTTCAGTCTGTGGCATGGGATTTTAATTGGCTGATAATGGAAATGCTTTAATGTGGTCTGAGATCAATGCGCAATCGTGTTGTTGCGTATGAAGCGGGGTCAGGTCAATTTGCAGAGTGAAGCACAGGGCAGATATTGTAGAGGAAAATGGTTTCATGGTGGTCTTTAAAGCCTTTCGTAGCCTGAAAAATACTTGTAAATACATTATAATTTAAAGGTACCTTTGACAAATTTCCATGTTTAATTTGAATGCAATGCTTTTTTTATGTTTCCATTCCGAATTTACTCAAAGATATTACTTCAGTATACTATACTGTATGTCTATTTTGTATATGTGTACACATACTATATGTTCTACAAATAGCTATAGTCTTTGGTGAACAATCAGAATGCATAACTATTTTTTTTCACATTCCATTCTTTTCTGGGATTACTATAGAAATGAAGTCACTCATGGAAGGAAAGATTGGTAAATTGCATGTGCTATCAGTTACTATTTTTGAGGCTCCAATTTCCTGTATCTTTCTCAGAATGTATCTGAGCTTTTTTAATAGCTTTTTTCTTTCTTATTAAATCAGCTTTTGCAATAGGTTTTACACTGAAAATAGATAAAACTCCCACTGTGAATCAGAGGCTCATTTCACAAATGTGATATATGGCTACTTTCACTCGCAATTTCATCATTTATTTTAGCAAGAATGCTTTCACAAAATGTTCACCTGAAATTCGCAATAACAATTGCTAGTTCCAGGGTTACTGCAAACCATTAGTTCCAGGGTTACTGCAAACCTGATTTTGCCTCTTAAGTTTAGGTTAAAATTTTTTTTTAAAAGTATGGTATTGGTGCTGCTTGTACAAAGAAGGAGGGAAGGACCACTGTTATATTTTGGACCAGAGATAATATTTTGTGATTACACTCATAATTCTTCGATTTTGAAACATACACAGAAATTCTGTGATACATTTGATGCCAAACTCATTGAGATTTGAGAATTATTGATAATACATTGCCAGAACCTGTGTTGCCCATTGTTTTTTTTTTGGCATTTATATGTATAATTTGTAATTGTGCTCATTGCTCCACGCATTATGAGGCAGTAGCCTAATATGAAAGGTATACATGTTGTACATGCTTCCGTTCACAAGTGCTGTGCTCTTCAATGTTCACTATTTTGGAAACATACGTCACTTGTTCGACATGGCTGGGTGGGTCATTCGTACATTCCAATTGCTGTGCTCCAGCCGATCGCAAAAAGAAACCAGTTTGAACATTATGTCCATTTCATATGCAAAGGTTCTATTTTTGTCTCGATCAATGAAAAAGTGCATTATAGCAAAAGATTTGCAAAATGTTTTCACCAGCAGTCATAGGAGAGATGTGTGCTTGACTTTCTGCCTCTGCCATTTCTGAATCCAAAAGTGTTCATTTCATCATTATGAGTGTTCCTGCAGGGGTGCGGAGTTTTTCCACATTAGCTCCTCAGTGGTGGAATGAACTTCCCATTCCCCTACGTTCTACTCCAACCCTGCCTGCATTCCGTCGAGGCCTGAAGACACACCTCTTCAGACTCCACCTTGACTGATACCCTCACCTAGGAATATCAGTTCCCTGTTCCCTGTGTTTTCCTGTCTGTTTATTATAGTTTACAATAGTATTTGGAATGGTAGTGTGGTGTTGCTGATTTTCCCACAGCTTACTGTGAACTACAGTCGACGCTCATTGCTAGGGATAGCTGCTACATTATGTGAAGGATGTGCTTTGCCCTGTCTGTTCTGTAGTGATCTTGATAATGTCTCTGTACGCACTTACTGTACGTCACTTTGGATAAAAGCGTCTGCTAAATAAATGTAATGTAATGTAATGTAATGGGTGCACTTCAAAAATAGAACATCAATAGCTAGCGCAGCAACACCAGCAACAGCAGACACCTCTTGTTACTAACCCGAACTTTCAAGACAAGAAGACTCTCTAGACATGCCGGGAAGACAAGGGAGGAGCAGAGCTCAGTATTTGTTCAGTTAATGGAATATCTGTCACCTTAACAGGTAAAATACACCTTTAATTGCTTCAGTAATGGGTTTTCCTTCCCCCTAGCTCTTCTCCCTTCAGCGTTGGGGAAGGTCCCCATTTGTCATTGAATAAGTCATTTTGGACATTAGACGCTCTGAGGCTCTGGCAAGGCCGAACGGGGCCAGAGGTTACCCGTAATCTGCTGAGAGGTAGTTAGGACAGGGGCCAAGTGACGCCGGAGTGACGAGCCATGTCAGACGCAACGAAAAAAAAGGCGAAGGCTCAAGGTGCTGTTGGAGTCCCTGATGTTGTGAAGCTGTTATTTTGTGACCCGACAGAAACGACGGCGCGAGCTGTCAGCTAGCACGCCGCAGCGCAATAGCAAGACTAAAGGCTTTGAAGTGACCAATACTGAACCATTACTCTGAGGGTAAAAGGGTGGATTCTGCTGCTCCTCTCTGGCCAATTTTATTGATGGGAGCTTTTCTTTGCTCTTAAACAGAGTATGTCTCTCTGCTGCTGAAACGTGGGGCAGAGAACTTCAAATACCAGCACACATGAATTTGCTGAAAACGAGCAGCACTATTGTAAATGTAAGCACGATACCATTTGGTTCTCTGTGGTAAGTAAGGACAAGGCGTAGGGAGACAAAATGTCCAATTCTATGCAAAAGCAGCAGATTCTTCCAGAACTAAAGGTGAAAACCTGCCAACTGCTTGCTTCAAATCGTACCATGTCTGAAATCCCCCTTGTGACCTTGCGAATGGCTGGGAAATTTGGATGACGGCGCTCCATGTGTGTTTGCAATTAAAGGCACATTGACCTCCGGTTTCACCCAGCAGGAAATACTGCTCCTTATCGCTCAGTAGGGAGTCGAGTAATAACACTCAGCATGGACCAGCTGTGGAAGAGAGGAAGAGATTCATTCAACAAGATGTACCGCACCATATTGCTCAATTGTGACTCCTCTGGTGGACCAGGTAACTGAATTCTGCCTGAACCAGCAGTGTCGGTGTAGCATATAATTTCCCCCAGCCGTTTCTGGATCCGTTGTGTTATCCGCTTGGACGTTGCTCTTGTACTTTTCGCTTGTAGTTGAGCAGCGATTGGTTATTTTTCACGTTCTAGTGACGGACCCGGAAGTGGCCGGGGGAAAAATTATATGCTGGGAAGAATTATATGCCGGCTCGGTTGCGAAGTCCACCTGTGAAGTTCGTCTGGTGACTTGTAGGGTGAAATTTTGAATCCTAGGTGGGGCACCGCCATTGTACACCTTTGAGCAAGGTTAACTTAACCTGACCCTTCAGCAAAATATACAACTGCGTTGATTGATTGTATGGAAAAGAATGTAACCAGTGTAAGTGGCCCCAGACAAGAGCGTTTGTTAAATGCCAAACTTTTATGTAAAATTAAATGAGGCAGAACAGGAGTGTCTGCAGTTCTGAAGCTGAGCATGCTGACCTGCATACTCCAGAAGCAAGGGAGGACATTGGGCCTGATTGGAAAATCCAAACTGTGGAGATAGGAGGGGAATAAAAGAATGTTTTAAATAATATCAGGTAAAAAAAAAATGGCCACTGAATGTGTTTGTGCTTGTAGGAGCCTGCTTCAGACTCAGCCTACACGATAACAGCAGTGCCATCGG
The DNA here is from genome assembly GCA_029718625.1 of Synaphobranchus kaupii. Lineage (NCBI taxonomy): Eukaryota > Metazoa > Chordata > Actinopteri > Anguilliformes > Synaphobranchidae > Synaphobranchus > Synaphobranchus kaupii. The sequence goes on along the minus strand of CM056384.1, from coordinate 53,806,023 downwards.
AGAATAATGATCAGTTTTAATAAGACTTTTCCTTGAGCTCTGCAGTCTTCCACATGCAGCCAAAAGGACAACAGACGTCACACTACACTGACAATGTGGATCCCTAATTCCCCTCCTGAAGCCAGCTTTTAGCGAAGGGTGAACCACTCCTGCATTAGAGGTAGTTACACGGACACATTTGCTCTCTACAGTCAGATGATTATGTGGCTTGTTAACAACATGTCAGGCCTTCGGTGAAGCTGTAGTGTTCAACTTCCCTCGAAGAGCTCATTTTCTAATAGATCGCGGCACACAAAGTCTAATATTCAGGGCTTTGCACATGCACAAAAGACTGTGTTGGGTTTGACGCGTTCCTCACATCATTAGGATAATAAGCTTAAAGCCGATTATTTCTTCCTAGAATATTAATATATTTAATATATTAATATAATTCTGGAGTCTTCAGGCTTTATCCAAAAGAATGGCCATCAAGGGAAGAAAAGCAGTTTATTGAAGTTATTTAAAGTAAATAGATAGCATATAATATAATACTTTTTTTACTGCCTTTTTATTTGTATAAAGAAACAGCTGACATGTTTGAATTTATAACTTTGAACTCCTGTCGTCATTTATGGACACTGTAGTGTCCATAAAAGTGTGTAAGGCCCTGTGTGTGTGTACGGCGGGTCACAATCTCTTCTTTCACAGCGGGCTTGGGTAATTGACTCCTTAATACCGCCACTATTCTCGGAGTAGGGGTCGTGCGTCGGAGAGCTTTGTAGCTGGCCTCTCCTCTCCTGTATTTCCCGCTGCCTGGCCTTCTGGACTTATGGCCTAATAAAACCCCTACTGAGGAGCTCTTTCATAAAGCGAATCCGCTAACCCCGTATTTCCCCGCAGGGAGCTGCCATGTTTGACGGCCGGTGCCAAGCTCCCTTGGTTAGCATTGTGTTGCTTATGAGAGGGAGAGACCTGTAGGGCTTTCAGGGTGCTTCTAAATTTAACACGGACAGAGTGTGTTGCCACATGACACAGTAATAGGCACTGAGGGCTTTTTTCCATGCCTTTTCATTTTGATAGTTTTTCTTACACGCGGTCTAGGCAGAGGTCCTGCCATAATGTATTTTTTGTCAAGTGTAAACTTCTAGGATTTAATTTCAATGAGTGCAGACCATTTTCCTACATGGACTATGGTCTCTCTCCAGTCTTAGCACGGCGCAGCTATCTTCTTCATTACTTACTGTATCTGCAAAGCAGTGTTGAAGCAAGTGTTGCTTCTTGTCAGGCCTCAGCATTTGATAAGCAAAAAAAAATGCATACATATTTGGGACCAATTGCAAAACTAAGGACAAATCAGGGTCCTTAGAATCAAATATATTATTTATGCCTTGCATGTCATATCAGTCCCATATTAATCCCTAGACTTCTCCACACTGAGGGAAAATTGGACCTATTTATACATTTTAAAGATTATTTTCTGTAAGCATCTAAAGCAGAAAAGAGAGTGTCGGTGAGTGCGCGTACAGTCACAGATGGAGTGAAACTGGAGGGATGTAGAATCAGTGAATGAACACGCGTTTGGGCTGAGAGAAAGATGTTATGCTGGAGAGAGATTTTATTTATTTATTTTTTCTTTCTCCAAGACTGACATCAAAAGAAGGAGACCGAAAGCACGCAGAATACACAGAGATTTCCATTTCTTTCGAATCTATTTTCTTTCCGCGGTGTGTCACGGCGTATCATTATGTCGGCCCGCATTTGTGCAGCATCATTTGAATTTTGGAATATGCAAATGTGTGTTTTTGTTATGCAACATTCCCGTTATGTAACAGTGTGGTGCGTGCAGCCTGAGACAGCCAAATACTTTTAACTTTAAGTTGAGGTGAAAGTAGGCATGTAGTATCAAACAAAGAAGCCCACAACTGTTTTTAATGCAAGCTCCGCTGTAGAAGGCATAAAGTAGCAATGAGATGTTCTTGGGTTTTTTTTTCTCGTCCAAATGCTGGGAAATGTTCATCGAGGTTGTGATAATCCTTTGCTGGATTGCATTTTGTGTTGTAAATGAGGCCCGCGGTTGAGTAATTACACAACTGGTGCATGGCAGATGTCACAACATGATCGTTAAGATTACCAGTGTGAAATTACCTACAATGAATTGCACGGACAGCTCCTCATAACTGCATCTCACATAATTGCATACTCCACTTTTATTGCGTAGCACGCAGCTGGTCCAATTATGATCTCCAGACTGTACTTATTTGCTTTACTTATACACTTTACCTGCTCGCGTTATTTGCATACAGCATCACAACCAAGGAGTCAATGGGAGTCGGCCGTAAAAGCTTTAGGCCACCTTACTTGAAAGGAGCGTACCTCCACGATCCAACGATATCCGCTGGGTTCGTGGTACGCGCGTCACACAAAGTCATCTCGGGGATAGATGTCTTTTTTTTCCCTCCCTATACCTTCTGAAGTTGTGCGCTTTTGATCAGCGCTGGGATGTTAAAAGCATCCCCTTGCCTGTCTGAGTGCTCCCCGCTCATTCTGAGGTGAAAGCCGTCTATAGCAGTCGGAGCCACGGCAAGAAGGCGGAAACAGCAATGAGGAGGGGCGCACACACCGACGACTGGGAGCGGTGGGACCTCATTCATATTGTATATGTTTATGATTTAAGTTTCTCATAAAGAACTTTAGATCAAATAAAATCTGACTGGCAATTCTGTCACATATTTAGAGTGGATTTTCCTGCCATTCTTCTCACCGTATTTGCTAGTGGCAATTGTGCTATTCATCACTTTCCAAAGCAAAGAGCGCTGAAGCCGAAGTACTTGCAGAATTTCGATACTATTGACTGCAAGCGAATGACTTGTTTCCCGCGTTAAAGGGCGCAGAGCGCTTCGCCGGAGAGCTAGGCAGGGGCTCCCTGCAAGGGGGCGCCGTCACCCGCCACAGCGGGCTCAAACGCTCGCCTGAGCTCCGCGTGTGAAACTCTGAACAGAAGGGGGGATCAGAGCTCGTCGCCGACTGTCTCCGTTCCTCCTTTACGAGCGCATGCACAACAAAGGTTGATTGTAGATGAGAGAGCAACACGATGGGCGGTGATTGCTCGGTGATCTCTTCATTTCCTCCTTGGTTTTTCAGCAAGTTTTGACCAAAAGGTGAGCTCTAACTGAGATCAAAGAGTGCCGCTCGCGTCTGCCATCTGAAACCGGGGAAATTGGTGTATTAAAAAGAACTCTTCCTCCCAGGACCTTTCTCAGTGTTGGTTCAACTCTGTATTTAGCTTCAAATCAAAGGGTGGCTTGTCTTTGACTGCCTGGGGCCTCTGACAATGTCAGCAGATGAAAGACGTTGATAATAATTATCAAAATCTTCTGCATGGATGAAAATGATTGCATTTATAAAAAGGTCTCAATTTAGGGCGACTGATGCTACTTTGATTGATTTGTCCGATGTACTTTATCATCTACACACCCCATATTTAGTTTGCCACAAATGGTTTTTGTGCTATTCTTTTTAAAATATGCAAGAAAATGTTCAACAAGAAAAAAAAGAGTTCTATTTTATTTTAATTAATTCCATCTCCGAAGCAGAATTATACGTGAACGTCAATACAGGATGACTGACTGGCATGTTTTCGGATGAGCCGGATTCAGGGATCAATTAGCTTATCGGCGTGATTCTCAACCGCTGGCGTCTGCGTGATTAAAATTTCCATTTGAAATGCGCGGGAGGGGACCGCCAGCGGTACGCCATTCCTCCGGAGTCTCTGTGGGCGGCAGATCGAAGCCGACGTGCGTCGGAGTGGGCCGAGGACTTGGGGGGGATGCAGGCCTTTGATATAATTATTGCCTCAGAGATGTCGACTCGCCGATTGCAGAGCCCGCCGCCTTTTCGGAAGTGATCTGGCCGGGAGCCAGCTGCCGCCGCTTTGCGTAGTCACGCTCCCAGACACCCGGGGGCCCGTCTGTGTGGGAGGTCAAAGCGAGAGAGCGCTATCTGCATGCCGCCAATGCGGGTAGGTGTCAAACTGCTGCTCGCGCAAAAGGGAGAGCGTGACACCGAGTCAGAAATGTCATTCTGAAGTACTCTGCGACAGATGATCACAAGTGGCGCGAGCATTCCGAGCCTCATTCCATGCAGTGTGCGTCTGCGGCATATGGGCTGTCAGGAGCTGTCTCATTCACCGCCTAACATCCAGGAAGCCAGATTGGAGAGATTTTTATCTGCTGCACAGCCTGTGTTAATGTTTGTAAGGTTTTAAAGTAAAAACAAAATTGTAATGAAGTGGGTTTTTTTTTTGGGTACACACCATCTTTTTTGCAGCGACTACATCTTGATTTTGTGAAAGGTTCACATTGCTGGGCTTGTTTTATTTTTTCTTCCGTCCATGGCATGTTGTGCGTTTGCTAATTTGCCGTTGTCATCACTAATTTTTCTAGTAACGGTGCAAATCCTGGCAAGTTTAAGCTGTAAATAATAGGTTGCAGACTGCTTGTGGGATGACGAGTGGTTTAACGTGTGTGAGCTGGGGTCTGTGGTACACCCTTGCATCAGTTGGTATGAGCATACATGTGTGACCTGGGGTCTGTGGTACTCCCTTGCATCAGTTAGTATGAGCATACGTGTGTGACCTGGGGTCTGTGGTACACCCTTGCATCAGTTGGTATGAGCATACATGTGTGACCTGGGGTCTGTGGTACTCCCTTGCATCAGTTGGTATGAGCATACGTGTGTGACCTGGGGTCTGTGGTACTCCCTTGCATCAGTTAGTATGAGCATACGTGTGTGACCTGGGGTCTGTGGTACTCCCTTGCATCAGTTGGTATGAGCATACATGTGTGACCTGGGGTCTGTGGTACTCCCTTGCATCAGTTAGTATGAGCATACGTGTGTGACCTGGGGTCTGTGGTACACCCTTGCATCAGTTGGTATGAGCGTAGTAGGAGCAGTTATGTTTACAGTGAGTTTTATTGCACTTCTGTTTATTAAGTGAAGGATGTGCATTATTTTTCTTTGCATACACATAAAGCCGTTCCGGTCTGGTTCCTTGCTCGAGGGTAATAATGATAGCAGTGTCACTGTCCCACAATGAAACAATGAAACAATGAATGAATGAATGAATGAATGAAACAATGAAACAATTAAAGAATTAATGAATGAAACAATGAATGAATGAATTAATGAAACAATGATTGAATGACACAATGAAACAATTAATGAATGAATGAATGAATGAAACAATGAATGAATGAAACAATGAAAGAATGAATGAAACAGAATGAAACATGAATGAATGAATGAAAGAATCATGAATGAATGAATGAAACTGAATGAATGAATGAAACATGAATGAATGAATGAATCATGAATGAATGAATGAATGAATGAATGAAACATGAATGAATGAATGAATGAAACATGAATTAATGAATCATGAATGAATGAATAATGAATGAATGAATGAATGAATGAATGAATGAATCATGAATGAATGAATGAAACTGATTGAATGAATGAAACATGAATGAATGAATCATGAATGAATGAATGAAAGATGAATGAATGAATCATGAATGAAAGAAACATGAATGAAACATGAATGAATGAATGAATGAATGAATGAATGAATGAATGAATGAATGAAACTGAATGAATGAATGAAACATGAATTAATTAATTAATCATGAATGAATGAAACATGAATGAATGAATGAAACATGAATGAAACTGAATGAATGAATGAAACATGAATGAATTAATGAATGAAACATGAATAGAAAGAAAGAAATGAATCTGCTGCTGCTGTTGAATTTCAAAACAGTTATTAAGTAAATATGATTTCCCATCCATTAGAATAAAAAAATGGCATTTTTATTTGTTTAACCATTTTGGCCCTTTTTGGACATAAGACTATAGTCTTATGTTTTTTTCATTTTCCCAAAAACACATTTTTCATCATACATGTCTTAAAACTCATTATTGTTCACTTACTTCACCACAGGTATGAAGAACATATTATTTCCTATCCATTAGAATAAAAAAATAGCATTTTAATTTTGTTGACCATTTTGGACCTTTTTGGACATAAGACTATATATAGTCTTATGTTTTTTTCATTTTCCCAAAAACACATTTTTCATCATAAATGTCTTAAGATTCATTATTTTTCACTTATTACACCGCAGTTATCAAGTAAATATGATTTCCCATCCATTAGAATAAAAAAATGGCATTTTTATTTTTTTGACCATTTTGGCCCTTTTTGGACATAAGACTATAGTCTTTTTTTTATTTTCATTTTCCAAGAACACATTTTTCATCATAAATGTCTTCAAACTCATTATTTTTCACTTATTTCACCACAGGTATGAAGAACATATTATTTCCTATCCATTAGAATAAAAAAATAGCATTTTAATTTTGTTGACCATTTTGGACCTTTTTGGACATAAGACTATATATAGTCTTATGTTTTTTTAATTTTCCCAAAAACACATTTTTCATCATAAATGTCTCAAAATTCATTATTTTTCACTTACTTCACCGCAGTTATTAAGTAAATATAATTTCCTATGCATCGGAATCAAAAAATGGCATTTTTATTTTTGTTGACCATTTTGGCCCTTTTTCGACATAAGATTCCTGTCAGCAGCTGTTCCTCCATGCAATCTGCTGCTGCTGAATGGTTGAAGCTAAGTAGGTGTGGGCTTGTTTAGTACTTGGATGGGAGACCTCTGGGGAAGACAAGCGTGCTGCTCAAAATGGTTTTGGTGGGCCAGTAGGAGGCAGTCTTCATTCTAGTCAAATATACCCTGGTGTAATGATGGGGACAAAACACATTTTTCATCATACATGTCTTAAAGCTCATTATTGTTCACTTACTTCACCACAGGTATGAAGTAAATATGATTTCCCATCCATTAGAATCACAAAATGGCATTTTTATTTTTTTTTACCATTGTGGACCTTTTTGGACATAAGACTATAATCTTATGTTTCTTCATTTTCCCAAAAACACATTTTTCATCATAAATGTCTTAAAACTCATTATTTTTCACTTACTTCATCGCAGTAATTAAGTAAATATGATTTCCCATCCATTAGAATCAAAAAATGGAATTTTTATTTTGTTGACCATTTTGGACCTTTTTGGACATAAGACTATAGTCTTATGTTTTTTTCATTTTCAGAAAAACACATTTTTCATCATAAATGTCTTAAAACTCATTATTGTTCACTTACTTCACCACAGGTATGAAGTACATATTATTTCCTATCCATTAGAATCAAAAAATGGCATTTTAATTTTGTTGACCATTTTGGACCTTTTTGGACATAAGACTATAGTCTTATGTTTTTTCATTTTCCCAAAAACACATTTTTCATCATACATGTCTTAAAACTCATTATTGTTCACTTACTTCACCACAGGTATGAAGAACATATTATTTCCTATCCATTAGAATAAAAAAATAGCATTTTAATTTTGTTGACCATTTTGGACCTTTTTGGACATAAGACTATATATAGTCTTATGTTTTTTTCATTTTCCCAAAAACACATTTTTCATCATAAATGTCTTAAGATTCATTATTTTTCACTTATTACACCGCAGTTATCAAGTAAATATGATTTCCCATCCATTAGAATAAAAAAATAGCATTTTTATTTTTAGACCATTTTGGACCTTTTTGGACATAAGACTATAGTCTTATGTTTTTTCATTTTCCCAAAAACACATTTTTCATCATAAATGTCTTAAAACTCATTATTTTTCACTTACTTCGCCACAGCTATCAAGTAAATATAATTTCCCATCCATTAGAATCACAAAATGGCATTTTTATTTTTTTTGACCATTGTGGACCTTTTTGGACATAAGACTATAGTCTTATGTTTTTTCATTTTCCCAAATACACAGTTTTCATCATAAATGTCTTAAAATTCATTATTTTCCACTTACTTCACCACAGCTATTAAGTAAATATAATTTCCCATCCATTAGAATCAAAAAATGGCATTTTAATTTTGTTGACCATTTTGGACCTTTTTGGACATCAGATTTCTGTCAGCCGCTGTGCCACCATGCAATCTGCTGCTGCTGAATGGTTGAAGCTAAGTAGGTGTGAGCTTGTTTAGTACTTGGATGGGAGACCTCTGGGGAAGACAAAGTTGCTGCTCGTAAGGGTTTTGATGGGCCAGTAGGAGGCAGTCTTCATTCTAGTCAAATATGCCCTGGTGTAATGATGGGGACAAAACACATTTTTCATCATACATGTCTTAAAACTCATTATTGTTCACTTACTTCACCACAGGTATGAAGTACATATAATTTCCTATCCATTAGAATCAAAAAATGGCATTTTAATTTTGTTGACCATTTCGGACCTTTTTGGACATAAGACCAGTCTTATGTTTTTTCATTTTCCCAAAAACAAATTTTTCATCATGAATTTCTTAAGATTCATTATTTTTCACTTATTACACCACAGTTATCAAGTAAATACAATTTCCCATCCATTAGAATCACAAAATGGCATTTTTATTTTTTTTGACCATTGTGGACCTTTTTGGACATAAGACTATAGTCTTATGTTTTTTCATTTTCCCAAAAACACATTTTTCATCATAAATGTCTTAAAACTCATTATTGTTCACTTACTTCACCACAGGTATGAAGTACATATTATTTCCTATCCATTAGAATCAAAAAATGGCATTTTAATTTTGTTGACCATTTTGGACCTTTTTGGACATAAGACTATGGTCTTATGTTTTTTCATTTTCCCAAATACACATTTTTCATCATAAATGTCTTAAAATTCATTATTTTCCACTTACTTCACCACAGCTATTAAGTAAATATAATTTCCCATCCATTAGAATCACAAAATGGCATTTTTATTTGTTTTGACCATTGTGGACCTTTTTGGACATAAGACTATGGTCTTATGTTTTTTCATTTTCCCAAATACACATTTTTCATCATAAATGTCTTAAAATTCATTATTTTCCACTTACTTCACCACAGCTATCAAGTAAATATAATTTCCCATCCATTAGAATCACAAAATGGCATTTTTATTTTTTTTGACCACTGTGGACGTTTCTGGACATAAGACTATAGTCTTATGTTTTTTTCATTTTCCCAAAAACACATTTTTCATCATAAATGTCTTAAAACTCATTATTGTTCACTTACTTCACCACAGGTATGAAGTACATATTATTTCCTATCCATTAGAATCAAAAAATGGCATTTTAATTTTGTTGACCATTTTGGACCTTTTTGGACATAAGACTATAGTCTTATGTTTTTTCACTTTCCCAAAAACACATTTTCCATCATAAATGTCTTAAAACTCATTATTGTTCACTTACGTCACCACAGGTATGAAGTACATATTATTTCCTATCCATTAGAATCAAAAAATGGCATTTTTAATTTTGTTGACCATTTTGGACCTTTTTGGACATAAGACTATAGTCTTATGTTTTTTCACTTTCCCAAAAACACATTTTTTATAATAAATGTCTTAAAACTCATTATTTTTCACTTACTTCACCGCAGTTATTAAGTAAATATAATTTCCTATACATCGGAATCAAAAAATGGCATTTTTATTTTTTGACCATTTTGGCCCTTTTTCGACATAAGATTTCTGTCAGCCGCTGTGCCACCATGCAATCTGCTGCTGCTGAATGGTTGAAGCTAAGTAGGTGTGAGCTTGTTTAGTACTTGGATGGGAGACCTCTGGGGAAGACAAAGTTGCTGCTCGTAAGGGTTTTGATGGGCCAGTAGGAGGCAGTCTTCATTCTAGTCAAATATGCCCTGGTGTAATGATGGGGACAAAACACATTTTTCATCATACATGTCTTAAAACTCATTATTGTTCACTTACTTCACCACAGGTATGAAGTACATATAATTTCCTATCCATTAGAATCAAAAAATGGCATTTTAATTTTGTTGACCATTTTGGACCTTTTTGGACATAAGACTATAGTCTTATGTTTTTTAATTTTCCCAAAAACACATTTTTCATCATAAATGTCTTAAAATTCATTATTTTCCACTTACTTCACCACAGCTATCAAGTAAATATAATTTCCCATCCATTAGAATCACAAAATGGCATTTTTATTTTTTTTGACCACTGTGGACGTTTCTGGACATAAGACTATAGTCTTATGTTTTTTCATTTTCCCAAAAACACATTTTTCATCATAAATGTCTTAAAACTCATTATTGTTCACTTACTTCACCACAGGTATGAAGTACATATTATTTCCTATCCATTAGAATCAAAAAATGGCATTTTAATTTTGTTGACCATTTTGGACCTTTCTGGACATAAGACTATAGTCTTATGTTTTTTCATTTTCCCAAAAACACATTTTTCATCATAAATATCTTAAAACTCATTATTGTTCACTTACTTCACCACAGGTATGAAGTACATATTATTTCCTATCCATTAGAATCAAAAAATGGCATTTTAATTTTGTTGACCATTTTGGACATTTTTGGACATAAGACTATAGTCTTATGTTTTCTCATTTTCCCAAATACACATTTTTCATCATAAATGTCTTAAAACTCATTATTGTTCACTTACTTCACCACAGGTATGAAGTACATATTATTTCCTATCCATTAGAATCAAAAAATGGCATTTTAATTTTGTTGACCATTTTGGACCTTTTTGGACATAAGACTATATATAGTCTTATGTTTTTTCTTTTTCCCAAAAACACATTTTTCATCATAAATATCTTAAAACTCATTATTGTTCACTTACTTCACCACAGGTATGAAGTACATATTATTTCCTATCCATTAGAATCAAAAAATGGCATTTTAATTTTGTTGACCATTTTGGACCTTTTTGGACATAAGACTATAGTCTTATGTTTTTTCATTTTCCCAAAAACACATTTTTCATCATAAATGTCTTAAAACTCATTATTGTTCACTTACTTCACCACAGGTATGAAGTACATATTATTTCCTATCCATTAGAATCAAAAAATGGCATTTTAATTTTGTTGACCATTTTGGACCTTTCTGGACATAAGACTATAGTCTTATGTTTTTTCATTTTCCCAAAAACACATTTTTCATCATAAATATCTTAAAACTCATTATTGTTCACTTACTTCACCACAGGTATGAAGTACATATTATTTCCTATCCATTAGAATCAAAAAATGGCATTTTAATTTTGTTGACCATTTTGGACCTTTTTGGACATAAGACTATAGTCTTATGTTTTCTCATTTTCCCAAATACACATTTTTCATCATAAATGTCTTAAAACTCATTATTGTTCACTTACTTCACCACAGGTATGAAGTACATATTATTTCCTATCCATTAGAATCAAAAAATGGCATTTTAATTTTGTTGACCATTTTGGACCTTTTTGGACATAAGACTATAGTCTTATGTTTTTTCTTTTTCCCAAAAACACATTTTTCATCATAAATATCTTAAAACTCATTATTGTTCACTTACTTCACCACAGGTATGAAGTACATATTATTTCCTATCCATTAGAATCAAAAAATGGCATTTTAATTTTGTTGACCATTTTGGACCTTTTTGGACATAAGACTATAGTCTTATGTTTTTTCATTTTCCCAAAAACACATTTTTCATCATAAATATCTTAAAACTCATTATTGTTCACTTACTTCACCACAGGTATGAAGTACATATTATTTCCTATCCATTAGAATCAAAAAATGGCATTTTAATTTTGTTGACCATTTTGGACCTTTTTGGACATAAGACTATAGTCTTATGTTTTTTCATTTTCCCAAAAACACATTTTTCATCATAAATATCTTAAAACTCATTATTGTTCACTTACTTCACCACAGGTATGAAGTACATATTATTTCCTATCCATTAGAATCAAAAAATGGCATTTTAATTTTGTTGACCATTTTGGACCTTTTTCGACACACCGATTTCTGTCAGCTGCTGTACCACCATGCAATCTGCTGCTGCTGAATGGTTGAAGCTAAGTAGGTGTGAGCTTGTTTAGTACTTGGATGGGAGACCTCTGGGGAAGACAAAGTTGCTGCTCGAAATGGTTTTGATGGGCCAGTAGGAGGCAGTCTTCATTCTAGTCAAATATGCCCTGGTGTAATGATGGGGACAAAACACATTTTTCATCATACATGTCTTAAAACTCATTATTGTTCACTTACTTCACCACAGGTATGAAGTACATATTATTTCCTATCCATTAGAATCAAAAAATGGCATTTTAATTTTGTTCACCATTTTGGACCTTTTTGGACATAAGACTATAGTCTTATGTTTTTTCATTTTCCCAAAAACACATTTTTCATCATAAATATCTTAAAACTCATTATTGTTCACTTACTTCACCACAGGTATGAAGTACATATTATTTCCTATCCATTAGAATCAAAAAATGGCATTTTAATTTTGTTGACCATTTTGGACCTTTTTGGACATAAGACTATAGTCTTATGTTTTTTCATTTTACCAAAAACACATTTTTCATCATAAATGTCTTAAAACTCATTATTGTTCACTTACTTCACCACAGGTATGAAGTACATATTATTTCCTAGCCATTAGAATCAAAAAATGGCATTTTAATTTTGTTGACCATTTTGGACCTTTTTGGACATAAGACTATAGTCTTATGTTTTTTCATTTTCCCAAAAACACATTTTTCATCATAAATGTCTTAAAACTCATTATTGTTCACTTACTTCACCACAGGTATGAAGTACATATTATTTCCTATCCATTAGAATCAAAAAATGGCATTTTAATTTTGTTGACCATTTTGGACCTTTTTGGACATAAGACTATAGTCTTATGTTTTTTCATTTTCCCAAAAACACATTTTTCATCATAAATATCTTAAAACTCATTATTGTTCACTTACTTCACCACAGGTATGAAGTACATATTATTTCCTATCCATTAGAATCAAAAAATGGCATTTTAATTTTGTTGACAATTTTGGACCTTTTTGGACATAAGACTATAGTCTTATGTTTTTTCATTTTACCAAAAACACATTTTTCATCATAAATGTCTTAAAACTCATTATTGTTCACTTACTTCACCACAGGTATGAAGTACATATTATTTCCTAGCCATTAGAATCAAAAAATGGCATTTTAATTTTGTTGACCATTTTGGACCTTTTTGGACATAAGACTATAGTCTTATGTTTTTTCTTTTTCCCAAAAACACATTTTTCATCATAAATGTCTTAAAACTCACTATTGTTCACTTACTTCACCACAGGTATGAAGTACATATTATTTCCTATCCATTAGAATCAAAAAATGGCATTTTAATTTTGTTGACCATTTTAGACCTTTTTGGACATAAGACTATAGTCTTATGTTTTCTCATTTTCCCAAATACACATTTTTCATCATAAATGTCTTAAAACTCATTATTGTTCACTTACTTCACCACAGGTATGAAGTACATATTATTTCCTATCCATTAGAATCAAAAAATGGCATTTTAATTTTGTTGACCATTTTGGACCTTTTTGGACATAAGACTAGTTTTTTAATTTTCCCAAAAACACATTTTTCATCATAAATGTCTTAAAATTCATTATTTTCCACTTACTTCACCACAGCTATCAAGTAAATATAATTTCCCATCCATTAGAATCACAAAATGGCATTTTTATTTTTTTTGACCACTGTGGACGTTTCTGGACATAAGACTATAGTCTTATGTTTTTTCATTTTCCCAAAAACACATTTTTCATCATAAATGTCTTAAAACTCATTATTGTTCACTTACTTCACCACAGGTATGAAGTACATATTATTTCCTATCCATTAGAATCAAAAAATGGCATTTTAATTTTGTTGACCATTTTGGACCTTTTTGGACATAAGACCAGTCTTATGTTTTTTCATTTTCCCAAAAACAAATTTTTCATCATGAATTTCTTAAGATTCATTATTTTTCACTTATTACACCGCAGTTATCAAGTAAATACAATTTCCCATCCATTAGAATCACAAAATGGCATTTTTATTTTTTTTGACCATTGTGGACCTTTTTGGACATAAGACTATAGTCTTATGTTTTTTCATTTTCCCAAAAACACATTTTTCATCATAAATGTCTTAAAACTCATTATTGTTCACTTACTTCACCACAGGTATGAAGTACATATTATTTCCTATCCATTAGAATCAAAAAATGGCATTTTAATTTTGTTGACCATTTTGGACCTTTTTGGACATAAGACTATGGTCTTATGTTTTTTCATTTTCCCAAATACACATTTTTCATCATAAATGTCTTAAAATTCATTATTTTCCACTTACTTCACCACATCTATTAAGTAAATATAATTTCCCATCCATTAGAATCACAAAATGGCATTTTTATTTTTTTTTTACCATTGTGGACCTTTTTGGACATAAGACTATGGTCTTATGTTTTTTCATTTTCCCAAATACACATTTTTCATCATAAATGTCTTAAAATTCATTATTTTCCACTTACTTCACCACAGCTATTAAGTAAATATAATTTCCCATCCATTAGAATCACAAAATGGCATTTTTATTTTTTTTGACCATTGTGGACCTTTCTGGACATAAGACTATAGTCTTATGTTTTTTCATTTTCGCAAAAACACATTTTTCAGCATAAATATCTTAAAACTCATTATTGTTCACTTACTTCACCACAGGTATGAAGTACATATTATTTCCTATCCATTAGAATCAAAAAATGGCATTTTAATTTTGTTGACCATTTTGGACCTTTTTGGACATAAGACTATAGTCTTATGTTTTCTCATTTTCCCAAATACACATTTTTCATCATAAATGTCTTAAAACTCATTATTGTTCACTTACTTCACCACAGGTATGAAGTACATATTATTTCCTATCCATTAGAATCAAAAAATGGCATTTTAATTTTGTTGACCATTTTGGACCTTTTTGGACATAAGACTATAGTCTTATGTTTTTTCTTTTTCCCAAAAACACATTTTTCATCATAAATATCTTAAAACTCATTATTGTTCACTTACTTCACCACAGGTATGAAGTACATATTATTTCCTATCCATTAGAATCAAAAAATGGCATTTTAATTTTGTTGACCATTTTGGACCTTTTTGGACATAAGACTATAGTCTTATGTTTTTTCACTTTCCCAAAAACACATTTTTTATAATAAATGTCTTAAAACTCATTATTGTTCACTTACTTCACCACAGGTATGAAGTACATATTATTTCCTATCCATTAGAATCAAAAAATGGCATTTTAATTTTGTTGACCATTTTGGACCTTTTTGGACATAAGACTATAGTCTTATGTTTTTTCACTTTCCCAAAAACACATTTTTTATAATAAATGTCTTAAAACTCATTATTTTTCACTTACTTCACCGCAGTTATTAAGTAAATATAATTTCCTATACATCGGAATCAAAAAATGGCATTTTTATTTTTTGACCATTTTGGCCCTTTTTCGACATAAGATTTCTGTCAGCCGCTGTGCCACCATGCAATCTGCTGCTGCTGAATGGTTGAAGCTAAGTAGGTGTGAGCTTGTTTAGTACTTGGATGGGAGACCTCTGGGGAAGACAAAGTTGCTGCTCGTAAGGGTTTTGATGGGCCAGTAGGAGGCAGTCTTCATTCTAGTCAAATATGCCCTGGTGTAATGATGGGGACAAAACACATTTTTCATCATACATGTCTTAAAACTCATTATTGTTCACTTACTTCACCACAGGTATGAAGTACATATAATTTCCTATCCATTAGAATCAAAAAATGGCATTTTAATTTTGTTGACCATTTTGGACCTTTTTTGACATAAGACTATAGTCTTATGTTTTTTAATTTTCCCAAAAACACATTTTTCATCATAAATGTCTTAAAATTCATTATTTTCCACTTACTTCACCACAGCTATCAAGTAAATATAATTTCCCATCCATTAGAATCACAAAATGGCATTTTTATTTTTTTTGACCACTGTGGACGTTTCTGGACATAAGACTATAGTCTTATGTTTTTTCATTTTCCCAAAAACACATTTTTCATCATAAATGTCTTAAAACTCATTATTGTTCACTTACTTCACCACAGGTATGAAGTACATATTATTTCCTATCCATTAGAATCAAAAAATGGCATTTTAATTTTGTTGACCATTTTGGACCTTTTTGGACATAAGACTATAGTCTTATGTTTTTTCATTTTCCCAAAAACACATTTTTCATCATAAATGTCTTAAAACTCATTATTGTTCACTTACTTCACCACAGGTATGAAGTACATATTATTTCCTATCCATTAGAATCAAAAAATGGCATTTTAATTTTGTTGACCATTTTGGACCTTTTTGGACATAAGACTATAGTCTTATGTTTTTTCTTTTTCCCAAAAACACATTTTTCATCATAAATATCTTAAAACTCATTATTGTTCACTTACTTCACCACAGGTATGAAGTACATATTATTTCCTATCCATTAGAATCAAAAAATGGCATTTTAATTTTGTTGACCATTTTGGACCTTTTTGGACATAAGACTATAGTCTTATGTTTTTTCACTTTCCCAAAAACACATTTTTTATAATAAATGTCTTAAAACTCATTATTGTTCACTTACTTCACCACAGGTATGAAGTACATATTATTTCCTATCCATTAGAATCAAAAAATGGCATTTTAATTTTGTTGACCATTTTGGACCTTTTTGGACATAAGACTATAGTCTTATGTTTTTTCACTTTCCCAAAAACACATTTTTTATAATAAATGTCTTAAAACTCATTATTTTTCACTTACTTCACCGCAGTTATTAAGTAAATATAATTTCCTATACATCGGAATCAAAAAATGGCATTTTTATTTTTTGACCATTTTGGCCCTTTTTCGACATAAGATTTCTGTCAGCCGCTGTGCCACCATGCAATCTGCTGCTGCTGAATGGTTGAAGCTAAGTAGGTGTGAGCTTGTTTAGTACTTGGATGGGAGACCTCTGGGGAAGACAAAGTTGCTGCTCGTAAGGGTTTTGATGGGCCAGTAGGAGGCAGTCTTCATTCTAGTCAAATATGCCCTGGTGTAATGATGGGGACAAAACACATTTTTCATCATACATGTCTTAAAACTCATTATTGTTCACTTACTTCACCACAGGTATGAAGTACATATAATTTCCTATCCATTAGAATCAAAAAATGGCATTTTAATTTTGTTGACCATTTTGGACCTTTTTGGACATAAGACTATAGTCTTATGTTTTTTAATTTTCCCAAAAACACATTTTTCATCATAAATGTCTTAAAATTCATTATTTTCCACTTACTTCACCACAGCTATCAAGTAAATATAATTTCCCATCCATTAGAATCACAAAATGGCATTTTTATTTTTTTTGACCACTGTGGACGTTTCTGGACATAAGACTATAGTCTTATGTTTTTTCATTTTCCCAAAAACACATTTTTCATCATAAATGTCTTAAAACTCATTATTGTTCACTTACTTCACCACAGGTATGAAGTACATATTATTTCCTATCCATTAGAATCAAAAAATGGCATTTTAATTTTGTTGACCATTTTGGACCTTTTTGGACATAAGACTATAGTCTTATGTTTTTTTCATTTTCCCAAAAACACATTTTTCATCATAAATGTCTTAAAACTCATTATTGTTCACTTACTTCACCACAGGTATGAAGTACATATTATTTCCTATCCATTAGAATCAAAAAATGGCATTTTAATTTTGTTGACCATTTTGGACCTTTTTGGACATAAGACTATAGTCTTATGTTTTTTCACTTTCCCAAAAACACATTTTTCATCATAAATGTCTTAAAACTCATTATTGTTCACTTACTTCACCACAGGTATGAAGTACATATTATTTCCTATCCATTAGAATCAAAAAATGGCATTTTAATTTTGTTGACCATTTTGGACCTTTTTGGACATAAGACTATAGTCTTATGTTTTTTCTTTTTCCCAAAAACACATTTTTCATCATAAATATCTTAAAACTCATTATTGTTCACTTACTTCACCACAGGTATGAAGTACATATTATTTCCTATCCATTAGAATCAAAAAATGGCATTTTAATTTTGTTGACCATTTTGGACCTTTTTGGACATAAGACTATAGTCTTATGTTTTTTCACTTTCCCAAAAACACATTTTTTATAATAAATGTCTTAAAACTCATTATTTTTCACTTACTTCACCGCAGTTATTAAGTAAATATAATTTCCTATACATCGGAATCAAAAAATGGCATTTTTATTTTTTGACCATTTTGGCCCTTTTTCGACATAAGATTTCTGTCAGCCGCTGTGCCACCATGCAATCTGCTGCTGCTGAATGGTTGAAGCTAAGTAGGTGTGAGCTTGTTTAGTACTTGGATGGGAGACCTCTGGGGAAGACAAAGTTGCTGCTCGTAAGGGTTTTGATGGGCCAGTAGGAGGCAGTCTTCATTCTAGTCAAATATGCCCTGGTGTAATGATGGGGACAAAACACATTTTTCATCATACATGTCTTAAAACTCATTATTGTTCACTTACTTCACCACAGGTATGAAGTACATATAATTTCCTATCCATTAGAATCAAAAAATGGCATTTTAATTTTGTTGACCATTTTGGACCTTTTTGGACATAAGACTATAGTCTTATGTTTTTTAATTTTCCCAAAAACACATTTTTCATCATAAATGTCTTAAAATTCATTATTTTCCACTTACTTCACCACAGCTATCAAGTAAATATAATTTCCCATCCATTAGAATCACAAAATGGCATTTTTATTTTTTTTGACCACTGTGGACGTTTCTGGACATAAGACTATAGTCTTATGTTTTTTAATTTTCCCAAAAACACATTTTTCATCATAAATGTCTTAAAATTCATTATTTTCCACTTACTTCACCACAGCTATCAAGTAAATATAATTTCCCATCCATTAGAATCACAAAATGGCATTTTTATTTTTTTTGACCACTGTGGACGTTTCTGGACATAAGACTATAGTCTTATGTTTTTTCATTTTCCCAAAAACACATTTTTCATCATAAATGTCTTAAAACTCATTATTGTTCACTTACTTCACCACAGGTATGAAGTACATATTATTTCCTATCCATTAGAATCAAAAAATGGCATTTTAATTTTGTTGACCATTTTGGACCTTTTTGGACATAAGACTATAGTCTTATGTTTTTTCATTTTCCCAAAAACACATTTTTCATCATAAATGTCTTAAAACTCATTATTGTTCACTTACTTCACCACAGGTATGAAGTACATATTATTTCCTATCCATTAGAATCAAAAAATGGCATTTTAATTTTGTTGACCATTTTGGACCTTTTTGGACATAAGACTATAGTCTTATGTTTTTTCTTTTTCCCAAAAACACATTTTTCATCATAAATATCTTAAAACTCATTATTGTTCACTTACTTCACCACAGGTATGAAGTACATATTATTTCCTATCCATTAGAATCAAAAAATGGCATTTTAATTTTGTTGACCATTTTGGACCTTTTTGGACATAAGACTATAGTCTTATGTTTTTTCACTTTCCCAAAAAGACATTTTTTATAATAAATGTCTTAAAACTCATTATTGTTCACTTACTTCACCACAGGTATGAAGTACATATTATTTCCTATCCATTAGAATCAAAAAATGGCATTTTAATTTTGTTGACCATTTTGGACCTTTTTGGACATAAGACTATAGTCTTATGTTTTTTCACTTTCCCAAAAACACATTTTTTATAATAAATGTCTTAAAACTCATTATTTTTCACTTACTTCACCGCAGTTATTAAGTAAATATAATTTCCTATACATCGGAATCAAAAAATGGCATTTTTATTTTTTGACCATTTTGGCCCTTTTTCGACATAAGATTTCTGTCAGCCGCTGTGCCACCATGCAATCTGCTGCTGCTGAATGGTTGAAGCTAAGTAGGTGTGAGCTTGTTTAGTACTTGGATGGGAGACCTCTGGGGAAGACAAAGTTGCTGCTCGTAAGGGTTTTGATGGGCCAGTAGGAGGCAGTCTTCATTCTAGTCAAATATGCCCTGGTGTAATGATGGGGGACAAAACACATTTTTCATCATACATGTCTTAAAACTCATTATTGTTCACTTACTTCACCACAGGTATGAAGTACATATAATTTCCTATCCATTAGAATCAAAAAATGGCATTTTAATTTTGTTGACCATTTTGGACCTTTTTGGACATAAGACTATAGTCTTATGTTTTTTAATTTTCCCAAAAACACATTTTTCATCATAAATGTCTTAAAATTCATTATTTTCCACTTACTTCACCACAGCTATCAAGTAAATATAATTTCCCATCCATTAGAATCACAAAATGGCATTTTTATTTTTTTTGACCACTGTGGACGTTTCTGGACATAAGACTATAGTCTTATGTTTTTTCATTTTCCCAAAAACACATTTTTCATCATAAATGTCTTAAAACTCATTATTGTTCACTTACTTCACCACAGGTATGAAGTACATATTATTTCCTATCCATTAGAATCAAAAAATGGCATTTTAATTTTGTTGACCATTTTGGACCTTTTTGGACATAAGACTATAGTCTTATGTTTTTTCTTTTTCCCAAAAACACATTTTTCATCATAAATATCTTAAAACTCATTATTGTTCACTTACTTCACCACAGGTATGAAGTACATATTATTTCCTATCCATTAGAATCAAAAAATGGCATTTTAATTTTGTTGACCATTTTGGACCTTTTTGGACATAAGACTATAGTCTTATGTTTTTTCACTTTCCCAAAAACACATTTTTTATAATAAATGTCTTAAAACTCATTATTTTTCACTTACTTCACCGCAGTTATTAAGTAAATATAATTTCCTATACATCGGAATCAAAAAATGGCATTTTTATTTTTTGACCATTTTGGCCCTTTTTCGACATAAGATTTCTGTCAGCCGCTGTGCCACCATGCAATCTGCTGCTGCTGAATGGTTGAAGCTAAGTAGGTGTGAGCTTGTTTAGTACTTGGATGGGAGACCTCTGGGGAAGACAAAGTTGCTGCTCGTAAGGGTTTTGATGGGCCAGTAGGAGGCAGTCTTCATTCTAGTCAAATATGCCCTGGTGTAATGATGGGGACAAAACACATTTTTCATCATACATGTCTTAAAACTCATTATTGTTCACTTACTTCACCACAGGTATGAAGTACATATAATTTCCTATCCATTAGAATCAAAAAATGGCATTTTAATTTTGTTGACCATTTTGGACCTTTTTGGACATAAGACTATAGTCTTATGTTTTTTAATTTTCCCAAAAACACATTTTTCATCATAAATGTCTTAAAATTCATTATTTTCCACTTACTTCACCACAGCTATCAAGTAAATATAATTTCCCATCCATTAGAATCACAAAATGGCATTTTTATTTTTTTTGACCACTGTGGACGTTTCTGGACATAAGACTATAGTCTTATGTTTTTTCATTTTCCCAAAAACACATTTTTCATCATAAATGTCTTAAAACTCATTATTGTTCACTTACTTCACCACAGGTATGAAGTACATATTATTTCCTATCCATTAGAATCAAAAAATGGCATTTTAATTTTGTTGACCATTTTGGACCTTTTTGGACATAAGACTATAGTCTTATGTTTTTTCATTTTCCCAAAAACACATTTTTCATCATAAATGTCTTAAAACTCATTATTGTTCACTTACTTCACCACAGGTATGAAGTACATATTATTTCCTATCCATTAGAATCAAAAAATGGCATTTTAATTTTGTTGACCATTTTGGACCTTTTTGGACATAAGACTATAGTTTTATGTTTTTTCACTTTCCCAAAAACACATTTTTTATAATAAATGTCTTAAAACTCATTATTTTTCACTTACTTCACCGCAGTTATTAAGTAAATATAATTTCCTATACATCGGAATCAAAAAATGGCATTTTTATTTTTTGACCATTTTGGCCCTTTTTCGACATAAGATTTCTGTCAGCCGCTGTGCCACCATGCAATCTGCTGCTGCTGAATGGTTGAAGCTAAGTAGGTGTGAGCTTGTTTAGTACTTGGATGGGAGACCTCTGGGGAAGACAAAGTTGCTGCTCGTAAGGGTTTTGATGGGCCAGTAGGAGGCAGTCTTCATTCTAGTCAAATATGCCCTGGTGTAATGATGGGGACAAAACACATTTTTCATCATACATGTCTTAAAACTCATTATTGTTCACTTACTTCACCACAGGTATGAAGTACATATAATTTCCTATCCATTAGAATCAAAAAATGGCATTTTAATTTTGTTGACCATTTTGGACCTTTTTGGACATAAGACTATAGTCTTATGTTTTTTAATTTTCCCAAAAACACATTTTTCATCATAAATGTCTTAAAATTCATTATTTTCCACTTACTTCACCACAGCTATCAAGTAAATATAATTTCCCATCCATTAGAATCACAAAATGGCATTTTTATTTTTTTTGACCACTGTGGACGTTTCTGGACATAAGACTATAGTCTTATGTTTTTTCATTTTCCCAAAAACACATTTTTCATCATAAATGTCTTAAAACTCATTATTGTTCACTTACTTCACCACAGGTATGAAGTACATATTATTTCCTATCCATTAGAATCAAAAAATGGCATTTTAATTTTGTTGACCATTTTGGACCTTTTTTCATTTTCCCAAAAACACATTTTTCATCATAAATGTCTTAAAACTCATTATTTTTCACTTACTTCATCGCAGTTATTAAGTAAATATGATTTCCCATCCATTAGAATCAAAAAATGGAATTTTTATTTTGTTGACCATTTTGGACCTTTTTGGACATAAGACTATAGTCTTATGTTTTTTCATTTTCCCAAAAACACATTTTTCATCATAAATGTCTTAAAATTCATTATTTTCCACTTACTTCGCCACAGCTATCAAGTAAATATAATTTCCCATCCATTAGAATCACAAAATGGCATTTTTATTTTTTTTGACCATTGTGGACCTTTTTGGACATAAGACTATAGTCTTATGTTTTTTCATTTTCCCAAATACACAGTTTTCATCATAAATGTCTTAAAATTCATTATTTTCCACTTACTTCACCACAGCTATTAAGTAAATATAATTTCCCATCCATTAGAATCAAAAAATGGCATTTTAATTTTGTTGACCATTTTGGACCTTTTTGGACATCAGATTTCTGTCAGCCGCTGTGCCACCATGCAATCTGCTGCTGCTGAATGGTTGAAGCTAAGTAGGTGTGAGCTTGTTTAGTACTTGGATGGGAGACCTCTGGGGAAGACAAAGTTGCTGCTCGTAAGGGTTTTGATGGGCCAGTAGGAGGCAGTCTTCATTCTAGTCAAATATGCCCTGGTGTAATGATGGGGACAAAACACATTTTTCATCATACATGTCTTAAAACTCATTATTGTTCACTTACTTCACCACAGGTATGAAGTACATATAATTTCCTATCCATTAGAATCAAAAAATGGCATTTTAATTTTGTTGACCATTTTGGACCTTTTTGGACATAAGACCAGTCTTATGTTTTTTCATTTTCCCAAAAACAAATTTTTCATCATGAATTTCTTAAGATTCATTATTTTTCACTTATTACACCGCAGTTATCAAGTAAATACAATTTCCCATCCATTAGAATCACAAAATGGCATTTTTATTTTTTTTGACCATTGTGGACCTTTTTGGACATAAGACTATAGTCTTATGTTTTTTAATTTTCCCAAAAACACATTTTTCATCATAAATGTCTTAAAATTCATTATTTTCCACTTACTTCACCACAGCTATCAAGTAAATATAATTTCCCATCCATTAGAATCACAAAATGGCATTTTTATTTTTTTTGACCACTGTGGACGTTTCTGGACATAAGACTATAGTCTTATGTTTTTTCATTTTCCCAAAAACACATTTTTCATCATAAATGTCTTAAAACTCATTATTGTTCACTTACTTCACCACAGGTATGAAGTACATATTATTTCCTATCCATTAGAATCAAAAAATGGCATTTTAATTTTGTTGACCATTTTGGACCTTTTTGGACATAAGACTATAGTCTTATGTTTTTTCATTTTCCCAAAAACACATTTTTCATCATAAATGTCTTAAAACTCATTATTGTTCACTTACTTCACCACAGGTATGAAGTACATATTATTTCCTATCCATTAGAATCAAAAAATGGCATTTTAATTTTGTTGACCATTTTGGACCTTTTTGGACATAAGACTATAGTCTTATGTTTTTTCATTTTCCCAAAAACACATTTTTCATCATAAATGTCTTAAAACTCATTATTGTTCACTTACTTCACCACAGGTATGAAGTACATATTATTTCCTATCCATTAGAATCAAAAAATGGCATTTTAATTTTGTTGACCATTTTGGACCTTTTTGGACATAAGACTATAGTCTTATGTTTTTTCACTTTCCCAAAAACACATTTTTTATAATAAATGTCTTAAAACTCATTATTGTTCACTTACTTCACCACAGGTATGAAGTACATATTATTTCCTATCCATTAGAATCAAAAAATGGCATTTTAATTTTGTTGACCATTTTGGACCTTTTTGGACATAAGACTATAGTCTTATGTTTTTTCACTTTCCCAAAAACACATTTTTTATAATAAATGTCTTAAAACTCATTATTTTTCACTTACTTCACCGCAGTTATTAAGTAAATATAATTTCCTATACATCGGAATCAAAAAATGGCATTTTTATTTTTTGACCATTTTGGCCCTTTTTCGACATAAGATTTCTGTCAGCCGCTGTGCCACCATGCAATCTGCTGCTGCTGAATGGTTGAAGCTAAGTAGGTGTGAGCTTGTTTAGTACTTGGATGGGAGACCTCTGGGGAAGACAAAGTTGCTGCTCGTAAGGGTTTTGATGGGCCAGTAGGAGGCAGTCTTCATTCTAGTCAAATATGCCCTGGTGTAATGATGGGGACAAAACACATTTTTCATCATACATGTCTTAAAACTCATTATTGTTCACTTACTTCACCACAGGTATGAAGTACATATAATTTCCTATCCATTAGAATCAAAAAATGGCATTTTAATTTTGTTGACCATTTTGGACCTTTTTGGACATAAGACTATAGTCTTATGTTTTTTAATTTTCCCAAAAACACATTTTTCATCATAAATGTCTTAAAATTCATTATTTTCCACTTACTTCACCACAGCTATCAAGTAAATATAATTTCCCATCCATTAGAATCACAAAATGGCATTTTTATTTTTTTTGACCACTGTGGACGTTTCTGGACATAAGACTATAGTCTTATGTTTTTTCATTTTCCCAAAAACACATTTTTCATCATAAATGTCTTAAAACTCATTATTGTTCACTTACTTCACCACAGGTATGAAGTACATATTATTTCCTATCCATTAGAATCAAAAAATGGCATTTTAATTTTGTTGACCATTTTGGACCTTTTTGGACATAAGACTATAGTCTTATGTTTTTTCATTTTCCCAAAAACACATTTTTCATCATAAATGTCTTAAAACTCATTATTGTTCACTTACTTCACCACAGGTATGAAGTACATATTATTTCCTATCCATTAGAATCAAAAAATGGCATTTTAATTTTGTTGACCATTTTGGACCTTTTTGGACATAAGACTATAGTCTTATGTTTTTTCACTTTCCCAAAAACACATTTTTCATCATAAATGTCTTAAAACTCATTATTGTTCACTTACTTCACCACAGGTATGAAGTACATATTATTTCCTATCCATTAGAATCAAAAAATGGCATTTTAATTTTGTTGACCATTTTGGACCTTTTTGGACATAAGACTATAGTCTTATGTTTTTTCTTTTTCCCAAAAACACATTTTTCATCATAAATATCTTAAAACTCATTATTGTTCACTTACTTCACCACAGGTATGAAGTACATATTATTTCCTATCCAGTAGAATCAAAAAATGGCATTTTAATTTTGTTGACCATTTTGGACCTTTTTGGACATAAGACTATAGTCTTATGTTTTCTCATTTTCCCAAATACACATTTTTCATCATAAATGTCTTAAAACTCGTTATTGTTCACTTACTTCACCACAGGTATGAAGTACATATTATTTCCTATCCATTAGAATCAAAAAATGGCATTTTAATTTTGTTGACCATTTTGGACCTTTTTGGACATAAGACTATAGTCTTATGTTTTTTCTTTTTCCCAAAAACACATTTTTCATCATAAATATCTTAAAACTCATTATTGTTCACTTACTTCACCACAGGTATGAAGTACATATTATTTCCTATCCATTAGAATCAAAAAATGGCATTTTAATTTTGTTGACCATTTTGGACCTTTTTGGACATAAGACTATAGTCTTATGTTTTTTCACTTTCCCAAAAACACATTTTTTATAATAAATGTCTTAAAACTCATTATTGTTCACTTACTTCACCACAGGTATGAAGTACATATTATTTCCTATCCATTAGAATCAAAAAATGGCATTTTAATTTTGTTGACCATTTTGGACCTTTTTGGACATAAGACTATAGTCTTATGTTTTTTCACTTTCCCAAAAACACATTTTTTATAATAAATGTCTTAAAACTCATTATTTTTAACTTACTTCACCGCAGTTATTAAGTAAATATAATTTCCTATACATCGGAATCAAAAAATGGCATTTTTATTTTTTGACCATTTTGGCCCTTTTTCGACATAAGATTTCTGTCAGCCGCTGTGCCACCATGCAATCTGCTGCTGCTGAATGGTTGAAGCTAAGTAGGTGTGAGCTTGTTTAGTACTTGGATGGGAGACCTCTGGGGAAGACAAAGTTGCTGCTCGTAAGGGTTTTGATGGGCCAGTAGGAGGCAGTCTTCATTCTAGTCAAATATGCCCTGGTGTAATGATGGGGACAAAACACATTTTTCATCATACATGTCTTAAAACTCATTATTGTTCACTTACTTCACCACAGGTATGAAGTACATATAATTTCCTATCCATTAGAATCAAAAAATGGCATTTTAATTTTGTTGACCATTTTGGACCTTTTTGGACATAAGACTATAGTCTTATGTTTTTTCATTTTCCCAAAAACACATTTTTCATCATAAATGTCTTAAAACTCATTATTGTTCACTTACTTCACCACAGGTATGAAGTACATATTATTTCCTATCCATTAGAATCAAAAAATGGCATTTTAATTTTGTTGACCATTTTGGACCTTTTTGGACATAAGACTATAGTCTTATGTTTTTTCTTTTTCCCAAAAACACATTTTTCATCATAAATATCTTAAAACTCATTATTGTTCACTTACTTCACCACAGGTATGAAGTACATATTATTTCCTATCCATTAGAATCAAAAAATGGCATTTTAATTTTGTTGACCATTTTGGACCTTTTTGGACATAAGACTATAGTCTTATGTTTTTTCACTTTCCCAAAAACACATTTTTTATAATAAATGTCTTAAAACTCATTATTGTTCACTTACTTCACCACAGGTATGAAGTACATATTATTTCCTATCCATTAGAATCAAAAAATGGCATTTTAATTTTGTTGACCATTTTGGACCTTTTTGGACATAAGACTATAGTCTTATGTTTTTTCACTTTCCCAAAAACACATTTTTCATCATAAATGTCTTAAAACTCATTATTGTTCACTTACTTCACCACAGGTATGAAGTACATATTATTTCCTATCCATTAGAATCAAAAAATGGCATTTTAATTTTGTTGACCATTTTGGACCTTTTTGGACATAAGACTATAGTCTTATGTTTTTTCTTTTTCCCAAAAACACATTTTTCATCATAAATATCTTAAAACTCATTATTGTTCACTTACTTCACCACAGGTATGAAGTACATATTATTTCCTATCCATTAGAATCAAAAAATGGCATTTTAATTTTGTTGACCATTTTGGACCTTTTTGGACATAAGACTATAGTCTTATGTTTTTTCACTTTCCCAAAAACACATTTTTTATAATAAATGTCTTAAAACTCATTATTTTTCACTTACTTCACCGCAGTTATTAAGTAAATATAATTTCCTATACATCGGAATCAAAAAATGGCATTTTTATTTTTTGACCATTTTGGCCCTTTTTCGACATAAGATTTCTGTCAGCCGCTGTGCCACCATGCAATCTGCTGCTGCTGAATGGTTGAAGCTAAGTAGGTGTGAGCTTGTTTAGTACTTGGATGGGAGACCTCTGGGGAAGACAAAGTTGCTGCTCGTAAGGGTTTTGATGGGCCAGTAGGAGGCAGTCTTCATTCTAGTCAAATATGCCCTGGTGTAATGATGGGGACAAAACACATTTTTCATCATACATGTCTTAAAACTCATTATTGTTCACTTACTTCACCACAGGTATGAAGTACATATAATTTCCTATCCATTAGAATCAAAAAATGGCATTTTAATTTTGTTGACCATTTTGGACCTTTTTGGACATAAGACTATAGTCTTATGTTTTTTAATTTTCCCAAAAACACATTTTTCATCATAAATGTCTTAAAATTCATTATTTTCCACTTACTTCACCACAGCTATCAAGTAAATATAATTTCCCATCCATTAGAATCACAAAATGGCATTTTTATTTTTTTTGACCACTGTGGACGTTTCTGGACATAAGACTATAGTCTTATGTTTTTTCATTTTCCCAAAAACACATTTTTCATCATAAATGTCTTAAAACTCATTATTGTTCACTTACTTCACCACAGGTATGAAGTACATATTATTTCCTATCCATTAGAATCAAAAAATGGCATTTTAATTTTGTTGACCATTTTGGACCTTTTTGGACATAAGACTATAGTCTTATGTTTTTTCATTTTCCCAAAAACACATTTTTCATCATAAATGTCTTAAAACTCATTATTGTTCACTTACTTCACCACAGGTATGAAGTACATATTATTTCCTATCCATTAGAATCAAAAAATGGCATTTTAATTTTGTTGACCATTTTGGACCTTTTTGGACATAAGACTATAGTTTTATGTTTTTTCACTTTCCCAAAAACACATTTTTTATAATAAATGTCTTAAAACTCATTATTTTTCACTTACTTCACCGCAGTTATTAAGTAAATATAATTTCCTATACATCGGAATCAAAAAATGGCATTTTTATTTTTTGACCATTTTGGCCCTTTTTCGACATAAGATTTCTGTCAGCCGCTGTGCCACCATGCAATCTGCTGCTGCTGAATGGTTGAAGCTAAGTAGGTGTGAGCTTGTTTAGTACTTGGATGGGAGACCTCTGGGGAAGACAAAGTTGCTGCTCGTAAGGGTTTTGATGGGCCAGTAGGAGGCAGTCTTCATTCTAGTCAAATATGCCCTGGTGTAATGATGGGGACAAAACACATTTTTCATCATACATGTCTTAAAACTCATTATTGTTCACTTACTTCACCACAGGTATGAAGTACATATAATTTCCTATCCATTAGAATCAAAAAATGGCATTTTAATTTTGTTGACCATTTTGGACCTTTTTGGACATAAGACTATAGTCTTATGTTTTTTAATTTTCCCAAAAACACATTTTTCATCATAAATGTCTTAAAATTCATTATTTTCCACTTACTTCACCACAGCTATCAAGTAAATATAATTTCCCATCCATTAGAATCACAAAATGGCATTTTTATTTTTTTTGACCACTGTGGACGTTTCTGGACATAAGACTATAGTCTTATGTTTTTTCATTTTCCCAAAAACACATTTTTCATCATAAATGTCTTAAAACTCATTATTGTTCACTTACTTCACCACAGGTATGAAGTACATATTATTTCCTATCCATTAGAATCAAAAAATGGCATTTTAATTTTGTTGACCATTTTGGACCTTTTTTCATTTTCCCAAAAACACATTTTTCATCATAAATGTCTTAAAACTCATTATTTTTCACTTACTTCATCGCAGTTATTAAGTAAATATGATTTCCCATCCATTAGAATCAAAAAATGGAATTTTTATTTTGTTGACCATTTTGGACCTTTTTGGACATAAGACTATAGTCTTATGTTTTTTCATTTTCCCAAAAACACATTTTTCATCATAAATGTCTTAAAATTCATTATTTTCCACTTACTTCGCCACAGCTATCAAGTAAATATAATTTCCCATCCATTAGAATCACAAATGGCATTTTTATTTTTTTTGACCATTGTGGACCTTTTTGGACATAAGACTATAGTCTTATGTTTTTTCATTTTCCCAAATACACAGTTTTCATCATAAATGTCTTAAAATTCATTATTTTCCACTTACTTCACCACAGCTATTAAGTAAATATAATTTCCCATCCATTAGAATCAAAAAATGGCATTTTAATTTTGTTGACCATTTTGGACCTTTTTGGACATCGGATTTCTGTCAGCCGCTGTGCCACCATGCAATCTGCTGCTGCTGAATGGTTGAAGCTAAGTAGGTGTGAACTTGTTTAGTACTTGGATGGGAGACCTCTGGGGAAGACAAAGTTGCTGCTCGTAAGGGTTTTGATGGGCCAGTAGGAGGCAGTCTTCATTCTAGTCAAATATGCCCTGGTGTAATGATGGGGACAAAACACATTTTTCATCATACATGTCTTAAAACTCATTATTGTTCACTTACTTCACCACAGGTATGAAGTACATATAATTTCCTATCCATTAGAATCAAAAAATGGCATTTTAATTTTGTTGACCATTTTGGACCTTTTTGGACATAAGACCAGTCTTATGTTTTTTCATTTTCCCAAAAACAAATTTTTCATCATGAATTTCTTAAGATTCATTATTTTTCACTTATTACACCGCAGTTATCAAGTAAATACAATTTCCCATCCATTAGAATCACAAAATGGCATTTTTATTTTTTTTGACCATTGTGGACCTTTTTGGACATAAGACTATAGTCTTATGTTTTTTCATTTTCCCAAAAACACATTTTTCATCATAAATGTCTTAAAACTCATTATTGTTCACTTACTTCACCACAGGTATGAAGTACATATTATTTCCTATCCATTAGAATCAAAAAATGGCATTTTAATTTTGTTGACCATTTTGGACCTTTTTGGACATAAGACTATGGTCTTATGTTTTTTCATTTTCCCAAATACACATTTTTCATCATAAATGTCTTAAAATTCATTATTTTCCACTTACTTCACCACAGCTATTAAGTAAATATAATTTCCCATCCATTAGAATCACAAAATGGCATTTTTATTTTTTTTGACCATTGTGGACCTTTCTGGACATAAGACTATAGTCTTATGTTTTTTCATTTTCGCAAAAACACATTTTTCATCATAAATATCTTAAAACTCATTATTGTTCACTTACTTCACCACAGGTATGAAGTACATATTATTTCCTATCCATTAGAATCAAAAAATGGCATTTTAATTTTGTTGACCATTTTGGACCTTTTTGGACATAAGACTATAGTCTTATGTTTTTTCTTTTTCCCAAAAACACATTTTTCATCATAAATATCTTAAAACTCATTATTGTTCACTTACTTCACCACAGGTATGAAGTACATATTATTTCCTATCCATTAGAATCAAAAAATGGCATTTTAATTTTGTTGACCATTTTGGACCTTTTTGGACATAAGACTATAGTCTTATGTTTTTTCACTTTCCCAAAAACACATTTTTTATAATAAATGTCTTAAAACTCATTATTTTTAACTTACTTCACCGCAGTTATTAAGTAAATATAATTTCCTATACATCGGAATCAAAAAATGGCATTTTTATTTTTTGACCATTTTGGCCCTTTTTCGACATAAGATTTCTGTCAGCCGCTGTGCCACCATGCAATCTGCTGCTGCTGAATGGTTGAAGCTAAGTAGGTGTGAGCTTGTTTAGTACTTGGATGGGAGACCTCTGGGGAAGACAAAGTTGCTGCTCGTAAGGGTTTTGATGGGCCAGTAGGAGGCAGTCTTCATTCTAGTC
The DNA here is from genome assembly GCA_029718625.1 of Synaphobranchus kaupii. NCBI lineage: Eukaryota > Metazoa > Chordata > Actinopteri > Anguilliformes > Synaphobranchidae > Synaphobranchus > Synaphobranchus kaupii. The sequence goes on along the minus strand of CM056384.1, from coordinate 53,773,942 downwards.
AAATATGCCCTGGTGTAATGATGGGGACAAAACACATTTTTCATCATACATGTCTTAAAACTCATTATTGTTCACTTACTTCACCACAGGTATGAAGTACATATTATTTCCTATCCATTAGAATCAAAAAATGGCATTTTAATTTTGTTGACCATTTTGGACCTTTTTGGACATAAGACTATAGTCTTATGTTTTTTCTTTTTCCCAAAAACACATTTTTCATCATAAATATCTTAAAACTCATTATTGTTCACTTACTTCACCACAGGTATGAAGTACATATTATTTCCTATCCATTAGAATCAAAAAATGGCATTTTAATTTTGTTGACCATTTTGGACCTTTTTGGACATAAGACTATAGTCTTATGTTTTTTCTTTTTCCCAAAAACACATTTTTCATCATAAATATCTTAAAACTCATTATTGTTCACTTACTTCACCACAGGTATGAAGTACATATTATTTCCTATCCATTAGAATCAAAAAATGGCATTTTAATTTTGTTGACCATTTTGGACCTTTTTGGACATAAGACTATAGTCTTATGTTTTTTCACTTTCCCAAAAACACATTTTTTATAATAAATGTCTTAAAACTCATTATTTTTCACTTACTTCACCGCAGTTATTAAGTAAATATAATTTCCTATACATCGGAATCAAAAAATGGCATTTTTATTTTTTGACCATTTTGGCCCTTTTTCGACATAAGATTTCTGTCAGCCGCTGTGCCACCATGCAATCTGCTGCTGCTGAATGGTTGAAGCTAAGTAGGTGTGAGCTTGTTTAGTACTTGGATGGGAGACCTCTGGGGAAGACAAAGTTGCTGCTCGTAAGGGTTTTGATGGGCCAGTAGGAGGCAGTCTTCATTCTAGTCAAATATGCCCTGGTGTAATGATGGGGACAAAACACATTTTTCATCATACATGTCTTAAAACTCATTATTGTTCACTTACTTCACCACAGGTATGAAGTACATATAATTTCCTATCCATTAGAATCAAAAAATGGCATTTTAATTTTGTTGACCATTTTGGACCTTTTTGGACATAAGACTATAGTCTTATGTTTTTTAATTTTCCCAAAAACACATTTTTCATCATAAATGTCTTAAAATTCATTATTTTCCACTTACTTCACCACAGCTATCAAGTAAATATAATTTCCCATCCATTAGAATCACAAAATGGCATTTTTATTTTTTTTGACCACTGTGGACGTTTCTGGACATAAGACTATAGTCTTATGTTTTTTCATTTTCCCAAAAACACATTTTTCATCATAAATGTCTTAAAACTCATTATTGTTCACTTACTTCACCACAGGTATGAAGTACATATTATTTCCTATCCATTAGAATCAAAAAATGGCATTTTAATTTTGTTGACCATTTTGGACCTTTTTGGACATAAGACTATAGTCTTATGTTTTTTCATTTTCCCAAAAACACATTTTTCATCATAAATGTCTTAAAACTCATTATTGTTCACTTACTTCACCACAGGTATGAAGTACATATTATTTCCTATCCATTAGAATCAAAAAATGGCATTTTAATTTTGTTGACCATTTTGGACCTTTTTGGACATAAGACTATAGTTTTATGTTTTTTCACTTTCCCAAAAACACATTTTTTATAATAAATGTCTTAAAACTCATTATTTTTCACTTACTTCACCGCAGTTATTAAGTAAATATAATTTCCTATACATCGGAATCAAAAAATGGCATTTTTATTTTTTGACCATTTTGGCCCTTTTTCGACATAAGATTTCTGTCAGCCGCTGTGCCACCATGCAATCTGCTGCTGCTGAATGGTTGAAGCTAAGTAGGTGTGAGCTTGTTTAGTACTTGGATGGGAGACCTCTGGGGAAGACAAAGTTGCTGCTCGTAAGGGTTTTGATGGGCCAGTAGGAGGCAGTCTTCATTCTAGTCAAATATGCCCTGGTGTAATGATGGGGACAAAACACATTTTTCATCATACATGTCTTAAAACTCATTATTGTTCACTTACTTCACCACAGGTATGAAGTACATATAATTTCCTATCCATTAGAATCAAAAAATGGCATTTTAATTTTGTTGACCATTTTGGACCTTTTTGGACATAAGACTATAGTCTTATGTTTTTTAATTTTCCCAAAAACACATTTTTCATCATAAATGTCTTAAAATTCATTATTTTCCACTTACTTCACCACAGCTATCAAGTAAATATAATTTCCCATCCATTAGAATCACAAAATGGCATTTTTATTTTTTTTGACCACTGTGGACGTTTCTGGACATAAGACTATAGTCTTATGTTTTTTCATTTTCCCAAAAACACATTTTTCATCATAAATGTCTTAAAACTCATTATTGTTCACTTACTTCACCACAGGTATGAAGTACATATTATTTCCTATCCATTAGAATCAAAAAATGGCATTTTAATTTTGTTGACCATTTTGGACCTTTTTGGACATAAGACTATAGTCTTATGTTTTTTCATTTTCCCAAAAACACATTTTTCATCATAAATGTCTTAAAACTCATTATTGTTCACTTACTTCACCACAGGTATGAAGTACATATTATTTCCTATCCATTAGAATCAAAAAATGGCATTTTAATTTTGTTGACCATTTTGGACCTTTTTGGACATAAGACTATAGTTTTATGTTTTTTCACTTTCCCAAAAACACATTTTTTATAATAAATGTCTTAAAACTCATTATTTTTCACTTACTTCACCGCAGTTATTAAGTAAATATAATTTCCTATACATCGGAATCAAAAAATGGCATTTTTATTTTTTGACCATTTTGGCCCTTTTTCGACATAAGATTTCTGTCAGCCGCTGTGCCACCATGCAATCTGCTGCTGCTGAATGGTTGAAGCTAAGTAGGTGTGAGCTTGTTTAGTACTTGAATGGGAGACCTCTGGGGAAGACAAAGTTGCTGCTCGTAAGGGTTTTGATTGGCCAGTAGGAGGCAGTCTTCATTCTAGTCAAATATGCCCTGGTGTAATGATGGGGACAAAACACATTTTTCATCATACATGTCTTAAAACTCATTATTGTTCACTTACTTCACCACAGGTATGAAGTACATATTATTTCCTATCCATTAGAATCAAAAAATGGCATTTTAATTTTGTTGACCATTTTGGACCTTTTTGGACATAAGACTATAGTCTTATGTTTTTTAATTTTCCCAAAAACACATTTTTCATCATAAATGTCTTAAAATTCATTATTTTCCACTTACTTCACCACAGCTATCAAGTAAATATAATTTCCCATCCATTAGAATCACAAAATGGCATTTTTATTTTTTTTGACCACTGTGGACGTTTCTGGACATAAGACTATAGTCTTATGTTTTTTCATTTTCCCAAAAACACATTTTTCATCATAAATGTCTTAAAACTCATTATTGTTCACTTACTTCACCACAGGTATGAAGTACATATTATTTCCTATCCATTAGAATCAAAAAATGGCATTTTAATTTTGTTGACCATTTTGGACCTTTTTGGACATAAGACTATAGTCTTATGTTTTTTCATTTTCCCAAAAACACATTTTTCATCATAAATGTCTTAAAACTCATTATTGTTCACTTACTTCACCACAGGTATGAAGTACATATTATTTCCTATCCATTAGAATCAAAAAATGGCATTTTAATTTTGTTGACCATTTTGGACCTTTTTGGACATAAGACTATAGTCTTATGTTTTTTCATTTTCCCAAAAACACATTTTTCATCATAAATGTCTTAAAATTCATTATTTTTCACTTACTTCACCGCAGTTATTAAGTAAATATAATTTCCTATACATCGGAATCAAAAAATGGCATTTTTATTTTTTGACCATTTTGGCCCTTTTTCGACATAAGATTTCTGTCAGCCGCTGTACCACCATGCAATCTGCTGCTGCTGAATGGTTGCAGTTAAGTAGGTGTGAGCTTGTTTAGTACTTGAATGGGAGACCTCTGGGGAAGACAAAGTTGCTGCTCAAAATGGTTTTGATTGGCCAGTAGGAGGCAGTCTTCATTTTAGTCAAATATGCCCTGGTGTAATGATGGGGACAAAACACATTTTTCATCATACATGTCTTAAAACTCATTATTGTTCACTTACTTCACCACAGGTATGAAGTACATATTATTTCCTATCCATTAGAATCAAAAAATGGCATTTTAATTTTGTTGACCATTTTGGACCTTTTTGGACATAAGACTATAGTCTTATGTTTTTTCATTTTCCCAAAAACACATTTTTCATCATAAATATCTTAAAACTCATTATTGTTCACTTACTTCACCACAGGTATGAAGTACATATTATTTCCTATCCATTAGAATCAAAAAATGGCATTTTAATTTTGTTGACCATTTTGGACCTTTTTGGACATAAGACTATAGTCTTATGTTTTTTCATTTTCCCAAAAACACATTTTTCATCATAAATGTCTTAAAACTCATTATTGTTCACTTACTTCACCACAGGTATGAAGTACATATTATTTCCTATCCATTAGAATCAAAAAATGGCATTTTAATTTTGTTGACCATTTTGGACCTTTTTGGACATAAGACTATAGTCTTATGTTTTTTCATTTTACCAAAAACACATTTTTCATCATAAATGTCTTAAAACTCATTATTGTTCACTTACTTCACCACAGGTATGAAGTACATATTATTTCCTATCCATTAGAATCAAAAAATGGCATTTTAATTTTGTTGACCATTTTGGACCTTTTTGGACATAAGACTATAGTCTTATGTTTTCTAATTTACCCAAAAACACATTTTTCATCATAAATGTCTTAAAACTCATTATTGTTCACTTACTTCACCACAGGTATGAAGTACATATTATTTCCTAGCCATTAGAATCAAAAAATGGCATTTTAATTTTGTTGACAATTTTGGACCTTTTTGGACATAAGACTATAGTCTTATGTTTTTTCATTTTCCCAAAAACACATTTTTCATCATACATGTCTTAAAACTCATTATTGTTCACTTACTTCACCACAGGTATGAAGTACATATTATTTCCTATCCATTAGAATCAAAAAATGGCATTTTAATTTTGTTGACCATTTTGGACCTTTTTGGACATAAGACTATAGTCTTATGTTTTTTCATTTTCCCAAAAACACATTTTTCATCATAAATGTCTTAAAATTCATTATTTTTCACTTACTTCACCGCAGTTATTAAGTAAATATAATTTCCTATACATCGGAATCAAAAAATGGCATTTTTATTTTTTGACCATTTTGGCCCTTTTTCGACATAAGATTTCTGTCAGCCGCTGTACCACCATGCAATCTGCTGCTGCTGAATGGTTGCAGTTAAGTAGGTGTGAGCTTGTTTAGTACTTGAATGGGAGACCTCTGGGGAAGACAAAGTTGCTGCTCAAAATGGTTTTGATTGGCCAGTAGGAGGCAGTCTTCATTTTAGTCAAATATGCCCTGGTGTAATGATGGGGACAAAACACATTTTTCATCATACATGTCTTAAAACTCATTATTGTTCACTTACTTCACCACAGGTATGAAGTACATATTATTTCCTATCCATTAGAATCAAAAAATGGCATTTTAATTTTGTTGACCATTTTGGACCTTTTTGGACATAAGACTATAGTCTTATGTTTTTTCATTTTCCCAAAAACACATTTTTCATCATAAATATCTTAAAACTCATTATTGTTCACTTACTTCACCACAGGTATGAAGTACATATGATTTCCTATCCATTAGAATCAAAAAATGGCATTTTAATTTTGTTGACCATTTTGGACCTTTTTGGACATAAGACTATAGTCTTATGTTTTTTCATTTTCCCAAAAACACATTTTTCATCATAAATGTCTTAAAACTCATTATTGTTCACTTACTTCACCACAGGTATGAAGTACATATTATTTCCTATCCATTAGAATCAAAAAATGGCATTTTAATTTTGTTGACCATTTTGGACCTTTTTGGACATAAGACTATAGTCTTATGTTTTTTCATTTTACCAAAAACACATTTTTCATCATAAATGTCTTAAAACTCATTATTGTTCACTTACTTCACCACAGGTATGAAGTACATATTATTTCCTATCCATTAGAATCAAAAAATGGCATTTTAATTTTGTTGACCATTTTGGACCTTTTTGGACATAAGACTATAGTCTTATGTTTTCTAATTTACCCAAAAACACATTTTTCATCATAAATGTCTTAAAACTCATTATTGTTCACTTACTTCACCACAGGTATGAAGTACATATTATTTCCTAGCCATTAGAATCAAAAAATGGCATTTTAATTTTGTTGACAATTTTGGACCTTTTTGGACATAAGACTATAGTCTTATGTTTTCTAATTTACCCAAAAACACATTTTTCATCATAAATGTCTTAAAACTCATTATTGTTCACTTACTTCACCACAGGTATGAAGTACATATTATTTCCTAGCCATTAGAATCAAAAAATGGCATTTTAATTTTGTTGACCATTTTGGACCTTTTTGGACATAAGACTATAGTCTTATGTTTTTTCACTTTCCCAAAAACACATTTTTTATCATAATTGTCTTAAAATTCATTATTTTTCACTTACTTCACCGCAGTTATTAAGTAAATATAATTTCCTATACATCGGAGTCAAAAAATGGCATTTTTATTTTTTGACCATTTTGGCCCTTTTTCGACACAAGATTTCTGTCAGCTGCTGTACCACCATGCAATCTGCTGCTGCTGAATGGTTGAAGCTAAGTAGGTGTGAGCTTGTTTAGTACTTTGATGGGAGACCTCTGGGGAAGACAAAGTTGCTGCTCGAAATGGTTTTGATGGGCCAGTAGGAGGCAGTCTTCATTCTAGTCAAATATGCCCTGGTGTAATGATGGGGACAAAACACATTTTTCATCATACATGTCTTAAAACTCATTATTGTTCACTTACTTCACCACAGGTATGAAGTACATATTATTTCCTATCCATTAGAATCAAAAAATGGCATTTTAATTTTGTTGACCATTTTGGACCTTTTTGGACATAAGACTATAGTCTTATGTTTTTTCATTTTCCCAAAAACACATTTTTCATCATAAATATCTTAAAACTCATTATTGTTCACTTACTTCACCACAGGTATGAAGTACATATTATTTCCTATCCATTAGAATCAAAAAATGGCATTTTAATTTTGTTGACCATTTTGGACCTTTTTGGACATAAGACTATAGTCTTATGTTTTTTCATTTTACCAAAAACACATTTTTCATCATAAATGTCTTAAAACTCATTATTGTTCACTTACTTCACCACAGGTATGAAGTACATATTATTTCCTATCCATTAGAATCAAAAAATGGCATTTTAATTTTGTTGACCATTTTGGACCTTTTTGGACATAAGACTATAGTCATATGTTTTTTCATTTTCCCAAAAACACATTTTTCATCATAAATGTCTTAAAATTCATTATTTTCCACTTACTTCACCGCAGCTATCAAGTAAATATAATTTCCCATCCATTAGAATCACAAAATGGCATTTTTATTTTTTTTGACCATTGTGGACCTTTCTGGACATAAGACTATAGTCTTATGTTTTCTAATTTTCCCAAAAACACATTTTTCATCATAAATGTCTTAAAACTCATTATTGTTCACTTACTTCACCACAGGTATGAAGTACATATTATTTCCTATCCATTAGAATCAAAAAATGGCATTTTAATTTTGTTGACCATTTTGGACCTTTTTGGACGTAAGACTATAGTCTTATGTTTTTTCTTTTTCCCCAAAAACACATTTTTCATCATAAATGTCTTAAAACTCACTATTGTTCACTTACTTCACCACAGGTATGAAGTACATATTATTTCCTATCCATTAGAATCAAAAAATGGCATTTTAATTTTGTTGACCATTTTGGACCTTTTTGGACATAAGACTATAGTCTTATGTTTTTTCATTTTCCCAAAAACACATTTTTCATCATAAATATCTTAAAACTCATTATTGTTCACTTACTTCACCACAGGTATGAAGTACATATTATTTCCTATCCATTAGAATCAAAAATGGCATTTTAATTTTGTTGACCATTTTGGACCTTTTGGACATAAGACTATAGTCTTATGTTTTTTCATTTTCCCAAAAACACATTTTTCATCATAAATATCTTAAAACTCATTATTGTTCACTTACTTCACCACAGGTATGAAGTACATATTATTTCCTATCCATTAGAATCAAAAAATGGCATTTTAATTTTGTTGACCATTTTGGACCTTTTTCGACACACGATTTCTGTCAGCTGCTGTACCACCATGCAATCTGCTGCTGCTGAATGGTTGAAGCTAAGTAGGTGTGAGCTTGTTTAGTACTTGGATGGGAGACCTCTGGGGAAGACAAAGTTCCTGCTCGAAATGGTTTTGATGGGCCAGTAGGAGGCAGTCTTCATTCTAGTCAAATATGCCCTGGTGTAATGATGGGGACAAAACACATTTTTCATCATACATGTCTTAAAACTCATTATTGTTCACTTACTTCACCACAGGTATGAAGTACATATTATTTCCTATCCATTAGAATCAAAAAATGGCATTTTAATTTTGTTGACCATTTTGGACCTTTTTGGACATAAGACTATAGTCTTATGTTTTTTCATTTTCCCAAAAAACACATTTTTCATCATAAATATCTTAAAACTCATTATTGTTCACTTACTTCACCACAGGTATGAAGTACATATTATTTCCTATCCATTAGAATCAAAAAATGGCATTTTAATTTTGTTGACCATTTTGGACCTTTTTGGACATAAGACTATAGTCTTATGTTTTTTCATTTTACCAAAAACACATTTTTCATCATAAATGTCTTAAAACTCATTATTGTTCACTTACTTCACCACAGGTATGAAGTACATATTATTTCCTAGCCATTAGAATCAAAAAATGGCATTTTAATTTTGTTGACCATTTTGGACCTTTTTGGACATAAGACTATAGTCTTATGTTTTTTCATTTTCCCAAAAACACATTTTTCATCATAAATGTCTTAAAACTCATTATTGTTCACTTACTTCACCACAGGTATGAAGTACATATTATTTCCTATCCATTAGAATCAAAAAATGGCATTTTAATTTTGTTGACCATTTTGGACCTTTTTGGACATAAGACTATAGTCTTATGTTTTTTCATTTTCCCAAAAACACATTTTTCATCATAAATATCTTAAAACTCATTATTGTTCACTTACTTCACCACAGGTATGAAGTACATATTATTTCCTATCCATTAGAATCAAAAAATGGCATTTTAATTTTGTTGACAATTTTGGACCTTTTTGGACATAAGACTATAGTCTTATGTTTTTTCATTTTCCCAAAAACACATTTTTCATCATAAATGTCTTAAAATTCATTATTTTCCACTTACTTCACCGCAGCTATCAAGTAAATATAATTTCCCATCCATTAGAATCACAAAATGGCATTTTTATTTTTTTTTGACCATTGTGGACCTTTCTGGACATAAGACTATAGTCTTATGTTTTCTAATTTTCCAAAAACACATTTTTCATCATAAATGTCTTAAAACTCATTATTGTTCACTTACTTCACCACAGGTATGAAGTACATATTATTTCCTATCCATTAGAATCAAAAAATGGCATTTTAATTTTGTTGACCATTTTGGACCTTTTTGGACGTAAGACTATAGTCTTATGTTTTTTCTTTTTCCCAAAAACACATTTTTCATCATAAATGTCTTAAAACTCACTATTGTTCACTTACTTCACCACAGGTATGAAGTACATATTATTTCCTATCCATTAGAATCAAAAAATGGCATTTTTAATTTTGTTGACCATTTTGGACCTTTTTGGACATAAGACTATAGTCTTATGTTTTTTCATTTTCCCAAAAACACATTTTTCATCATAAATATCTTAAAACTCATTATTGTTCACTTACTTCACCACAGGTATGAAGTACATATTATTTCCTATCCATTAGAATCAAAAAATGGCATTTTAATTTTGTTGACCATTTTGGACCTTTTTGGACATAAGACTATAGTCTTATGTTTTTTCATTTTCCAAAAACACATTTTTCATCATAAATATCTTAAAACTCATTATTGTTCACTTACTTCACCACAGGTATGAAGTACATATTATTTCCTATCCATTAGAATCAAAAAATGGCATTTTAATTTTGTTGACCATTTTGGACCTTTTTCGACACACGATTTCTGTCAGCTGCTGTACCACCATGCAATCTGCTGCTGCTGAATGGTTGAAGCTAAGTAGGTGTGAGCTTGTTTAGTACTTGGATGGGAGACCTCTGGGGAAGACAAAGTTGCTGCTCGAAATGGTTTTGATGGGCCAGTAGGAGGCAGTCTTCATTCTAGTCAAATATGCCCTGGTGTAATGATGGGGACAAAACACATTTTTCATCATACATGTCTTAAACTCATTATTGTTCACTTACTTCACCACAGGTATGAAGTACATATTATTTCCTATCCATTAGAATCAAAAAATGGCATTTTAATTTTGTTGACCATTTTGGACCTTTTTGGACATAAGACTATAGTCTTATGTTTTTTCATTTTCCCAAAAACACATTTTTCATCATAAATATCTTAAAACTCATTATTGTTCACTTACTTCACCACAGGTATGAAGTACATATTATTTCCTATCCATTAGAATCAAAAAATGGCATTTTAATTTTGTTGACCATTTTGGACCTTTTTGGACATAAGACTATAGTCTTATGTTTTTTTCATTTTCCCAAAAACACATTTTTCATCATAAATATCTTAAAACTCATTATTGTTCACTTACTTCACCACAGGTATGAAGTACATATTATTTCCTATCCATTAGAATCAAAAAATGGCATTTTAATTGTGTTGACAATTTTGGACCTTTTTGGACATAAGACTATAGTCTTATGTTTTTTCATTTTACCAAAAACACATTTTTCATCATAAATGTCTTAAAACTCATTATTGTTCACTTACTTCACCACAGGTATGAAGTACATATTATTTCCTATCCATTAGAATCAAAAAATGGCATTTTAATTTTGTTGACCATTTTGGACCTTTTTGGACATAAGACTATAGTCTTATGTTTTCTAATTTACCCAAAAACACATTTTTCATCATAAATGTCTTAAAACTCATTATTGTTCACTTACTTCACCACAGGTATGAAGTACATATTATTTCCTAGCCATTAGAATCAAAAAATGGCATTTTAATTTTGTTGACAATTTTGGACCTTTTTGGACATAAGACTATAGTCTTATGTTTTCTAATTTACCCCAAAAACACATTTTTCATCATAAATGTCTTAAAACTCATTATTGTTCACTTACTTCACCACAGGTATGAAGTACATATTATTTCCTAGCCATTAGAATCAAAAAATGGCATTTTAATTTTGTTGACCATTTTGGACCTTTTTGGACATAAGACTATAGTCTTATGTTTTTTTCACTTTCCCAAAAACACATTTTTTATCATAAATGTCTTAAAATTCATTATTTTTCACTTACTTCACCGCAGTTATTAAGTAAATATAATTTTCCTATACATCGGAGTCAAAAAATGGCATTTTTATTTTTTGACCATTTTGGCCCTTTTCGACACAAGATTTCTGTCAGCTGCTGTACCACCATGCAATCTGCTGCTGCTGAATGGTTGAAGCTAAGTAGGTGTGAGCTTGTTTAGTACTTGGATGGGAGACCTCTGGGGAAGACAAAGTTGCTGCTCGAAATGGTTTTGATGGGCCAGTAGGAGGCAGTCTTCATTCTAGTCAAATATGCCCTGGTGTAATGATGGGGACAAAACACATTTTTCATCATACATGTCTTAAAACTCATTATTGTTCACTTACTTCACCACAGGTATGAAGTACATATTATTTCCTATCCATTAGAATCAAAAAATGGCATTTTAATTTTGTTGACCATTTTGGACCTTTTTGGACATAAGACTATAGTCTTATGTTTTTTCATTTTCCCAAAAACACATTTTTCATCATAATATCTTAAAACTCATTATTGTTCACTTACTTCACCACAGGTATGAAGTACATATTATTTCCTATCCATTAGAATCAAAAATGGCATTTTAATTTTGTTGACCATTTTGGACCTTTTTGGACATAAGACTATAGTCTTATGTTTTTTCATTTTACCAAAAACACATTTTTCATCATAAATGTCTTAAAACTCATTATTGTTCACTTACTTCACCACAGGTATGAAGTACA
>CM056384.1:53591993-53761136 GCA_029718625.1 Synaphobranchus kaupii | reverse complement strand
GTCAAAAAATGGCATTTTTATTTTTTGACTATTTTGGCCCTTTTTCGACATAAGATTTCTGTCAGCCGCTGTACCACCATGCAATCTGCTGCTGCTGAATGGTTGAAGCTAAGTAGGTGTGAGCTTGTTTAGTACTTGGATGGGAGACGTCTGGCGAAGACAATGTTGCTGCTCGAAGTGGTTTTGATGGGCCAGTAGGAGGTAGTCTTCATTCTAGTCAAATATGCCCTGGTGTAATGATGGGGACAAAACACATTTTTCATCATACATGTCTTAAAACTCATTATTGTTCACTTACTTCACCACAGGTATGAAGTACATATTATTTCCTATCCATTAGAATCAAAAAATGGCATTTTAATTTTGTTGACCATTTTGGACCTTTTTGGACATAAGACTATATAGTCTTATGTTTTTTCATTTTCCCAAAAACACATTTTTCATCATAAATGTCTTAAAATTCATTATTTTACACTTACTTCACCACAGCTATCAAGTAAATATAATTTCCCATCCATTAGAATCACAAAATGGCATTTTTATTTTTTTTGACCATTGTGGACCTTTTCTGGACATAAGACTATAGTCTTATGTTTTTTCACTTTCCCAAAAACACATTTTTCATCATAAATGTCTTAAAACTCATTATTGTTCACTTACTTCACCACAGGTATGAAGTACATATAATTTCCTATCCATTAGAATCAAAAAATGGCATTTTTATTTTGTTGACCATTTTGGCCCTTTTTGGACATAAGACTATAGTCTTATGTTTTCTCATTTTCCCAAATACACATTTTTCATCATAAATGTCTTAAAACTCATTATTGTTCACTTACTTCACCACAGGTATGAAGTACATATTATTTCCTATCCATTAGAATCAAAAAATGGCATTTTAATTTTGTTGACCATTTTGGACCTTTTTGGACATAAGACTATAGTCTTATGTTTTTTCATTTTCCCAAAAACACATTTTTCATCATAAATGTCTTAAAATGCATTATTTTCCACTTACTTCACCACAGCTATCAAGTAAATATAATTTCCCATCCATTAGAATCACAAAATGGCATTTTTATTTTTTTTGACCATTGTGGACCTTTCTGGACATAAGACTATAGTCTTATGTTTTTTCATTTTCCCAAAAACACATTTTTCATCATAAATGTCTTAAAACTCATTATTGTTCACTTACTTCGCCACAGGTATGAAGTACATATAATTTCCTATCCATTAGAATCAAAAAATGGCATTTTTATTTTGTTGACCATTTTGGCCCTTTTTGGACATAAGACTATAGTCTTATGTTTTCTCATTTTCCCAAATACACATTTTTCATCATAAATGTCTTAAAACTCATTATTGTTCACTTACTTCACCACAGGTATGAAGTACATATTATTTCCTATCCATTAGAATCAAAAAATGGCATTTTAATTTTGTTGACCATTTTGGACCTTTTTGGACATAAGACTATAGTCTTATGTTTTTTCATTTTCTCAAAAACACATTTTTCATCATAAATGTCTTAAAATTCATTATTTTCCACTTACTTCACCACAGCTATCAAGTAAATATAATTTCCCATCCATTAGAATCAAAAAATGGCATTTTAATTTTGTTGACCATTTATGTTTTTTTCATTTTCCCAAAAACACATTTTTCATCATAAATTTCTTAAGATTCATTATTTTTCTCTTATTACATCGCAGTTATCAAGTAAATATGATTTCCCATCCATTAGAATAAAAAAATGGCATTTTTATTTGTTTGCCCATTTTGGCCGTTTTTGGACATAAGACTATAGTCTTATGTTTTCTCATTTTCCCAAATACACATTTTTCATCATACATGTCTTAAAACTCATTATTGTTCACTTACTTCACCACAGGTATGAAGTACATATAATTTCCCATCCATTAGAATCACAAAATGGGATTTTTATTTTTTTGACCATTTTGGCCCTTTTTGGACATAAGACTATGGTCGTATGTTTTTCCATTTTCCCAAATACACATTTTTCATCATAAATGTCTTAAAATTCATTATTTTCCACTTACTTCACCACAGCTATCAAGTAAATATAATTTCCCATCCATTAGAATCACAAAATGGCATTTTTATTTTTTTTGACCATTGTGGACCTTTCTGGACATAAGACTATAGTCTTATGTTTTTTCATTTTCCCAAAAACACATTTTTCATCATAAATGTCTTTAAACTCATTATTGTTCACTTACTTCACCACAGGTATGAAGTACATATTATTTCCTATCCATTAGAATCAAAAAATGGCATTTTAATTTTGTTGACCATTTTGGACCTTTTTGGACATAAGACTATAGTCTTATGTTTTTTCATTTTCCCAAAAACACATTTTTCATCATAAATGTCTTAAAACTCATTATTGTTCACTTACTTCACCACAGGTATGAAGTACATATTATTTCCTATCCATTAGAATCAAAAAATGGCATTTTAATTTTGTTGACCATTTTGGCCCTTTTTGGACATAAGACTATGGTCGTATGTTTTTCCATTTTCCCAAATACACATTTTTCATCATAAATGTCTTAAAATTCATTATTTTCCACTTACTTCACCACAGCTATCAAGTAAATATAATTTCCCATCCATTAGAATCACAAAATGGCATTTTTATTTTTTTTGACCATTGTGGACCTTTCTGGACATAAGACTATAGTCTTATGTTTTTTCATTTTCCCAAAAACACATTTTTCATCATAAATGTCCTTTAAACTCATTATTGTTCACTTACTTCACCACAGGTATGAAGTACATATTATTTCCTATCCATTAGAATCAAAAAATGGCATTTTAATTTTGTTGACCATTTTGGACCTTTTTGGACATAAGACTATAGTCTTATGTTTTTTCATTTTCCCAAAAACACATTTTTCATCATAAATGTCTTAAAACTCATTATTGTTCACTTACTTCACCACAGGTATGAAGTACATATTATTTCCTATCCATTAGAATCAAAAAATGGCATTTTAATTTTGTTGACCATTTTGGACCTTTTTGGACATAAGACTATAGTCTTATGTTTTTTCATTTTCCCAAAAACACATTTTTCATCATAAATGTCTTAAAATTCATTATTTTCCACTTACTTCACCGCAGCTATCAAGTAAATATAATTTCCCATCCATTAGAATCACAAAATGGCATTTTTATTTTTTTTGACCATTGTGGACCTTTCTGGACATAAGACTATAGTCTTATGTTTTTTCATTTTCCCAAAAACACATTTTTCATCATAAATATCTTAAAACTCATTATTGTTCACTTACTTCACCACAGGTATGAAGTACATATTATTTCCTATCCATTAGAATCAAAAAATGGCATTTTAATTTTGTTGACCATTTTGGACCTTTTTGGACATAAGACTATAGTCTTATGTTTTTTCATTTTCCCAAAAACACATTTTTCATCATAAATGTCTTAAAACTCATTATTGTTCACTTACTTCACCACAGGTATGAAGTACATATTATTTCCTATCCATTAGAATCAAAAAATGGCATTTTAATTTTGTTGACCATTTTGGACCTTTTTGGACATAAGAGTATAGTCTTATGTTTTCTAATTTACCCAAAAACACATTTTTCATCATAAATGTCTTAAAACTCATTATTGTTCACTTACTTCACCACAGGTATGAAGTACATATTATTTCCTAGCCATTAGAATCAAAAATGGCATTTTAATTTTGTTGACCATTTTGGACCTTTTTGGACATAAGACTATAGTCTTATGTTTTTTCTTTTTCCCAAAAACACATTTTTCATCATAAATGTCTTAAAATTCATTATTTTCCACTTACTTCACCACAGCTATCAAGTAAATATAATTTCCCATCCATTAGAATCACAAAATGGCATTTTAATTTTGTTGACCATTGTGGACCTTTCTGGACATAAGACTATAGTCTTATGTTTTTTCATTTTCCCAAAAACACATTTTTTCATCATAAATGTCTTAAAACTCATTATTGTTCACTTACTTCACCACAGGTATGAAGTACATATTATTTCCTATCCATTAGAATCAAAAAATGTCATTTTAATTTTGTTGACCATTTTGGACCTTTTTGGACATAAGACTATAGTCTTATGTTTTTTCACTTTCCCAAAAACACATTTTTTATCATAAATGTCTTAAAATTCATTATTTTTCACTTACTTCACCGCAGTTATTAAGTAAATATAATTTCCTATACATCGGAGTCAAAAAATGGCATTTTTATTTTTTGACTATTTTGGCCCTTTTTCGACATAAGATTTCTGTCAGCCGCTGTACCACCATGCAATCTGCTGCTGCTGAATGGTTGAAGCTAAGTAGGTGTGAGCTTGTTTAGTACTTGGATGGGAGACGTCTGGCGAAGACAATGTTGCTGCTCGAAGTGGTTTTGATGGGCCAGTAGGAGGCAGTCCTTCATTCTAGTCAAATATGCCCTGGTGTAATGATGGGGACAAAACACATTTTTCATCATACATGTCTTAAAACTCATTATTGTTCACTTACTTCACCACAGGTATGAAGTACATATTATTTCCTATCCATTAGAATCAAAAAATGGCATTTTAATTTTGTTGACCATTTTGGACCTTTTTGGACATAAGACTATATAGTCTTATGTTTTTTCATTTTCCCAAAAACACATTTTTCATCATAAATGTCTTAAAATTCATTATTTTACACTTACTTCACCACAGCTATCAAGTAAATATAATTTCCCATCCATTAGAATCACAAAATGGCATTTTTATTTTTTTTGACCATTGTGGACCTTTCTGGACATAAGACTATAGTCTTATGTTTTTTCACTTTCCCAAAAAACACATTTTTCATCATAAATGTCTTAAAACTCATTATTGTTCACTTACTTCACCACAGGTATGAAGTACATATAATTTCCTATCCATTAGAATCAAAAAATGGCATTTTTATTTTGTTGACCATTTTGGCCCTTTTTGGACATAAGACTATAGTCTTATGTTTTCTCATTTCTCCCAAATACACATTTTTCATCATAAATGTCTTAAAACTCATTATTGTTCACTTACTTCACCACAGGTATGAAGTACATATTATTTCCTATCCATTAGAATCAAAAAATGGCATTTTAATTTTGTTGACCATTTTGGACCTTTTTGGACATAAGACTATAGTCTTATGTTTTTTCATTTTCCCAAAAACACATTTTTCATCATAAATGTCTTAAAATGCATTATTTTCCACTTACTTCACCACAGCTATCAAGTAAATATAATTTCCCATCCATTAGAATCACAAAATGGCATTTTTATTTTTTTGACCATTGTGGACCTTTCTGGACATAAGACTATAGTCTTATGTTTTTTCATTTTCCCAAAAACACATTTTTCATCATAAATGTCTTAAAACTCATTATTGTTCACTTACTTCGCCACAGGTATGAAGTACATATAATTTCCTATCCATTAGAATCAAAAAATGGCATTTTTATTTTGTTGACCATTTTGGCCCTTTTTGGACATAAGGACTATAGTCTTATGTTTTCTCATTTTCCCAAATACACATTTTTCATCATAAATGTCTTAAAACTCATTATTGTTCACTTACTTCACCACAGGTATGACAGTACATATTATTTCCTATCCATTAGAATCAAAAAATGGCATTTTAATTTTGTTGACCATTTTGGACCTTTTTGGACATAAGACTATAGTCTTATGTTTTTTTCATTTTCTCAAAAACACATTTTTCATCATAAATGTCTTAAAATTCATTATTTTCCACTTACTTCACCACAGCTATCAAGTAAATATAATTTCCCCATCCATTAGAATCAAAAAATGGCATTTTAATTTTGTTGACCATTTATGTTTTTTCATTTCCCAAAAACACATTTTTCATCATAAATTTCTTAAGATTCATTATTTTTCTCTTATTACATCGCAGTTATCAAGTAAATATGATTTCACATCCATTAGAATAAAAAAATGGCATTTTTATTTGTTTGCCCATTTTGGCCGTTTTTGGACATAAGACTATAGTCTTATGTTTTCTCATTTTCCCAAATACACATTTTTCATCATACATGTCTTAAAACTCATTATTGTTCACTTACTTCACCACAGGTATGAAGTACATATAATTTCCCATCCATTAGAATCACAAAATGGGATTTTTATTTTTTTGACCATTTTGGCCCTTTTTGGACATAAGACTATGGTCGTATGTTTTTTCCATTTTCCCAAATACACATTTTTCATCATAAATGTCTTAAAATTCATTATTTTCCACTTACTTCACCACAGCTATCAAGTAAATATAATTTCCCATCCATTAGAATCACAAAATGGCATTTTTATTTTTTTTGACCATTGTGGACCTTTCTGGACATAAGACTATAGTCTTATGTTTTTTCATTTTCCCAAAAACACATTTTTCATCATAAATGTCTTTAAACTCATTATTGTTCACTTACTTCACCACAGGTATGAAGTACATATTATTTCCTATCCATTAGAATCAAAAAATGGCATTTTAATTTTGTTGACCATTTTGGACCTTTTTGGACATAAGACTATAGTCTTATGTTTTTTCATTTTCCCAAAAACACATTTTTCATCATAAATGTCTTAAAACTCATTATTGTTCACTTACTTCACCACAGGTATGAAGTACATATTATTTCCTATCCATTAGAATCAAAAAATGGCATTTTAATTTTGTTGACCATTTTGGCCCTTTTTGGACATAAGACTATGGTCGTATGTTTTTCCATTTTCCCAAATACACATTTTTTCATCATAAATGTCTTAAAATTCATTATTTTCCACTTACTTCACCACAGCTATCAAGTAAATATAATTTCCCATCCATTAGAATCACAAAATGGCATTTTTATTTTTTTTGACCATTGTGGACCTTTCTGGACATAAGACTATAGTCTTATGTTTTTTCATTTTCCCAAAAACACATTTTTCATCATAAATGTCTTTAAACTCATTATTGTTCACTTACTTCACCACAGGTATGAAGTACATATTATTTCCTATCCATTAGAATCAAAAAATGGCATTTTAATTTTGTTGACCATTTTGGACCTTTTTGGACATAAGACTATAGTCTTATGTTTTTTCATTTTCCCAAAAACACATTTTTCATCATAAATGTCTTAAAACTCATTATTGTTCACTTACTTCACCACAGGTATGAAGTACATATTATTTCCTATCCATTAGAATCAAAAAATGGCATTTTAATTTTGTTGACCATTTTGGACCTTTTTGGACATAAGACTATAGTCTTATGTTTTTTCACTTTCCCAAAAACACATTTTTTATCATAAATGTCTTAAAATTCATTATTTTTCACTTACTTCACCGCAGTTATTAAGTAAATATAATTTCCTATACATCGGAGTCAAAAAATGGCATTTTTATTTTTTGACCATTTTGGGCCTTTTTCGACATAAGATTTCTGTCAGCCGCTGTACCACCATGCAATCTACTGCTGCTGAATCGTTGAAGCTAAGTAGGTGTGAGCTTGTTTAGTACTTGGATGGGAGACCTCTGGGGAAGACAAAGTTGCTGCTCGAAATGGTTTTGATGCGCCAGTAGGAGGCAGTCTTCATTCTAGTCAAATATGCCCTGGTGTAATGATGGGGACAAAACACATTTTTCATCATACATGTCTTAAAAACTCATTATTGTTCACTTACTTCACCACAGGTATGAAGTACATATAATTTCCTATCCATTAGAATCACAAAATGGGATTTTTATTTTTTTGACCATTTTGGCCCTTTTTGGACATAAGACTATGGTCGTATGTTTTTCCATTTTCCCAAATACACATTTTTCATCATAAATGTCTTAAAATTCATTATTTTCCACTTACTTCACCACAGCTATCAAGTAAATATAATTTCCCATCCATTAGAATCACAAAATGGCATTTTTATTTTTTTTGACCATTGTGGACCTTTTTGGACATAAGACTATAGTCTTATGTTTTTTTCATTTTCCCAAAAACAAATTTTTCATCATAAATGTCTTAAAACTCATTATTGTTCACTTACTTCACCACAGGTATGAAGTACATATAATTTCCTATCCATTAGAATCAAAAATGGCATTTTTATTTTGTTGACCATTTTGGCCCTTTTTGGACATAAGACTATAGTCTTATGTTTTCTCATTTTCCCAAATACACCTTTTTCATCATAAATGTCTTAAAACTCATTATTGTTCACTTACTTCACCACAGGTATGAAGTACATATTATTTCCTATCCATTAGAATCAAAAATGGCATTTTAATTTTGTTGACCATTTTGGACCTTTTTGGACATAAGACTATAGTCTTATGTTTTTTCATTTTCCAAAAACACATTTTTCATCATAAATGTCTTAAAATTCATTATTTTCCACTTACTTCACCACAGCTATCAAGTAAATATAATTTCCCATCCATTAGAATCACAAAATGGCATTTTTATTTTTTTTGACCATTGTGGACCTTTCTGGACATAAGACTATAGTCTTATGTTTTTTCATTTTCCCAAAAACACATTTTTCATCATAAATGTCTTAAAACTCATTATTGTTCACTTACTTCACCACAGGTATGAAGTACATATAATTTCCTATCCATTAGAATCAAAAAATGGCATTTTTATTTTGTTGACCATTTTGGCCCTTTTTGGACATAAGACTATATATAGTCTTATGTTTTCTCATTTTCCCAAATACACATTTTTCATCATAAATGTCTTTAAAACTCATTATTGTTCACTTACTTCACCACAGGTATGAAGTACATATTATTTCCTATCCATTAGAATCAAAAAATGGCATTTTAATTTTGTTGACCATTTTGGACCTTTTTGGACATAAGACTATAGTCTTATGTTTTTTCATTTTCCCAAAAACACATTTTTCATCATAAATGTCTTAAAATGCATTATTTTCCACTTACTTCACCACAGCTATCAAGTAAATATAATTTCCCATCCATTAGAATCACAAAATGGCATTTTTATTTTTTTTTGACCATTGTGGACCTTTCTGGACATAAGACTATAGTCTTATGTTTTTTCATTTTCCCAAAAACACATTTTTCATTATAAATGTCTTAAAACTCATTATTGTTCACTTACTTCACCACAGGTATGAAGTACATATTATTTCCTATCCATTAGAATCAAAAAATGGCATTTTAATTTTGTTGACCATTTTGGACCTTTTTGGACATAAGACTATAGTCTTATGTTTTTTCATTTTCCCAAAAACACATTTTTTCATTATAAATGTCTTAAAACTCATTATTGTTCACTTACTTCACCACAGGTATGAAGTACATATAATTTCCTATCCATTAGAATCAAAAAATGGCATTTTTATTTGGTTGACCATTTTGGCCCTTTTTGGACATAAGACTATAGTCTTATGTTTTCTGATTTTCCCAAATACACATTTTTCATCATAAATGTCTTAAAACTCATTATTGTTCACTTACTTCACCACAGGTATGAAGTACATATAATTTCCTATCCATTAGAATCAAAAAATGGCATTTTTATTTTTTTTGACCATTGTGGACCTTTCTGGACATAAGACTATAGTCTTATGTTTTTTTCATTTTCTCAAAAACACATTTTTCATCATAAATGTCTTAAAATTCATTATTTTCCACTTACTTCACCACAGCTATAAAGTAAATATAATTTCCCATCCATTAGAATCAAAAAATGGCATTTTAATTTTGTTGACCATTTATGTTTTTTCATTTTCCCAAAAACACATTTTTCATCATAAATTCCTTAAGATTCATTATTTTTCTCTTATTTCACCGCAGTTATCAAGTAAATATGATTTCCCATCCATTAGAATAAAAAAATGGCATTTTTATTTTTTTGCCCATTTTGGCCCTTTTTGGACATAAGACTATAGTCTTATGTTTTCTCATTTTCCCAAATACACATTTTTCATCATAAATGTCTTAAAACTCATTATTGTTCACTTACTTCACCACAGGTATGAAGTACATATTATTTCCTATCCATTAGAATCAAAAAATGGCATTTTAATTGTGTTGACCATTTTGGACCTTTTTGGACATAAGACTATGGTCTTATGTTTTTCCATTTTCCCAAAAACACATTTTTCATCATACATGTCTTAAAACTCATTATTGTTCACTTACTTCACCACAGGTATGAAGTACATATAATTTCCCATCCATTAGAATCACAAAATGGGATTTATATTTTTTTGACCATTTTGGCCCTTTTTGGACATAAGACTATGGTCGTATGTTTTTCCATTTTCCCAAATACACATTTTTCATCATAAATGTCTTAAAATTCATTATTTTCCACTTACTTCATCACAGCTATCAAGTAAATATAATTTCCCATCCATTAGAATCACAAAATGGCATTTTTATTTTTGTTGACCATTGTGGACCTTTTTGGACATAAGACTATAGTCTTATGTTTTTTCATTTTCCCAAAAACACATTTTTCATCATACATGTCTTAAAACTCATTATTGTTCACTTACTTCACAACAGGTATGAAGTACATATTATTTCCTATCCATTAGAATCAAAAAATGGCATTTTAATTTTGTTGACCATTTTGGACCTTTTTGGACATAAGACTTATAGTCTTATGTTTTTTCATTTTCCCAAAAACACATTTTTCATCATAAATGTCTTAAAACTCATTATTGTTCACTTACTTCACCACAGGTATGAAGTACATATTATTTCCTATCCATTAGAATCAAAAAATGGCATTTTAATTTTGTTGACCATTTTGGACCTTTTTGGACATAAGACTATATATAGTCTTATGTTTTTTTCATTTTTCATCATAAATGTCTTAAAAACTCATTATTGTTCACTTACTTCACCACAGGTATGAAGTACATATTATTTCCTATCCATTAGAATCAAAAAATGGCATTTTAATTTTGTTGACCATTTTGGACCTTTTTGGACATAAGACTATAGTCTTATGTTTTTTCATTTTCCCAAAAACACATTTTTCATCATAAATGTCTTAAAAATTCATTATTTTCCACTTACTTCACCACAGCTATCAAGTAAATATAATTTCCCATCCATTAGAATCACAAAATGGCATTTTTATTTTTTTTGACCATTGTGGACCTTTTTGGACATAAGACTATAGTCTTATGTTTTTTCATTTTCCCAAAAACACATTTTTCATCATAAATGTCTTAAAACTCATTATTGTTCACTTACTTCACCACAGGTATGAAGTACATATAATTTCCTATCCATTAGAATCAAAAAATGGCATTTTTATTTTGTTGACCATTTTGGCCCTTTTTGGACATAAGACTATAGTCTTATGTTTTCTCATTTTCCCAAATACACCTTTTTCATCATAAATGTCTTAAAACTCATTATTGTTCACTTACTTCACCACAGGTATGAAGTACATATTATTTCCTATCCATTAGAATCACAAAATGGCATTTTTATTTTTTTTGACCATTGTGGACCTTTTTGGACATAAGACTATAGTCTTATGTTTTTCCATTTTCCCAAAAACACATTTTTCATCATAAATGTCTTAAAACTCATTATTGTTCACTTACTTCACCACAGGTATGAAGTACATATAATTTCCCATCCATTAGAATCACAAAATGGGATTTATATTTTTTTGACCATTTTGGCCCTTTTTGGACATAAGACTATGGTCGTATGTTTTTCCATTTTCCCAAATACACATTTTTCATCATAAATGTCTTAAAATTCATTATTTTCCACTTACTTCATCACAGCTATCAAGTAAATATAATTTCCCATCCATTAGAATCACAAAATGGCATTTTTATTTTTGTTGACCATTGTGGACCTTTTTGGACATAAGACTATAGTCTTATGTTTTTTCATTTTCCCTAAAACACATTTTTCATCATAAATGTCTTAAAACTCATTATTGTTCACTTACTTCACCACAGCTATCAAGTAAATATAATTTCCCATCCATTAGAATCACAAAATGGCATTTTTATTTTTGTTGACCATTGTGGACCTTTTTGGACATAAGACTATAGTCTTATGTTTTTTCATTTTCCCTAAAACACATTTTTCATCATAAATGTCTTAAAACTCATTATTGTTCACTTACTTCACCACAGGTATGAAGTACATATAATTTCCTATCCATTAGAATCAAAAAATGGCATTTTAATTTTGTTGACCATTTTGGCCCTTTTTGGACATAAGACTATAGTCTTATGTTTTCTCATTTTCCCAACTACACATTTTTCATCATAAATGTCTTAAAACTCATTATTGTTCACTTACTTCACCACATGTATGAAGTACATATTATTTCCTATCCATTAGATATCCAATGGTCTTATCCAATGGTCTTATGTCCAAAAAGGTCCAAAATGGTCAACAAAATTAAAATGCCATTTTTTGATTCTAATGGATAGGAAATAATATGTACTTCATACCTGTGGTGAAGTAAGTGAACAATAATGAGTTTTAAGACATTTATGATGAAAAATGTGTTTTTGGGAAAATGAAAAAACACAAGACTATAGTCTTATGTCCAAAAAGGTCCACAATGGTCAAAAAAAAATAAAAATGCCATTTTGTGATTCTAATGGATGGTAAATTATATTTACTTGATAACTGCGGTGAAGTAAGTGAAAAATAATGAATCTTAAGAAATTTATGATGAAAAATGTGTTTTTGGGAAAATGAAAAAACATAAGACTATAGTCTTATGTCCAAAAAGGTCCAAAATGGTCAACAAAATTAAAATGCCATTTTTTGATTCTAATGGATAGGAAATTATATGTACTTCATACCTGTGGTGAAGTAAGTGAACAATAATGAGTTTTAAGACATGTATGATGAAAAATGTGTTTTGTCCCCATCATTACACCAGGGCATATTTGACTAGAATGAAGACTGCCTCCTACTGGCCCATCAAAACCCTTACGAGCAGCAACTTCGTCTTCCCCAGAGGTCTCCCATCCAAGTACTAAACAAGCTCACACCTACTTAGCTTCAACCATTCAGCAGCAGCAGATTGCATGGTGGTACAGCGGCTGACAGAAATCTTATTTCGAAAAAGAGCCAAAATGGTCAAAAAATAAAAATGCCATTTTTTGATTCCGATGTATAGAAAATTATATTTACTTAATAACTGCGGTGAAGTAAGTGAAAAATAATGAATTTTAAGACATTTATGATAAAAAATGTGTTTTTGGGGAAATGAAAAAACATAAAACTATAGTCTTATGTCCAAAAAGGTCCAAAATGGTCAACAAAATTAAAATGCCATTTTTTGATTCCGATGTATAGGAAATAATATGTACTTCATACCTGTGGTGAAGTAAGTGAACAATAATGAGTTTTAAGACATTTATGATGAAAAATGTGTTTTTGGGAAAATGAAAAAACATAAGACTATAGTCTTATGTCCAAAAAGGTCCAAAATGGTCAACAAAATTAAAATGCCATTTTGTGATTCTAATGGATAGGAAATAATATGTACTTCATACCTGTAGTGAAGTAAGTGAACAATAATGAGTTTTAAGACATTTATTATGAAAAATGTGTTTTTGGGAAAATGAAAAAACACAAGACTATAGTCTTATGTTTTTTCATTTTCCCAAAAACACATTTTTCATTAATGAGTTTTAAGACATGTATGATGAAAAATGTGTTTTGTCCCCATCATTACACCAGGGTATATTTGACTAGAATGAAGACTGCCTCCTACTGGCCCATCAAAACCCTTAAGAGCAGCAACTTTGTCTTCCCCAGAGGTCTCCCATCCAAGTACTAAACAAGCTCACACCTACTTAGCTTCAACCATTCAGATTGCATGGTGGTACAGCTGCTCACAGAAATCTTATGTCCAAAAAGGTCCAAAATGGTCAAAAAATAAAAATGCCATTTTTTGATTCCGATGTATAGGAAATTATATTTACTTAATAACTGCAGTGAAGTAAGTGAAAAATAATGAGTTTTAAGACATTTATGATGAAAAATGTGTTTTTGGGAAAATGAAAAAACATAAGACCATAGTCTTATGTCCAAAAAGGGCCAAAATGGTCAAAAATGGTCTTTCCTATCCATTAGACCTCTGGGGAAGACGAAGTTGCTGCTCGTAAGGGTTTTGATGGGCCAGTAGGAGGCAGTCTTCATTCTAGTCAAATATGCCCTGGTGTAATGATGGGGACAAAACACATTTTTCATCATACATGTCTTAAAACTCATTATTGTTCACTTACTTCACCACAGGTATGAAGTACATATAATTTCCTATCCATTAGAATCAAAAAATGGCATTTTAATTTTGTTGACCATTTTGGACCTTTTTGGACATAAGACTATAGTCTTATGTTTTTTCATTTTCCCAAAAACACATTTTTCATCATAAATTTCTTAAGATTCATTATTTTTCACTTACTTCACCGCAGTTATCAAGTAAATATAATTTACCATCCATTAGAATCACAAAATGGCATTTTTATTTTTTTTGACCATTGTGGACCTTTTTGGACATAAGACTATAGTCTTGTGTTTTTTCATTTTCCCAAAAACACATTTTTCATCATAAATGTCTTAAAACTCATTATTGTTCACTTACTTCACCAAAGGTATGAAGTACATATTATTTCCTATCCATTAGAATCAAAAAATGGCATTTTAATTTTGTTGACCATTTTGGACCTTTTTGGACATAAGACTATAGTCTTATGTTTTTTCATTTTCCCAAAAACACATTTTTCATCATAAATGTCTTAAAACTCATTATTGTTCACTTACTTCACCACAGGTATGAAGTACATATTATTTCCTATCCATTAGAATCAAAAAATGGCATTTTAATTTTGTTGACCATTTTGGACCTTTTTGGACATAAGACTATATATAGTCTTATGTTTTTTCATTTTTCATCATAAATGTCTTAAAACTCATTATTGTTCACTTACTTCACCACAGGTATGAAGTACATATTATTTCCTATCCATTAGAATCAAAAAATGGCATTTTAATTTTGTTGACCATTTTGGACCTTTTTGGACATAAGACTATAGTCTTATGTTTTTTCATTTTCCCAAAAACACATTTTTCATCATAAATGTCTTAAAATTCATTATTTTCCACTTACTTCACCACAGCTATCAAGTAAATATAATTTCCCATCCATTAGAATCACAAAATGGCATTTTTATTTTTTTTGACCATTGTGGACCTTTTTGGACATAAGACTATAGTCTTATGTTTTTTTCATTTTCCCAAAAACACATTTTTCATCATAAATGTCTTAAAACTCATTATTGTTCACTTACTTCACCACAGGTATGAAGTACATATAATTTCCTATCCATTAGAATCAAAAAATGGCATTTTTATTTTGTTGACCATTTTGGCCCTTTTTGGACATAAGACTATAGTCTTATGTTTTCTCATTTTCCCAAATACACCTTTTTCATCATAAATGTCTTAAAACTCATTATTGTTCACTTACTTCACCACAGGTATGAAGTACATATTATTTCCTATCCATTAGAATCACAAAATGGCATTTTTATTTTTTTTGACCATTGTGGACCTTTTTGGACATAAGACTATAGTCTTATGTTTTTCCATTTTCCCAAAAACACATTTTTCATCATAAATGTCTTAAAACTCATTATTGTTCACTTACTTCACCACAGGTATGAAGTACATATAATTTCCCATCCATTAGAATCACAAAATGGGATTTATATTTTTTTGACCATTTTGGCCCTTTTTGGACATAAGACTATGGTCGTATGTTTTTCCATTTTCCCAAATACACATTTTTCATCATAAATGTCTTAAAATTCATTATTTTCCACTTACTTCATCACAGCTATCAAGTAAATATAATTTCCCATCCATTAGAATCACAAAATGGCATTTTTATTTTTGTTGACCATTGTGGACCTTTTTGGACATAAGACTATAGTCTTATGTTTTTTCATTTTCCCTAAAACACATTTTTCATCATAAATGTCTTAAAACTCATTATTGTTCACTTACTTCACCACAGGTATGAAGTACATATAATTTCCTATCCATTAGAATCAAAAAATGGCATTTTAATTTTGTTGACCATTTTGGCCCTTTTTGGACATAAGACTATAGTCTTATGTTTTCTCATTTTCCCAACTACACATTTTTCATCATAAATGTCTTAAAACTCATTATTGTTCACTTACTTCACCACATGTATGAAGTACATATTATTTCCTATCCATTAGATATCCAATGGTCTTATCCAATGGTCTTATGTCCAAAAAGGTCCAAAATGGTCAACAAAATTAAAATGCCATTTTTTGATTCTAATGGATAGGAAATAATATGTACTTCATACCTGTGGTGAAGTAAGTGAACAATAATGAGTTTTAAGACATTTATGATGAAAAATGTGTTTTTGGGAAAATGAAAAAACACAAGACTATAGTCTTATGTCCAAAAAGGTCCACAATGGTCAAAAAAAATAAAAATGCCATTTTGTGATTCTAATGGATGGTAAATTATATTTACTTGATAACTGCGGTGAAGTAAGTGAAAAATAATGAATCTTAAGAAATTTATGATGAAAAATGTGTTTTTGGGAAAATGAAAAAACATAAGACTATAGTCTTATGTCCAAAAAGGTCCAAAATGGTCAACAAAATTAAAATGCCATTTTTTGATTCTAATGGATAGGAAATTATATGTACTTCATACCTGTGGTGAAGTAAGTGAACAATAATGAGTTTTAAGACATGTATGATGAAAAATGTGTTTTGTCCCCATCATTACACCAGGGCATATTTGACTAGAATGAAGACTGCCTCCTACTGGCCCATCAAAACCCTTACGAGCAGCAACTTCGTCTTCCCCAGAGGTCTCCCATCCAAGTACTAAACAAGCTCACACCTACTTAGCTTCAACCATTCAGCAGCAGCAGATTGCATGGTGGTACAGCGGCTGACAGAAATCTTATTTCGAAAAAGAGCCAAAATGGTCAAAAAATAAAAATGCCATTTTTTGATTCCGATGTATAGAAAATTATATTTACTTAATAACTGCGGTGAAGTAAGTGAAAAATAATGAATTTTAAGACATTTATGATAAAAAATGTGTTTTTGGGGAAATGAAAAAACATAAAACTATAGTCTTATGTCCAAAAAGGTCCAAAATGGTCAACAAAATTAAAATGCCATTTTTTGATTCCGATGTATAGGAAATAATATGTACTTCATACCTGTAGTGAAGTAAGTGAACAATAATGAGTTTTAAGACATTTATGATGAAAAATGTGTTTTTGGGAAAATGAAAAAACATAAGACTATAGTCTTATGTCCAAAAAGGTCCAAAATGGTCAACAAAATTAAAATGCCATTTTGTGATTCTAATGGATAGGAAATAATATGTACTTCATACCTGTAGTGAAGTAAGTGAACAATAATGAGTTTTAAGACATTTATTATGAAAAATGTGTTTTTGGGAAAATGAAAAAACACAAGACTATAGTCTTATGTTTTTTCATTTTCCCAAAAACACATTTTTCATTAATGAGTTTTAAGACATGTATGATGAAAAATGTGTTTTGTCCCCATCATTACACCAGGGTATATTTGACTAGAATGAAGACTGCCTCCTACTGGCCCATCAAAACCCTTAAGAGCAGCAACTTTGTCTTCCCCAGAGGTCTCCCATCCAAGTACTAAACAAGCTCACACCTACTTAGCTTCAACCATTCAGATTGCATGGTGGTACAGCTGCTCACAGAAATCTTATGTCCAAAAAGGTCCAAAATGGTCAAAAAATAAAAATGCCATTTTTTGATTCCGATGTATAGGAAATTATATTTACTTAATAACTGCAGTGAAGTAAGTGAAAAATAATGAGTTTTAAGACATTTATGATGAAAAATGTGTTTTTGGGAAAATGAAAAAACATAAGACCATAGTCTTATGTCCAAAAAGGGCCAAAATGGTCAAAAATGGTCTTTCCTATCCATTAGACCTCTGGGGAAGACGAAGTTGCTGCTCGTAAGGGTTTTGATGGGCCAGTAGGAGGCAGTCTTCATTCTAGTCAAATATGCCCTGGTGTAATGATGGGGACAAAACACATTTTTCATCATACATGTCTTAAAACTCATTATTGTTCACTTACTTCACCACAGGTATGAAGTACATATAATTTCCTATCCATTAGAATCAAAAAATGGCATTTTAATTTTGTTGACCATTTTGGACCTTTTTGGACATAAGACTATAGTCTTATGTTTTTTCATTTTCCCAAAAACACATTTTTCATCATAAATTTCTTAAGATTCATTATTTTTCACTTACTTCACCGCAGTTATCAAGTAAATATAATTTACCATCCATTAGAATCACAAAATGGCATTTTTATTTTTTTTGACCATTGTGGACCTTTTTGGACATAAGACTATAGTCTTGTGTTTTTTCATTTTCCCAAAAACACATTTTTCATCATAAATGTCTTAAAACTCATTATTGTTCACTTACTTCACCAAAGGTATGAAGTACATATTATTTCCTATCCATTAGAATCAAAAAATGGCATTTTAATTTTGTTGACCATTTTGGACCTTTTTGGACATAAGACTATATATAGTCTTATGTTTTTTCATTTTCCCAAAAACACATTTTTCATCATAAATGTCTTAAAACTCATTATTGTCTTACTTCACCACAGGTATGAAGTACATATTATTTCCTCTCCATTAAAATCAAAAAATGGCATTTTAATTTTGTTGACCATTTTGGACCTTTTTGGACATAAGACTATAGTCTTTTTTTCACTTTCCCAAAAACACATTTTTTATCATAAATGTCTTAAAATTCATTATTGTTCACTTACTTCACCGCAGTTATTAAGTAAATATAATTTCCTATACATTGGAATCAAAAAATGGCATTTTTATTTTTTGACCATTTTGGCCCTTTTTCGACATAAGATTTCTGTCAGCCGCTGTACCACCATGCAATCTGCTGCTGCTGAATGGTTGAAGCTGAGTAGGTGTGAGCTTGTTTAGTACTTGGATGGGAGACCTCTGGGGAAGACAAAGTTGCTGCTCAAAATGGTTTTGATGGGCCAGTAGGAGGCAGTCTTCATTCTAGTCAAATATACCCTGGTGTAATGATGGGGACAAAACACATTTTTCATCATACATGTCTTAAAACTCATTATTGTTCACTTACTTCACCACAGGTATGAAGTACATATAATTTCCTATCCATTAGAATCAAAAAATGGCATTTTAATTTTGTTGACCATTTTGGACCTTTTTGGACATAAGACTATAGTCTTATGTTTTTTCATTTTCCCAAAAACACATTTTTCATCATAAATGTCTTAAAACTCATTATCGTTCACTTACTTCACCACAGGTATGAAGTACATATTATTTCCTATCCATTAGAATCAAAAAATGGCATTTTAATTTTGTTGACCATTTTGGACCTTTTTGGACATAAGACTATAGTCTTATGTTTTTTCATTTTCCCAAAAACACATTTTTCATCATAAATGTCTTAAAATTCATTATTTTCCACTTACTTCACCACAGCTATCAAGTAAATATAATTTCCCATCCATTAGAATCACAAAATGGCATTTTTATTTTTTTTGACCATTGTGGACCTTTTTGGACATAAGACTATAGTCTTATGTTTTTTCATTTTCCCAAAAACACATTTTTCATCATACATGTCTTAAAACTCATTATTGTTCACTTACTTCACCACAGGTATGAAGTACATATTATTTCCTATCCATTAGAATCAAAAAATGGCATTTTAATTTTGTTGACCATTTTGGACCTTTTTGGACATAAGACTATGGTCTTATGTTTTTTCATTTTCCCAAATACACATTTTTCATCATAAATGTCTTAAAACTCATTATTGTTCACTTACTTCACCACAGGTATGAAGTACATATTATTTCCCATCCATTAGAATCACAAAATGGCATTTTTATTTTTTTTGACCATTGTGGACCTTTTTGGACATAAGACTATAGTCTTGTGTTTTTTCATTTTCCCAAAAACACATTTTTCATCATGAATGTCTTAAAACTCATTATTGTTCACTTACTTCACCACAGGTATGAAGTACATATTATTTCCTATCCATTAGAATCAAAAAATGGCATTTTAATTTTGTTGACCATTTTGGACCTTTTTGGACATAAGACTATAGTCTTGTTTTTTTTCATTTTCCCAAAAACACATTTTTCATCATAAATGTCTTAAAACTCATTATTGTCTTACTTCACCACAGGTATGAAGTACATATTATTTCCTCTCCATTAAAATCAAAAAATGGCATTTTTATTTTGTTGACCATTTTGGACCTTTTTGGACATAAGACTATAGTCTTATGTTTTTTCACTTTCCCAAAAACACATTTTTTATCATAAATGTCTTAAAATTCATTATTTTTCACTTACTTCACCACAGGTATTAAGTAAATATAATTTCCCATCCTTTAGAATCACAAAATGGCATTTTTATTTTTTTGACCATTTTGGCTGCCTGCCTCTGCCTGCCTCTGCCTGCCTCTGCCTGCCTCTGCCTGCCTCTGCCTGCCTCTGCCTGCCTCTGCCTGCCTCTGCCTGCCTCTGCCTGCGCCTACCTACCTCTGCCTGCCTCTGCCTGCCTGCCTGCCTCTGCCTGCCTGCCTGCCGTTTCATTCCAGTGGCAACAAAGATGTTGTGACGGGTAGGGGCTGGGCTCTGGGAATGGCAGAGAGGGTAAACTTTAGAGGTCACATATGGGCGAGCTCTACTGGGGGAGGCCTATGGCTCCCCCGTCCCCACTTTTGCTTT
This sequence comes from Synaphobranchus kaupii, assembly GCA_029718625.1. Lineage (NCBI taxonomy): Eukaryota > Metazoa > Chordata > Actinopteri > Anguilliformes > Synaphobranchidae > Synaphobranchus > Synaphobranchus kaupii. The sequence goes on along the minus strand of CM056384.1, from coordinate 53,740,218 downwards.
TACACCTCTTATCATCGGTGACATCACTTATTCATCTGGCTTGAACGTGCGATGGGGAGATAGAGGCCCGGTGGATGTGTTTGTTTATAAATGATGCAGGAGACGCTGGAGGGACGGGAGCTTCCTCCATCAGCACAAGTGGCCTTTTTCCCCATCTTATTTTATCTATTGCATTCTTTCTATTTTTTCTGCCTCCTGTAACACATCATTTCCCACTGGAACGGGTGTTATGCTCCCTCACACCACTTTCTCTACCCCTTAAAATCTACTGTGCAGTCTCCAATGACAGGAAGAACCATTGATTAAAAAATAATTGATCCCCTTACTTTTAAAAAATGTCATCCTTACTTTATTGTTGCGTTTTTGACATTGTTTTGATGAGAATTTCAAGGGAAAAATACTTCTGTCCTTGAGCCAAAATGGTGCCCTTGAGGGTTCTTGGGTAAGTATTCTGAGTCGCATTTCTGAGTAACCATGAAGGTCTTATGTCTGTTGAACCAAGGGTACAACAAACACATGTCATTAGTGATTTGCATATTGAGTTAACATTTCTTGCACCATATATGCATTTGGCTGTGGAGAACCTATGCAGTGCAATAAATGAGTTATTGCAAGACGGTCGGTCCGGGCCTGATATACACCCATGGAAAAAGACAACACTGCCTTTTTTTTATTTTTATTATATTGATTTGCTTTTATTACAAGTAGGCTTAGAATCCCTATAAAATGTTTTACAAACTTGACAATTCTTCCATATCTAAGAGGACCCCCCCCCCCCCCCAAAAAAAATAAAAATCACATTTGGTGCTTTCAGGGGAGCTCGTGTCTCTTTCAGGGGAGCGAAGCACCTCCATAATTCGCACCATGGACTGCACTGTATATCACAGTATACTTTTGCAGTGTAGAATATTTGTGTTTGCTGTTTTATTATGTGTATGCTGTACAAATCCCATGGTTCTTTTTGAAGATGGAAAGAAGGAAAGGACTGTATGGCTCATTCTCACATAAAACTTTTACATAAACTTTAAAGACAAATGCCATGTTGTGTTCTTCAGAATAAGAGCCTCATGTATAATTGAAATCTGAGCCAAATACTGGCAGGCGTCCACAGAGGACTCAAAAAACACGACCATTTATCATAGCTGCATGGCCAGGTTATTGACTTACTCCGGTTTGAGCAGTTGGACTCCTTGTGAGCTTTGAAATAAATGGAAATGTTAAAAAAAAGGTATTTCACAAATTTGCACTGATTTATTTGGACTTGATCGACAAACGCATTTTGTAAGTTTTTAACAGTACTACAGGATAATAATTCCAGCCTTGATACATTCATATCGTAATTAGAAGCAGTCTTACTGCACGCTCTACGCTGTGTTGATTATATTAATATATATTAATATTAAATATTATATTCAAATACCTGTATAGACATGAGACCACCTGCACAGACATTGAACTACCTGCATAGGCATTAGACTACCCGTCCTGCACAGACATTTTGGTTTCTGCACGAGATACGTCAGATATGAGAATACCTACACAGACCATAAATGACTTGCATAGACATGACATCATCTGCAAGCATGATATGGGTCTACCTGTGCAGGTATTAATGTACATACACAAACATAAGCACATGAGCTTACATTAAAGAACCTGCATCATGCACGGATATAAGATGACCTGTGCAGATATTAAAATACCGGCATGCGAATGGCTGCACTAACAGTAAAGTAACTGCACAGATATGAGACTACTTGTGCAGACAATGAGAAGAACGAAACGATGACACAACGATGACTTCAGTATCAGTGCTGTGCTCAGAACTCTCTTTGCAGCCACCAAACATTTCAAATACAGACAATCACAGTGAAACAGGGGCGGGGCTAAGGAATTGAATGCATCACACACACACACACACACACACGCACACACACACAGTGAGAGAGACACCTCCTTAACAGTTGCTCTCGTTGACCATATATTAAAAAAAGTTTCCATCCCCATTATGTCAAGCTTAAAAATTAATTAAAGGTACGAAAGAAATATTGTTTTTCCTTTTCTCCAGAGATATGAGATATAGGTCCTGCTTTCGAGCATTCTTAAATTTTTTTATTTTTTTTTCCAAAGGCCAGAGACACAGACTGCACTACTTTTCTAAAGGTAATTATGGCTGCAGCTGGAAGGTCACCTACCATATGCAAATATAATTACCATAAATGTCTCTCTGTCTCTCTGTCTCTCTGTCTCTCTGTCTCTCTGTCTCTCTGTCTCTCTGTCTCTCTGTCTCTCTGTCTCTCTGTCTCTCTGTCTCTCTGTCTCTCTGTCTCTCTGTCTCTCTGTCTCTCTGTCTCTCTGTCTCTCTGTCTCTCTGTCTCTCTGTCTCTCTGTCTCTCTGTCTCTCTGTCTCTCTGTCTCTCTGTCTCTCTGTCTCTCTGAAAAAAAAAGAAAAAAAAAACTAGAAAAGTAAACATTTTTAGAAATTATATTTGAGCTGTTTGTGCTGGAAATTTGCACAAACTGAGGTATCTTGTATGCCATGAGAATTGTATATCACAAGAACCGTGTGTTGTGTGTCACTGCAGAAATATTGCACTTTAAGTCATAAAGGACACAAGGCATCAAAGCCAGAACTGTACAAGTAAACAAACCGAGGGCTATACCATGACCTCTTTTTATTGGTAACATGTCCAAATGTTTACAATAGATATTTTCTTAATTAGTTTAATACAGTTTCTATTTGAATAATACATTAGTCAAATATTAAATATAAGACTGCATGAGAGGGCATCCAGTAAATCCCAGGGTACATAGCTGGCTGACTGTTAGTTGGCTAACTGTGCGCAGTAAAAACCCGGAAACCCCCGAATATGGAACATATGAAGATGCTGTACAGAGAAACGGAAAGAAAAATGTGCAAAAACCAGGCCTGAACCCCCAAAAATAAACGTGATAACTCCCCAGTGGGGAGAAAAAAACACCCTGATGGCAAGGAATCTCAGGAGGAACCGGGCTGGAGAGGGGGAGCCCATCCTCCACTGGCTGGCCCGGTTTACCTAAAGGTGGAATGGATGGTAACAAAATGTAATGACGGATCTTTCACAGCAAATAATCAAATGGGCTCTGCAGGTTAGAGTCTGAGATATTAAACTAGCTGGTAAGTCAAGATGTGGGCTTCAACTAGGGGAGGCACAGGGCTGGAGCGGTCCGCGAACTCGACGCTCCAATTGCGCACGCGCAATAATCTTTAAGACCAAGCCGTTTCACACTGGTAAAAAAAGAACGCATGCACTCAGGATGACATGGAAGCTGCGTAAATCACCCAGAATGAGGGCATAAATCCATGGGTAAATATACATCTGAGATTACGGGTAGTAGGGCAGCTCTGCCCTGTTTTCTGGAACGCTGCGGGGACTGTGAGAGGCTGGGAATAATGAGGCGTCCCGCCAGCCAGCCTTCCCGTCGGAGCTAATGAGGACAAGCAGGAGAGAGCCGCCTCTGCTTCAGGCAGCCCGCTCGGGCAGCTGTTTCCCCTCGCACCAGTCCCCGTGTCCTCCGCCTACGCCAGGAGAGATCCAGTGTACCCCCCCTCTCTCCCAACCTGACCCCCCCCCCCCCCCCCGACCCCCACACTCTATCCCAGCTCACCCTTACACACAGCATCTTTGGAGCCTGGTTAGCTTGTGTTCATCTCCATATTTCAGATGCGTGGATTGACTTCAATACCAATCAAAATCCGCTTGACCTGAAACTTGTTCTAAAACGCCGATGAGACTGAGTATATGATCTTCTCAAAGTTGCGCAGAATTAATGACCCAAAAAAAAAAAGGGGGGGGGGTGGGTCTGGTACTGAGGGCTAAAAAGATACGGATGACAGAAAGAAGGCTCCGCATCTGCCCTGCCGTCTGAGTCCCTGCAGATCTCCGAGGAGCCCGACCCCCGACCCCACAGGCACAGGCGACGCCCCCCCGTGCTCTCCCCCGAGACTGAGATGCATCACTGGTGCAGTTCATATCTAAAGCACATTTAAGACGACTACCGTCAACCAACGTGCTGTGCAATTAATAAATGTCTGCGTGCAAAACGGTGGATGACATTTTTAAAACAAACACAAAAACCGGCCAATAATACGCCGAAAACACAAGGACGAGGACAGAATTAAAAAGCGAGGGTTGCAATGGAGGGTGCAGAACGAGCTCGCTGCTCACTCCGCGGATCTCAAACTCGCAGAACACCACAGCGTCCGCTTGTTTTCAGTGCACTCCTGCTTTTTACAGCTTCGGTTAATTCATTGGTCGGCACATCGTTTCCAATTCGCTGCTTGCTGAAATGAAACCGTGCGCTCTGCAATCCTCCAGGACTGGGGTTCGAGATCCTTGTGGAAAAAAGCTCAAAAAGGCCCTATTATTCTTATAGAAGTCGCTTAATACTGTGGTCTGCCTTTTATATACCGGCTCCTTCATTCACGTTTGGTTGCATTTACCGATGAGCCAGTTGAAACAAGGTCACAGCTGTGCCCGGCTTGGCGGTTCTACCTCACAGCCTAAGTCAGACTTGGGTCAAATACGGATTTTAAAAACTTTAACACTTTAAACACAGGTAACATTTACAGACACTGAATTTAACAACCCATTTTACTAGTCAAACTGCACCATCAAATGAAAGAACTTTATTCTGAATATTGGTGAAAATAAGAGTTTTTTACCGGGGTTCCAAAGGGTGAAAGCCTTTCAAAAAGTATTTGACGCAGGACGCCTCCAGAGTGCAGAACCTGACGCGACTCTGAAGCCCCCATCTTTTGAATTACTCATGCCCCACTCCGTTCGGCTTCTTTAGGCCGTGAAATGTTCTCTGAAGGTCAAACGTTCTCCGGGTTTTTTCAGACGGCTGCGTTTTGCCGTTCTCATTAGTAGTCATAAAGTTTTGAAGTTAGTTCAGTTGAGCTCGGTTTCCTTTTAGTAAATTAGCTGACAAAAGAAGGGCGGGAGCGGGGGGGGTCTATGACATGCCTGATCGAACGCCCTTCGGCGGCAGATTATAAGCTTGGAACTTCCAAAGCCATCGCCTGTGAGCTACAGTGAGGCAGAAAGAGAGAGTGGGGGAAAAAAATAAAAATCTAATTCCTGAATTAATTCTCCTCTGTACACACGTATGACAAGCATGTGCTTCTTGCTTGAACGTGGCAATAAAACTTGTGCGATCAATAAAGCAAAAATGTGTTCATTCATTATTCATTATTCATTAGGGAGCCATATTTTCTCACCTGCGTGTACACTAAATCTTAAGGCGCCATTGTGACATGTCATTAATACAATATGTATCACTGGCTGCTGTGTGAATATATTCAACTATTGTTGTGTGGAAGTGTTTCTTTTTTCAGCAGCAAAATGAACGCATCCATAAATCATGCGCTGTATATTAATTACTTATATGATCTCCGTCTTGATGCTGGACTCCCCCTATGATAGAAAATTGCATTTCTATTTTTAATGTGCAATATTTCTGTTTGGGCACGCAGTCCACATCCTTCTCCTTTACAGCCATCATTTATGTGGAAGACACGGAGACGATGATCAGCATTATATCCATAATTGGCAGCAACAAATCTCTGAGCTCTCATTTACGCACGCAAACACCAGCATTCTGCTCCTTTAATGTGGCTTTTGGTATTCACAAAACACAGTGAAGTGTATGATTTATGAAAGGTAATGTAAAGTAGGTAATGTCGCACCCACGGCGGGGGCCCTTTAACCGAGCCCCTTGCAATAAAAACATGAAATTAAATTTGAATGAAAGAAACAACAAAACGGTGAGCCTGAGGAGACGAAGCTGACTGAAGAGAGGCTTTGGGAACCCGTAACAGGGAAGCTTCATGATTCCCAAAGTCACGTCACATCGTCAGTGGTCAATGACTCACAGATTTGGGCCGATATGTATTTTGCTGTGGCGAGCAAAGCCTTTGGATTTGTTTCAATGATAGAGTAGAGTGATTGACAGCGCATAGTATGCATGTGCATCTTTGGGGTTCGTGAAGGCTCACGAATTCATGAGAAAAGTGATGAGGCGGTCTGCTGACACAGCTAGCTAAATATCCAAAATACACAAAAGCCTGACTGGGGATTGGTTAAAATAAGCCTTGGCTATAAACCCTGGATCCAAAAAAAAAAGAGGCCCCGCCCGTTTTCTGTTTTTAACTTGCATCAATGCCATTTTGCAGTATCCCGAACAAATAAACATAAACAGGCAAATTTAGTAATCTTAGTACAGTGGTGTGCCATATGATCTGAATCTGACTGCCCCAGTGCCAGCTGTAGTCATCAGCCCAGCAGGTGAGTACATAGCCAGTCATAGCTTAATGTAGAAAAACAGGGTTTAGGTCTCTCCCCAGGCTGCCTGTGTCTGTTATGTATGTGGCACAGTCCTCTGGTGCGATAAAGCAAACAGGCTGAAAAGAACAGACTGCACTCAGTTTTTAGGGATAAAATTAAAAAAAAACATGCCTTATGTGTACTCTGCGCTCGCATGCCTTAGCAGTGGTATTGAATGCCGGGGCAGATGGGTACCCTGCATAGGGAGGACAAGGGGAAAAATACACTGCAAATCAAAGTTGCTTTTTCGCCGCCCACCTACGGGCGATCCGGTGCCCCGCCCGCCACCCCCTCCACCTGCGTGTTCCATACAGGTATGACGGATCTTACCCAAGCATATGCTAAATAAATCCCGCTGTAAAATAGCTTCCGCTTCAGGTTGGGGTTTATGCATCCCTGGTGATTCCAGCTGCGTGGAGATATGCCGGCTTCAGGCCTGCTTGCGTGGAGGTCACCGTATCCCAAGAGCCTCAAAAAGGAAAGCCTGACACTTGTCTCCTTCAAGTGAATGCTGCGTCTAAACGGACACTCAGAGCGCTGGGAACCGCTGTTCCAGCAGCACTGTATATTGGTGCCACTTGCCGTTGCGATACAAGTTATAAAACTTAATGGACTGTCATTTGGCAGGACAGGGTGAGATTGGATCCTTTTTTTGGCTTAGGTTTGATAAAGTAGCTTTTAGAGTACGGAGGGCTACATGGTATTAGGTCTGCCAACTGGTGTTAGGAACATGGTTCAGCTCGCAGTGTAACACGAGAGAAAAAAATAATACCGCACGGATAGAGGACAAATTAACTGAACTGCACAAAGATGGAGAATTGCTAAAACTGTGTCTTTCCAAACCGATGTCACATATATAACTGGCTGCTGTCAGATGAAAACTCTGAAAAAGACTTGTGAAGGTTGAACACAATTAGGAGATCATAAAATCAACCCATTATGTGGTTAAATGGTGCAGAAGATTTGGACCCATCTAAGTCTCCCCCTGTAATTTCTCCATTCCATTAATGTGTGTGTGTGTGTGTGTGTGTGTGTGTGTGGGGGGGGGGTATACATTTACACTGGTGTTCGGGCGATGTATGGGATAGCAGGTCAGTTGGAGGTCTTTTTTTTTCTTTTTTTTCCCCTGTTGAAGTGACATGCCGATCAATCACTGCTGGTGTCGATGGGCTGCTACCGCCTTCTCTGGTCACTCAGTCATCCACAATATGATAACACTGTCATGGAAAGGCATTGTTATACTGTTACTGTCCTACTGTTGTGATTTAAAGGTGAGTGTATGTCTGTGTTTGGGTGCGCGCGCGTGTGTGTGCGCATGCGGAGGGGGGGGGGGAATCAATCACTCACAATTCCAGGAAAGTCAGATGGAGCTGACCGCAGACGACAAAAACCCGTACCTGGAGATAAGAGGGCGATGCTTCACAAAAAAACTGTAATAGGAGGAGTTACCTGACTTGAACACAATGACTTGTTCAGAGCAGTGACTGGCCAGATGTGTGATAGCTCCGCCCATCGGTGTTTTTCACGATGTCGTGCTTTCACCACAAGAGCCTATTCCCTGGCTGCGGGCCTCGACGACAAGTGGCAGCCGACCAGATTGACAGCACCTGGCGCCAAAGATTAAGGCGCCCTCACTTGCATCTCCAGCATGCGGGGTGGAGGGGGGGTGAGGGGCAGGGCGGGGGGCGGGGGGTGGGGGATTAGCTATCAGTAGGAAGCAGAACGGTTTGAGCGCGGCAGGTGGCCACAGCATTCTCTTTTTTTTCATGCCGACGGCCCCCGCTGGTAATTGCCGGCGTCGACCCTTCCGGCTCACTTTTGTTGAAAGTGACCCCTTCCCCTTCTCAAAGGCACCTGTTTTCACACAACGGACTCAAAGGTAAAATGAGCATGACTAGAATACAAACGGAATGGCTAGACCGCGCTCCTGAACGTGTGGAATGAACTTTACCCGTAAAGTCAAGTCAAGCACATATTCATACAACTGAATGCAATTCAAAGTGCTTCACAGAATAATGAGAAGAAAAAAAAAAGAAAGATTGATTTGACAGTACTTAGTAGGAAAAAGGTCTTGAGCCGTAGGTCTAATGATGCAGAAAAGCTGAGTTTACTGTCAGGATAAAAACAGGCCATCACCAAGGCCCAACTAGAGGGCACTGGAGAAGCAGTTAGTGTGGCATTGAGAAAATGACGACATTAGATCAGAGATACAGCAACATGCTTACATGTTTCTGTGCACATTTGGCCGGTATTTTTCATGGATTCTTCTGATACGGAGATAAATAATAATCTCGACTCCCCTCATTCTCCAAATATCTTTGTTTGTCTTCACACAAATGTGTGGCTTGTGGTCTACAGCCATGCTTGGCAATGATGAGGATGCATTATTTTTATATATATTTTTTGAAATCCAAAAAAAAGCAAAGACGTGAAAGCAGTTGACGGATGATTGACAGTCCTCGTGGACGGAGGTTCAGGCGACGGTTAAATCAAGCTTGATGATGACTGGGAGGACGTTGCATCGTAAAGAATAATCCCCTTTTTGGACGTCCGCCAGGCTCCTTGGGTTGCGGAGATTACGCTGTGATGGATAATTAGCCATAAACGTAATGGGACACCGGGGGAAAAAACAAAAAGCGAAAAAAAGGAAGAAACGGAGTGGAGGGGAGAGATGGTTGTTCCTTCCCACCAAACAAATCCGGAGCCAGAGGAGTAATAAAGAGGAGAAAGCCAATATTCAGGTTTAGGGAGGGAGGGGGGGGGGATTGGTGGCAGTGGTTTTTATTGGTCTTGTTATGACAGAAAAGGCTGGCCTCTGGGTCACAGAACAGGCTAAAGCAGAGTGTGTCAGGGGAGCTACAGGGCTAAACTGGTTAGTCAGGATGGGGCCCGGTGGACTGGCCAGGCTGGCCTGCAAATGAGGCTGCACTCCTGGACCTGGACCTGGACCTGGACCTGAACAGCCGTGCTGTGCTGCCTGGCGTCGTGTCTCCGCACTTAATTAACCAAAACAGTAGATTACACAGCCGCCTCGTCTGGAGTCTTAACTCCGAGGGCCTCATTTACTTTGACCTTTAGCGTGTGCAAAAACTTTAAGCGCACGCAAAACTAATAACACAGCCACTGATCGGCGCAAAACAAATACCATGGCCAATACTTTGTCCTGTTGTTGGTTTTGCACACTCTAAAGGTCTTGGAAAATCAGGCCCTGAATCGGTTGCTGATTTTAATGTGATGACAAAAACAGACAAATCCCTGTAGCTACAAGACTACAAGTTTTGGGGACCCCCTGCTATATAAGGAGATGCAAAGAAAGGGGGACGATGAATGATTTCCCACCAGACAATTTGACTTGTATTACATGTCTAATCAATGTCTGTCATGGAGGTCGGTATGCCATCAATTAGTGGGGCAGAAATTAAAGGTTTTTTGGCATTCATATATTGCAACATGGGGATGAGTACAAAACACTGATCTATTATAGGCGGAAAAGTGAAGTTGTGTCACAACGCGACCGATCAGCCCCGTAGCCACAAATTGTTTGGGGGGTTACTGGTTAAACGCATGGAGCTATAAACCAGGAGGTTGCAGGTTTTGATTACTGACTGAGGCACAGCTGTTACGGCACTTAACCTGAATTGCTTTAGTGATCTTGGAGCTGTAGAAATGTATAACGTAAAGCCTGTGCAATTCACCACGGATAATGGCCTGATAAGTGATTACAGCTTTCATCCCTGTCTTTGGAGCAGCATGGCATTTTGAATATATCGCAATGCATTTATGAGCATAAATATGACCTTGGCATTAAAAATAATGGCACCAACCAGATTGGTACAGATTTTATGTTCAGGGGTCTAAAACTCTGTTTATCTCTTAAGTAAGTGGTAGACCCTCCTTGTGCTCCTGTCGTACACTCCACATCTGTGCAAGTAAACAGTTTTAAGAGTACCGGCGGAATAAAAACTGTCGTGAAACGACTGTGCACAGAATTTAATCCACAAAAATCCCTTCATTAAACCATTCAAATACCAACCACCACAACAAAACCAGAAAATATAAATTAATATAAATATAAATGTCAGAAGAGGCTTATGGGCCGGCGCTCGGGATAAGGTCATGTTAGGCACTGCCATTGCATGCTCTAACAAGGCTTTTGTCTTCAGCCGATGATGATGATGATGATGATAATATTCAGCCAGCAGGAGGGTGGAGTAAGTTGGCCAAGGTTCCTCAGGTTACCACTAATAGCTCCTCTCCGCCACACACCAGGCTTCCACAGACTGCCAGTGGTCATCAATCAGCCATAAACCTCCCCTCCAACCAGTGCTAGCTCTCTCCTGTAGTGCCATAAATACTTTTTTAAAGATGTTTCTTCTTACCTTGTTTCATCATCACTATACTGTCATGTGTGTTTTAATAATTGTTTTATTGATATCGATTGATATCGATGTGCTTTTTTAAAGTGCATTTAATTGTGCCATATAAAGAGGTTTGGCTGGCGCGTGGGCGAGACCGCCAGTGGAGAGGCACTTCTTCCTGGCGTGCAGGCGGGTCAGTGATGACCTGCGGGAGAATTACAAATTGGAGGGGGGGGGGGGGGGGGGGTGTAAAGAAAATGTTCCTTTTCTTCCTTTATGCCACTATATTTTCCCTTACAGTAAATTGCATTCATTTGGCAGATGCTTTTATCCCAAGTGACATACAGTAAGTGCATACTGAAGGTCATTGAAATGACTACAAACAGGTCGGATAAAGTACAGTTCCATCGTAAAAAATATCGGCTATCCGTAGCCGTGAACATCAAGTCTAGTTCGCACAGTAAGCTATGGCTAAGACTTAAGGCTAAGTCAGTAAGGCTTTCCGTCCTCCGCTCCCTGCCCGTTTCCTCAAAGGAGGTTCCATGAAGTTTTGGCAAGGGCGCGCTCGTGTGTCCTTCGCTAGGTGATGGATTTAAACTCCCCCAGCAGTCGCGGCACGGCCCCAGACTTCAGAGACTTCTGCTCTGTCCCAGATGGCCGGACCATCTGCAGGCCACCTGGGCAGAAGCCGGAGGGGGAGAGGGGCTATGGGGCTGAGAGCGCCCATCAAACAAACGCCAACGACTGCGATCAGGTCGGTTATAAAGGCGTCTTATTAAAGCAACTGATGAACACCTTGCACTTAATGATAACGTGGAAGTTAGTATGATGCAGGCAGGTTGGTACCTTGCCTTACCTATTGCCACATACTTGCATTCTATCTCCACCGTCTGGCATGTAGCCAATTATGGCCATGAAATGTTGCTTCTCCAGTCATATGCGTTTAGTACGTCAATACAAAGACTTTAATAAACAATAAGTAGGCGCACAAGCCATATATGCGCTTTCTCTTCTCTGAAAACAATTTCAGACAAATTCAATGTCTTCTTTCAGACAAGGGCATTCCCGAGATTTCATGCCATTCAGCCGTGTGCCTTCCAAAAGCATAACACTGCAATCGCAATGTCACACTGAAGGCTGGGTCTGACTTCAATCGTCATTGAACTTCTCCCAAGAACAATGCAGCCTCATTCACCAACCATTCTACGAAACAAATTTGTTCTTAAGACTTTCTTTAAAACATTTTTATGAACATGCTGACATTCACCAATGTTTTCTTTTTTGGGATTTTTTCTTGGGTAGAACAAAAAGCTCAGAACGCAGACATCCGTTAATCCCGATATGTTTGTAAAAACGTTTTAAAGAAAGTCTCAAGAACAAATTTGTTCGTAGAGTGATTGGTGAACGAGGCCCATTGTTCCTCCGGTCATCTGTTTTCTCCGTGATAACTTCTCAAAGTAACGTAGTACAATGCCGGTTTTCTTAAGAGCACCAATCAGCAATGACACGGATAGAAGTGCTTGTTTGTTCCTGTGACACTCCCGTGCGTCCCTGACCCAAATTCACAGATTCCCACCCATCCGTATCCGCGAGCGCCGATTCCGCGTTCCCGCGACGCAGCTGGCGGCCGCTCGCCGCTGTGAAGCAGCCGAAGCGGGGGACAGCGACTCCATTAAGAGGCCTATTATTCGTGATCGGGACCCGGCGAGGGGAGCGGCGGAGCGGGAGGACGTTATTAATGAACGCGCCACGGAGCGCAGCGACGACTCGGCGTCCGCCCGTGGAAGGCGCACCCTCGCCATCCATTTCCCCCGCTCCGCTCTCGGGAAACAAAGCGATCCTTCACCGAGAGAACCAGGGTCCGCCCTCCCTACGCGTGGGGATTAATGATGCAAATTAATCAGGCGGACGATAATATTATTATATTCTCATTTTTGGTTCGGGCTGCGATGGATGAGGGAGCGGCGGTGAACCCGCAAGGGCGGGAGAGAAAAAGATCAAATACGTAGGCGAAAGACTGAGCCGAAACAAGTCTCTGTTGTTTGACCTCGTTGTTTCACTTTGCTGCGGTAGGCTTCGTAAAATGGCCGAATTTCAGCAAAGTTGAGTTGCAAGGTCCTCTGTAGCAATTGCATCACATTTTGGTCATATGGTTTGATGTCAAGTGCTTTCTATCTGTTGTTTTTTTCTCTTTCTGAGCTGAAAGCCCAGCCTGTTGTAATGAGCGGTTTCTTTTGAACAGATCAATAGGTTGTAGTGTTTATGGATGAACAAACATGGCTCTGGATGACACTGCGCCATCACTTCGGGGCCATCTGTCTCTCTTCCTTACTTCATTCCTCTCTGCTAGACGTTTCTTTTTCCCTCTTTTCCACGACTGCAATGTCACATACTTTTTACTTGGTTCCACCAAAGCCAGAATTAAATTATCATTACATTCTGTGTGTTCCAAAGCATTTGTTGCCTGTCCATCACAAGTTTGTTTGCTTTTGTTGCAAGCAATATTGGTAATTTGCACAAATGTGCAATTACATGCAGGGATGGTAGAGAAGCTGAAATGCTTGTAGTAATACCAGGCAGTTCCATGGATGTCTCACAAAAGATGATAAAACAGCCAAATCAAATGAATTGTCACCGCAACCACGGGTAAAGATATTAATCTCTTTTTTAGTTGTAAAGCTATGCAGTTCTACCATCACAGTCATGGTGAGATTAAAACGATTAAAATTCTATTTCATCAATGAGGTGCTAGGTTAGGTGGCAAGTGGCAACATTATTAGTCATTTCTACAACACAAGTTAAAGTGGAAAATACCCTTTGTAGTAAAGGTCTCCTTTATTCTGTAAACTTGTTGTGACGGCGCCCAGTCCATCCATCCATCCATTATCCATTAACCCACTTATTCCTGGTCAGGGTCACGGGGGTGCTGGAGCCTATCCCAGCATGCATCGGGCGAGAGGCAGGAATACACCCTGGACAGGCCGCCAATCCATCACAGGGCACACTCATACCTATGGGCAATTTTGAGTCTCCAATTAGCCTAACCTGCATGTCTTTGGACTGTGGGAGGAAACCAGAGTACCCGGAGGAAACCCACGCGGACACGGGGAGAACATGCAAACTCCCTGCGCCTGTAAAAAAAATTGAAATAAAAAAAAGGTGGCTTTTTACCAGTGGATCTATTTTCTTAAATGCTAGGTATATGTTACCATCTTACTTTATGTGAAAGAGTCAAAAAAAATAACTCAATCTGTAAACATAATACTAAATCTGCATAGTGCTTGCTGCCTACAATTTATTTGAATAGCTCAAACTATTGTTTTCTAATTACATTCTGAATTATTCCCACCATTAAACGGTTGTTCCAATTAAGCCTGCCATGCTCGCATTAAGCGCAACTGATAAGAATGAATTGAAGTACATGGTAGGATGACCAGGTTCTAATTTCACCAGCATACAGTTAATTTATAATATAGGCAAGTAATCATAAGTGGTGTAGATACTATATTTGATTTACTTTAGAATCTTCTTTTCACACAGAATTGTAACAAAAAATGTTATGTGCAGACATAAAAAAAAAAACATTTCTATCAATAATCCATGAGCTGGGCTTATTTGGAACACCTATGAGAGCTTAATTGGTACACCGGGTACCGGTCCAGACCTTTCACATTTCATATTTCTTCATCTGAAATGGTTCATAAATCAAGTCATAAAAATTCAAATGAGAAATGAATCTCATTTTTACTCAATTTTGTCTGTGAAATGTGCCAATATATGTAAAACATGTCTAAACTTAGATTTGGGTGGGCTTAATAGGTTTCAACTCTTTCAATACATGAGGGTAATGATTCTATACATGTGCACATGACTTATTATTGCCTCTGAAAATCCCTTGGAGTGCAAATTATGAATAATTATTGCTTAATTAAGGTGTAAATTTAACCATCTGCCATTTCTGTGTAAAGTGCAGAAAAAAAGTGAGCTTTGGATGATGTTCAATTAACATAGTCAAAGGATTTAAACCGCCAACCTTTCGAAAGGTGAGGGTGTTTCACACGTTTTGGATAGCTCCTCACTTTTTTGGCCTCATTTTATAGTTTCTAGATCATAATCATTAGCTACGGTACATTTTTACGAACCTCTTAATAATACTACCAATACAATTCGGCAAGCACAGGTAGGCTACATAAACACTAATATGAGCATCCTTGACTCACACAGATAAACAGGTGAGAGGTGCTTTGTGCAGTTTCCCATATAACACCAGACCAGAGTTTTTATGTCTTTGTGTTTCTCCTGCATAAACGCTATGAAAAAGGTGTGTAAACACTAAATAAATGTGAAATAATGACTGACGTCTGGCCACCCTAGATCACAGTGATGAACTGTGTTAGTCCAGACATTTTGTAAAGAGCATTAGGTACTTAGACTTAAAGTACCAACATAGTTCTCACTTTTCCTTGGTCACACTTGCTTTCTGAGGAATCCCTGGGGCCGGTTGCATAAAAACTGCAGCCCGGGCCTAAGCGGTAACGTCAGATGTTCAGTTAGGTATAAATTTTCAGTTTGGGCATTAAGAAACGTCCAACATTGCTCAGGACTACAATCTACACCTATTAGGGGGTAGGTGTAAGCTCAGTGTAATATCGAATCCTGCAGTAATTACTTGGGTTGCCACCTTCATTGCAGAAAAATAAGAAAAATAAATAATAAAATGAGGATAAACAGCAACTGACAACCTTCGCGCCCCCAGACACGCACTGACCCACGGACACGCACTGACCCACGGACACGCACTGACCCACGGACACGCACTGACCCACGGACACGCACTGACACGCAGACACGCACTGACCCACGGACACGCACTGACCCACGGACACGCACTGACACGCAGACACGCACTGACCCACGGACACGCACTGACCCACGGACACGCACTGACACGCAGACACGCACTGACCCACGGACACGCACTGACCCACGGACACGCACTGACACGCAGACACGCACACACACCGGAACAGTACTTGTAGCGTTGCTTACTACCACTCCGATTCTGCGTCTCTCAACTTTTTCATGTGAAACTGGTTTGATTTTATTCATGATTGTTATTCTCACTATTGTGAAAGACTTTGTCTGTGTATGGAACTTTGTGTAGGAAAATACAGAACAAATTGTGTCCTGTATTGATTCATTAAGGAACGCAACATTGTATTCCTCAATACGGGACAATTCTGTATCATATGAGACGGGTGGCAATTAGCAGTAATCACAATCCGAGCTTTCTTCTTCTTTTGATTTGTGTTCAAATTATTACATTTGGACAATAATACAATGACGTAGAAAGTACAGGTGTGATCAAAAAGCAGTTTTGGACGATAACTGTTGACCTTAACGTAGCCTACAGTAAGTTGTTGCAATCAGATGTTTGACGGCCCCTTGCAACAGTGTTGATGCTGACCGCTCCTTCTCACATTCTTGAAATGTTGTCATGACAACAGGCACTCAAAGACTCATACCTCACAATGTAGACTACAACATGTTGTGCCAAGAAAAAACTTCAAAAGAAGTAAAAACACACACACGGTAACCCTGTATTGCTATTTTAGTAATGCTGTTGACCAAGCTCTATTTCTAACAATGTTCTATTAAGGCAAAAAAGCATGCCCTGTTTTTCTATGATAAACGAAAGTGATTAAATGTACCTACCAATGAATTTTACTAGTTTTTGTTACTAGCGGGGTATGGGCATTGCTGGGGGAGGGGGGGGGGGGGGGGGGGGGTGTGGGGTGTGGGGTTTAACAGCTGAAAGATGTCACAACAATAAATAATACGTGATTTCATAACCCGCTTTAATTTTATGACACACCGGCAATTAAAAAACAGCTTATGTATTCTCACTTGCCCCAGTCTCATGTCACTTTCCTTTAAAAAGTAATTAGAATTCACTTATTTCAAAACTGTTCTGTAAAAACTTCAAAAACGAGAGGGGGCAGGCAGTGCACTGACTCCCTGGCTATGTACAGTTCCTACGTGCCTGCAATAATATATCTTCGTTTTGAGCAGACAAATCAATAAGAGAACGAATGTCTGGAAAAACATGGTTGCCGTCTCAGCTTTGCCTCAGCCATTTTATAAGAAACCAGCTAGTTCCGCAGACCGAATGAGGAGTTCACTCCTTTATGCCACTGACTTTGCATGTGAACCTCATAATTAGTAGCTGCCAAAGTGTAGTCGATGCAACCAACGTAAACGGCGGGTCTACGCCAGACATAGCTACGCGTTACGAACATCGTCCAACGTAAGGTGAACATGGGTCGTAAGGGCTGGTTGTATGACAAACTTTTATGCAGGAGTCTCCTGCCTCTGATAATCCTAATGGTCCTCATCGCCAGAGGCAACATAGCATCTTGCTTAACAACAGCCTTAATGTTATTTTCAGCACTCTTTGTATGAGAGGAACGGCACACTCAGTGGTTGGGGTGTTGGTATTGCAGTGTGCAAGGACCGGGCCATGTCCAGTTTCTGCACATTCTGGCAGGCTTCGTTCATGCAACGGATACGTGGACGCCTTGCAAGGCCCATTACTGATCCACTTTATTCTGAGTTCAGGGAGCACTCTGCCTAGCCTGGCCCAGGGCTGACACCTTTGATCTCACAGCTTTTTAGTGTACTTTTTTTTTTTTGAGAACCAGTGGAAGCCAAGGACTAATCAGAGCTGACGGAGCATCAGTCGGAGTGCCCTTGAAATATTTCTGCCTTATTTTTTTTAAAAGCAAAATTTTGTGAAACAATTTGACTATGGGCATACAAGTGTCAAAGCCACTGGTGTTGAACTGGTGTTGAAGCATGTTTCATTGATGGAATAATTGATGGACCTTGGCAAATTCCACCTAATAATCTCCTGCAGGCCACTTCAGCTGAAGAATTCATTAATTGCATAACGCAGAAATACAAATCGGCATTGCGTAACATCCCATCAACCTTTCGGGGAAATGAGTCAAGAGGATATTAAAGGAGACATCATACACATGGCTTAATGTTCAGCTGTTTCCTTCCAGACTATATGACTAGACTATTTAATGTAATTTAAAATATCTCATTAGAATGTTATAATGGTAACATTATCATCCTAAAAAGAACCAACAAGACTAGGTTTAGAGAAGCAGAACAATTTTTTTTTTTTTATTATCAAACATAATAATAATAATAATAAATATAGCTGCAAAGCAGCGACTATACAGGGTCCAAGCATAAGGTTTGTAATTTTGTTGTAATAATGTTACATTGGTTTCCTTTTACAATCGAGTCTCGGAAGGTATACGTGAGACACATGTAGCCGTTATGCTCGCAGTGTCTACATGTGTGCAAAGTTTCAGCAAAAGTTATCATGTGGTTTTGCTGAAATTGTAACAAATGTGGGAATAATAATAATAAATATAGCTGCAAGCAGTGATTTCCGGGGACCGAGCGGCATTAGCGGCATTTGTCAAACACAGAAACTGCAAAATGGTAGACAACTAGACAGGGTTGACCCAAAATACAAATATTTGTTTCTAATCAGTGCTTTTGCCATTGTTGATGGTATCTTAACCCGATCCAGTAAGGGCTTGCGTATTAAGTCTTTTAAGTAAGTGAAACAGTGAACAGTTAATATTGTTAAATTTCTTAACTTTTGCAATAAAAAGGTTTTTCTTAATGTGAAAACAACATTAAAAGAAGCATAGCATTTGCACAATAGTTTTGCCAAACATTAATTTAGCCACTGGTACCAAGCCGGAATTGAACCGCTGACCACATACATGGAAAGACAATACTGTATCCACCAGGCCAAAGCAGGTTAACAGAAATGAGGAGGCCAAATAAGACTTGTGTGTTGCAGTATCAAATGGTTTTGACTTACTGACTTCATAATTCAAACAGATAACAGGTAATATTGTGAAATTTCCTAGCCTTTGCAATAAAAATAACGCTCTTACAATGACGTGCACATTGTGTGCCTCAAAAAATATGTTGGAACAGGTGGGGATTGAACCACCAACCTACTACATGGCAGTCAAATGCCTTAACCACTAAGCTACAGGAACTTTCACAGTTGGTATAGAAGGTAGACGGCCTGTTAAGCAGAAATAGTGTACTTGGCGGATGGCATACCTGCCATCCCAACATTTGTATTTCTTTAGTGCCACCACGCAGATTGATTGGGTTAAAACTGCAGGGCTCAAGTCTTGATCTAACTCTCAATCAACCCACCAAGTTTCAGAACTTTATATCAAACGGTTTTAGAAGTACTAGCAGTTGTGCGATAAGCCACACCCAATGCAAAATTCATTGGCTTCTCATTCGCCAATTTTTGACATACGCCTTAATAAAGTAATGCATGTATGTAGGGATGCGGGTTGAGTCCATTGAACAGGTTTGGTGCAAATTGGTCTAATTCTGTTGGAGGAGTAGCATTGTAAGTGTTTTACAAAAAATGCTAATTTGCGGAAAATCGAAGATGGCAGACTTCATGGTTTCTTGAGGCAAATTTGTTGGGCAGGAGTAGCGGGATGGATCCACCAAATTTTGTGACTGTAGATCAAACGGGGCGTCGGCAGTGGGAGTGTCAATGATTTTTAGTGAATTTTTTTATATTTTCTTATATTTGGATCTCTATAGCACCACCACGTGGCTCAATTGGGTTGAAACTGGAGAGGTCAGGTCCAGTTGTTACTCTTAAAAGACCTTCCAAGCTTCATAACTTTCTGTGAAATGGTTTTGGAATTATTAGCATTTTTGTGATAAGCCACGCCCACTGGATATTTATTGGCTTGTCATTCGGCCATCTTTTAAAATATCTAAATTCTGTTTATACATTTTATGATGCATGGTGTAAGGAGTGTGTTTACCAGGTTTCATGTAAATTGGTCAAATTTTTTAGGAGGAGTATTTTAAGTGTTTTACAAGTAATGCTAATTAGCGGAAAATCCAATAGGGCTAACTTGATGGTTCCTTGAGGCAAATTTGTTCAGTATGAGCAGACGGACCTCTATCCCACATTTTGCGACTCTAGATAAAACGGGGCGTATGCAGTGGGCGTGTCAATTATTTTTTTGTGAATTTTTAAATATTTTCTTATATTTGGATCTATATAGCACCACCACGTGGCTCAATTGGGTTGAAACTGTAGTGGTCCATTCCTCATGTTACTCTTAATAGATCTACCAGGTTTCATAACTTTGTCAAATTATTTTGGAATTATCAGCATTTAATTCATTGGCTCGTCATTCGGCCATCTTTTAAAATATCAAAATTCTGTATATCACTTTTATGAGACATGGTCTAAGGAGTGTGTAAACCAAGTTTCATCTCAATAGGTCAAATTTTGTAGGAGTAGCAGCATTTTAAGCGTTTTACAAAAAATGCTAATTAGCAAAAAATCCAATATGGCGGACTTTATGGGTCCTTGAGGCAAATTTGTTCAGAATGAGCAAATGGACATGCATACCAAATTTTGTGACTCTAGGTGAAACGGGGCGTCGGCAGTGGGCGTGTCGATGTCAATTTTGTCACGTGCACTACAGCGCCACCAGGTGTTCAATCTGCGTCATAATATAGAGGATTCAAGAGTTTGGGAATCCCAACAAGCGTGCCAAGTGTGGTGATTCTAGGACAAACCAGCTCACGGGAATTTTAGGTGAAAGGGGAGAAAAAAAAAATGTTAAAATTTAAAAAAAGAATCTGAACAAAAACAATAGGGTACCTGCAGCTTCGCTGCACGGTCCCCTAATAATCTGAACAGATACAATAGGGTACCAGCAGCTACGCAGCTCGGCCCCCTAATAATAAAACCAGCAAAAACAATAGGGTTCCAGCACTACGTGCTTGGACCCCTAATAATACATTTAGCCTAGATAAAAAAACAAGTAGTCTCCGAACTTTTATTATGCTATCATTATTTGCCAGATTCTCTGACAAGGTCAACATCTACACATACAGTGCATATCATTTCAGCACAGCGGCAAACTGGGATATCATTTATCTTTTATGTATTGAAGAGAAGAGGGGGGAAAAAAACAATGACACATCTTTTTCAAGGAGGACCTGGAATAGAAAGCAGCATACATGCATACGAATTGGCAAGCATATAAAAGTCAGTATTTACTGTCAGTCGTACATTGTGTACATGGTTTCAGTATCAATTGCAACAAAAATACATGAATAACATAAAAACAACCACGATGCATCCATGATACTGTACACATGCCGCTGTACATATTCAACCTTTCTGTCCCACTGTTTTTTTTGTCACGGCGATAATGATGCGCTTCCTAGAACCGCAGCAGTGTCTAACGGATACGATATCCGCATTTGGCCTCTGTAGTGCGACAGTATTAGGCTGCAGTCTGTCCCGGTTGGCAACATGAGGAAGAATGTTAAAGGCATCATTTCCTCGTGTGTAGGGACAGGAAAGGGGAGGCTGTGGGGGCAAAAGGGAGCTGTTATGAGGACCCCAATGAAAAAATGCCCATGCAGGTCTGTATTTTTATATTTTATAATTACTTAATATTATATATACATACATTTTCTAAACAAAGAACAATGTTATTTGTCTCCAGGAGTGCTTCAGTATGTGACTAGTGACTAGAATAAGGCCCCTGTTGAATGCATTTATTACCATTGCTGAAATGTTTTGTGCACTATGACACTCATGAGTGATGGCAATGAGCATTTCTGAGCTCCTACAGTCATCATCATCATCATCCTCATTTCCAATAATATAATAATACTAATCTAATAATAAAACACTCTTTCAGTTGCATAAGGAAATAAATGTGACCGAGGGGACCGACTATTCTTTGGCCCCCAGTTCAATACCATGTGACCTCCGCTCATGCTGTGACAATAGCACTTATTTTCCACTGCTTTTGAAATTGTCCGTTGCCAGAGCCACTGCCAGATTGAAATGGCGCACAGAATGAAAATGTGCTATATGTTTAATTTGACTCGAGCACCAGCAGGCAGGGGTGGTACGGCTTTATGGGGGAGGGGGGGGGGGAAGGGGATGGGGAGGCAGGGGCAAGCACAGGCATTTACTTGCCTCAACAACGGGTACAAAGGAGGCTCCATTTTCTTATTTATGGAGGACAAAAGGAAAGGAGGAAAGGTTGGAGGACAAAGGTTGGAGGACAAGGAGGACATGGTTTTGCGTTCGTTTGTTTGCTTGTTTAGTGTTCCCCGTGAGCTGTAAATGTCACGTCTAAATGCCCTGTGAAGAGTGGCAATGGTGCTGCTGTCACACGGATATACGAGCTGAAGTTCTCCCGCAAAACTCAGCCAACTCAAATGCTGCAGCCATTTCCTGGCTGCAGCTGATGGGGGGAACAAGCGAACCGCCGTTATCAAGTCAACAACAATAAATGTTCGCTCTTGCTTGTCGCCTGTGGTTCTGCAAAGCCCAACTCAAAAGTCTAGGATGGAAAACTCGTAGAATGCCACTGAGTGAAGACAGCAATGTCTGCATTGAAATGATGGTTAGCAAATTAAATTACGGTTTCCATGACAATGGGGCACGAGCTGCACGAGATTCCGTCTGAAGCATCTCACCTGCTTATGGCATTTTGATCTGAGCTGGCTCATAATTGCTCTTCTCTATAGTTCCCTGAGTAATTGCTTTACTTCACAGCGAGCTATATTGCCAACAGTTTGATTGATTGATTGACCAAGCATGTCCTCCGAATGTATGTAATTAAATCAACACACACAAGGTGATAGAAGCATGGGGCTGCCAGGTGACTCATCCTGCTAAGACACATGTGGTGTGTCCCAATATTCTTCACTCCCCACCTCTTTTCCTCCACTCCCCCACTACCACTCCTCTCCTACCCGGAAGTATGCAAAACTGCCTGAAGTACCTACAATGTACCTGACATTGCGGTTTGCGTCGAGACATTAATTAATATTTAACCATTTCTACGTAATTAAGATGTAATCAGCAACATTAGATTAAAACACAAAGATCCGTTTCCGGCGCATGGAGGAGAGGAGGTGGTAGTGGAGGAAAGGAGGGTGCATTTTTTGAGTATTGGGACGCACCCTTGGTTTTGTGATAACCGCTGCAAGCGGTATGATCTACATGACACTATCCACTTCCCTTGGGAACAGGATGGGCTGTTATTGGGTTCATGTTTTGGATAAAGTAAATACTTAAGGGCCTGATTTACTAAGACCTTTAGGATGTGCAAAACTACACATCCAATGATTGATGCAAAACAAATATCATGGCCAATCATTGGTCATGTTACCGGTTTTCAATTTGCTAAAAGGTTTTGCACACGCTAAATGTCTTAGTAAATCCAGCCCTTAGTACCCCAAGCAACAAATCCCACTATGTTTCCACAAATTTGAATTTACATAACTCTCAAAGGTTGCTTAACAGACAGAAGTATTGTGCAGATACTAAAATCTTATATTTTATATAAAAGCAATACACATTAGCTTTAGTGTTTACTAGTATTCACTAGGATTCAACAAAAAAATAAATCTTGAGTAAACTCATTTAGCTTCCCTTCCAAGTTTTGAGAGAGACAGCGGTCCGTGTTTTTATTTAATTGCACCATTTTGGGAATGTGCCTAAAAGCAAATGCAAACTTGCAATTTATACAACTCCTACTCAACGATTTGGCTGAATGAAAGGTAATCTCCACTGAAAAAGAAAAAAAAAAAAAAAAGAGTGCAGAGAATGGTAAATTAAGAATAATTTTAATTTGGCTCCCATTTAAAAAAATGTTGCACTTTAAAAGTGTAGGCTTTCATTTACAAACACGATGGAGCAATGCACGCTGGGATATATGGTGTTTGGCTTCAACAGTATACAGGGGTGTGGTTGTAATGGCCGTTGATTTGCAGAAATGCATTCACATTGAATGTTTAAGAAATTTTTCATTCTATGATTAAATCAAGTCATCCCTAGCCATGTGATGTGGGGCTAAAATTATAATCCCCCACAACAAAGCCCTGATATTAACTCTGTATGACCTTGTGGATAAACTGTGTGGGAGTGCATGCACCCACACTTTGTGCTGGGAGGATAAAAGTGGTATAAATAAGCATCATGCATTTGCCATGTGATGAAAGACTGCCAGGAACAAATGCTAGGGCCATAGGCCCTTTCTCCCCGTGAGGAGGGGGAGCTTTTGCTGTGGCTGTTTTCACGCAGTGATGCTCAAAACCGCAGCGACCTGCATGCACTTCTTCCTTGCTAATAAGCTGAAACCCCCTCCCGTCTCATGCAAACTTCACAAGACACCTCTGCAACATCAGGCCACATTGTGCTGAGAATCAAACCAAACAGACATTTGAAGAAGAAAAAGAAGGGCCTTGCCTTCTCGCCAATGGCATCGGCAGGGCGGGCGCTTTGTATGGGATGTGGCACGTAAAGGAGGGACTGGGGTTATAAAAGGCATATATATTCCAGAAAAAAAACTATGATTTGAGGATGCCGAAAAAGCAGGCCAATTCAAATAAGCGCCATGACAGTCATGAAGATGCTTTCCGAACGCACGCTGGTTTTTAAAAATGCTATCGTATGTTGCTGGGCTTCTGACAAAATGAGCTCACCGCTCAGCAGGTCACTGGGATGGGTTTCTAGGAATTCAAACATTCAAGAACAGTATGTTGTTCAATACCTGGTTTTCCCTGATGTGCACTACATCGTCAAAAGTATCTGAACACCCCTTGGTCTGGGGCTGTTTTTCATAGTTCAGGCTCGGCCCCTTAGTTCCAGTGAAGGTAAATCTTAACAGCTACAGCATACAATGACATTCTAGACTATTCTGGGTTTCCAACATTGTGGCAACAGGGGGAAGGCACTTTCCTGTTTCAGCATGACAATGGCATCGTGCACAAAGCGAGGTCCATACAGAAATGGTTTGCTGAGAGATCGGTGTGGAAGAACTTGACTGGCCTGCACAGGGCCCTGACCTCAATCCCATCAAACAGCTTTGGGATCAGTGCAAAGCCGACTGCGAGCCAGGCCTAATCGCCCAACATCACTGCCTGAGCTCACTAATGCTCTTGTGGCTAAATGGAAGCAAATCCCCGCAGTAATGTTCCAACATCTAGTGGAAAGCCTTCCCAGGAGAGCGGAGCAGCAAAAGGGGGAACCATATTAATGCCCATGATTTTGGAATGAGATATAGGGCAAGCAGGTGTCCATATACTTTTGGCCATGTAGTGCATTAAATTGATTTGACAAACCCTATGCTACCGTTACCAGATGATAGCCATATGGCTACCTACGTGCTAAAGCTATTTAATGTGATGTACTAGGTAGCAATTTGTATCAGAGCTATATGCTAAACATGTATTGGCCAGAGCCACGTCCACACATAACTACCTAGATAATGAGACATTAGACACTCTAGCAAGGTGGGAACAATAAGACAACATAACCCAGTGTCGTAGTCACCCTGACTCTCTCTCCGCATTTTTTTTTTTCCTGTGGTATTTTCTTGCATCGACCTCAGTTAATTACTTTTTTTCTTTTTACAAAAGGGTAGGAAACCCTTGACTTACGGCACTTAGTCTTGTTTTGTTCCCTTTTATTTATTTTATATTTCTTGCTTTTTAGCAGGAAACATCACAGAGGTCAGGGTCAGGTAATCCAGTGCCTATAATTACCCAGACTATTCATCAGTGGAATAGCTTTGCATTCTAAATGGGGAGAGGGAGTCTGACGGAGTCTTCTGAAATACGTTCTGCTGAAAGGTGACGCTCATCAGGAGTAGAACTCTCTGGGGTGAGCCTGTGGCACGTCATCTGAGAGGTCGGTGTGTGGCGAACATCAAACGGCTTCCAATCAAATCCTTTCTCTGCTTCATTATTGTCTGTTGAGCAGTGGGCACTATAGGAGAGAGAGAGAGCACACAGTCACCTACTGCCCTCCATTTCATTAGCGCTATTGTCTGACACTCATGGTATCCATTAGAGTCAGCGGTGGGCACAACTGCACACTGAAGATTAAAACTCAAGTGGCAAAGGAACATCGAGTAATTGACAGAGGTGGTAAGGTGGGGGTGTAAAGATGTAACATCAATTGGAGCACATGTAGCGTGCGGCTATTTTTGCCCTGGCACCTTCCAAGGTGGCTAGGAAAAGAGAGGAAAGAAAAAAAAAAGGTTCTGCGGAATGTTCCGGAACCACGCAGGCTGCCGTGAAGTCACGCCTTTCCGTTGCGCCCTACCCGTGATATGCCACGGATGTCGCATAATGGGGGAAGTGAAGGAGTTCACACTCGGTGAGGAAGTTCTTAAGTAAAAATCCCAACCCCAGAAAGCCGGCGTAATACATGCAAAGTTCAGGGGTGCACAGCGGGGAAAAGCTTCCATTTCCGAAGCATTTTGTGACACCTTTTAGATTTTCTGAGCTCTCAGGCACACAGCAATTGGAGCGAGGAATGTTAGTCGAGGAGCAATAAAGTTTGCATGAACTCCATCCCTAATTAAAAGTGGAGTCAATTATAGCACAGTCAACTCTAAAAGGCATCTAGAGATGTTCACCGAACAGTTATCAGTATTTTATTTTTCAATTATCATCCCACAAGCACATCTAATTGGAGGCCGGGGTTAATGTTTTAGGTTCCTACCGTTTCCTGGCCAGTTGCCCAATTTGGCTTGCTCAATCTGACCATCTAATCATCCCCCAGTTTAATTGGCTATTTAAAGTCCCCCCTGTCCAGCTCAGCTGATGTGTGGGGAGAGCCCTAGCACAAAATGGCTGGCACTCCTCAGAGAATGGACCCAAGCGTATAGGATGAGGTGAAGTGAGGTGACCATCCTGCAAATTACAACCCCCCCCCCCCACCAAACCCCTCACTCTCCCGTAATAAAAATACACCTTTCAAAATCCTTGATAGACGACAATGATGAATTCGATATGCTATGGTTATAAATGACAGCTTGGCTGGCTTCCATTTCTCCTCTGAAGTGAGAAGTGAGATACAGTCTGAACCATAAGAGGTGGATTGTGGACACTATTACAGCACTGCCTGCAAAAAGTTATTTGCACTCAAATACTGGAGCAATAGATTAAAAACAGAAACTGTCTTACATGTTTTATTGTTCTTTTGAATACAGTGATAACTGTTGTACAGTATTTTAGTTTTTGTAAAGCATGCAGAGCGCTTTGCCTTATCATGCATATAAATCCAGTCACCAAGGGGAACAAGAGCCAGTTCCACTTGCCCTTTAATTGTTCATGGTCTTCTGGTTGTCACCAAGGTTCTTCAAATGCCAATACAAAAAACGAATACTGAAAATAACAATAAAAACTCCACTGTTTCCCTCCACCATTCAGACTGTCTTTAAAAAAAAAAACCTGCAATCAGCTCTGCCTTTTTTTAAATAATTGTTCTGATGTTCCTTTCTTTCTTGTGTCTGGAATTGTTCGAAGTGCTGCCAGACGCTCGGGCGAAAAAGAGAGGGCTTTTTTGGATCAGAGCACAAAAGCAATATTTGCACCCAAGGTTTCGCCATTGATTAAAAGTAAATGTGGGTGGCGTCACCAAAAAATACAAAGTCTTGTCTAAATCCACAGCCTGCGGATGGCAGAGTAGCCCGTCTCTTACTCTTGAGGAGCCAGAACCTCTTAGCAGGTGAAATGGATCTCATCTCTGAAGGACGGTGTAGAAGCAGCGAGAGACTCACTCCTCGAACAGTGGCCATTGTGGTAGCAGAGCCCGTCTATGCTTCTGCGCGTTCTGCGAAGATTTCAAACCGGAGCCCTTGAGTTAATTTAAGGGGGTAACAAACTGTAAGGGAGTAACAGGCCTGCCAGCTGCAAAATACACCGCTGCCGCCTCCTTGTCCCACCCTACTTCAACCATGACACATCCATCCCTGGCCGTCTCGAAGAGAGTTGAAGCGTGCAGCCGAGGGAGACCGTGCGTGGAGGGAGCGGGAACAGCAGTGAAACCCATCGGGTCGACTAAAGAACACATGCCATTATGGATGGGCAGGGTCTGTCTTCAATGGGGGGGGGGGGGTATTTTTATTTATTTTTTTTTCCAGATCTTTCCGGTGGGTGGTCCCACTCTGGTCTCCCTTGCCCTGAGTGGCTTGCATGGCCTGTATATTACATGTCTCCTCTTTGTTAACAGAGCTGGATATTTGCTGTAGCAATTCTGATGAAGTGCATAGCTCAAGGGTACAACAGCAATGCTGTGCCGTGGATTTGAATCTGCAAGCTCCTGCTTATGAGCTCCGCTGCTTAACTGTGCGTAGGAGTATAGGTGACCCTTCTGGTTGTTATAGCCGGGATGGTACATTGCAGTAGGAGCTCATTTATTAGTCATTTTACTTTCTTCACTGCCCATTTAGTACCTTGTGTTTTGGTTCTTGTTAAACCGTCTAGCCATTGTGGGAAACACGATTCTTCAACAGCCTCTTTTGCTCTCAATATGCAGTTGAGCTGTCATCACCGTCTGAGGAAAAAGCAGAAGTCGCAGGGAGATCACTCGCTGCTGCACCGATACCTCTCTGGCTCCCGGTCACCAAATTGAACTTCACCAGAAACTGTCAAAGACTGACTCTGCCTCAAAGGTCAGAGAAGTTTGGGCACAACAAGGCTCAGTCATCCACAATCCATCAGTAGTAGCCGTGGGTCACAATGGCCAGAGCCGAGTTGTGTGTGTTCAGTCTGCATAACTGTTAAGTTGACCCTTGTGCTAAGAAGGACAAGACCATTGCTGTGTGGTGGCAAGCTTGCTGTTTGGGGTTGTTCAAAACTACAGTTTAGGTTCCACCTACTTAGGACCTGCACTGACACATATCCCAAGCACTGGGATATGTTCTGTCACATGACCACGTCTTACTCTACATGTACAGTACTAGAAGCGCCTCCAGTGTCAGTAGCTGATACGATGGTTCACCGGTGTTTTCATATGACCTTCATTCAGGCTTGCAGCGGAAAGGGATCTCCAAAGGCCGGCGTCCTCGCAATGTTACGCTGTCCATTATATTGAAAATCAGTGATCAATAAAATCTATTTCTTTTTCAAGTTCTTTTTTTCCTCTCATCCCCTTATATGAATGATATTAATTTCATTCTGATAATGTCCACTGAGGTTATGTGGGAAAGCAATTCTGTTGCAACTAATTGCGTTTTGATTTATTTCTGAGAATTTAAATTTCCAGTGAAATTCCATTCACTGGCTATTGAGAAACCTGGAGAACAGAAACCTCTTAAACCAATTTCTAAAACGCGGGTCTAATTCCCAGCCTCCATCTGCACCATTCCCAACTTAATTCTAGCAATGAATTAAAAGTATCGAAACAATGACTCATGTCGTCGTGACGCAGAAAAGGCCTGGCGTAATTATCGTTTCCCGTTTAATGATTCATCCGCGCCTTTCAATGAGTGACAAAGCATTTTTAAAGGCAAGAGGGCTCTGCTGTTAATGTTTGACATCTGCGCTCAGGCCTTGTGTGATTAGTCAGGCTGATGGACGGTGGGCGATTCAGGTCTAACCTTCTGTGTGATCGTTATCAACTAAATTAATTGACTAAATTAATTAGAGGCTGCCGAATCCTGCAAGGCGTTGATTTTTCGTTTGGCAACGCCCCCATGGCACAATATCAAATCCTGACCGTGCCTGCATTGGCCGGCAGGCCTGCAGGGCGGAGGATGTTTCACCATAGCATCGTCCAAGTTGTTCCAGTCTAGTTGTGCAATAGCACCCCTCTCGTTGTTCAGACATGTATCCCTCATACTCTTATTTAGAATAGGCAGTTAGACATCACCTCTAGGTTTGGAATTAATGCATTACTTAACTACTTTAGCACAAAAGTGTAACATCCAGTACATTTTAAATGACGTGAAATGCACTCAATACTATACTATTACTATTTTGGAATACCCATTTAACCCTGTCATGCATGGAGTCCACTACAGTGGACAGGCTTTTCGAAGTCTATTTTAACATAGTCAAAAACATTTGTGATCTCCAAAAAATATCAGAGCAGATTCCTTGCACCTTTGCCTAAATTTTGACACGCTCCGTCTTGTTACAATCTATTGACTTTTCTAGTTTTGATACAGTGAAGGTCAAAATGGCAGGTGGAGGTGGAAACATACAAACTCCCTCTGGTGTAGCTGTGAAAACCTTCTATTCCTAGAGAACAGAGCACGTTAAAAAAATAATATTCTTATTAGGGAAGATACAAGGAGCAGAATGTTATATTTGTAACAAAAAATGACCATAGGTCTTGTATTGCATACGAAAAACCTTCTGTCCACTGAAGTGGACATCATGCATTAAGAGTTGTAATCTGCATGTGTGGTCTATGTTTTCAGGGGCCATTTGGGCACATTTCTGTGACCTAGGTGGGTGAAACACATGCGGAGTTTGATGTGAAAAAAATATTCCTCTGTTTGGTAATAATTCATGCATGAAAGGGTTAAAACAGTATTGTATAAAAAAAATAATAATAATAAACTAGAATGAATGAATGAACACTGCTCTTTGTATAGAAAAAAAAAATTTAAAGAAAGTGTAATCGTGGGTGTTTTAAAGTCAACCTACCCTGGTATTATTTGAAAACACAACATTACAGATCTCTTACCTGCATCCAGTGGCATAAAGCACCAATAGAATGAATGAAATCCAACACCAAATAATATATTCATTAATTAATATATTTTATTACACAATAAAATCTATACTCCGCAAATACATTGACATTACTCTGATGGCTTTTAATAAGAGTGTGACATCGTAAAATTCACATACAATGGGCCTCATTCATGGAACGTGAGCAGAACAAATCTGTATGCAAATCATTCGTATTAGCAATTTCACTCGTATTTCGGCATTCATTTTATCGTATCTGAGATTTGTTTGTACGTACAAACAAATTTTACACCTGCTCAGGATCACGCGTACCACATTCGTAAATTCAGAATGCCGCTAAATGTAGTTCCTGAATGTTAATTAGAACATGAATTTGTACGTAAATGTATGCACATATTTAGGAATGTGAAATGAGGCCCAATATTCATAGATATCAGCTAGACATCCTCCAAATGACATGACTGGACATGCCAAATTGGGGCAAAAAGATAAATAAAACAGGGTAAAACCACTTGACCACTACAGAAAATAATAAATAACCACTTTAGTGACAGCTCTTTCTTCTTTTAGAAAGCAACCCTCATCCCCTTTTTAATTGCATTTCATCCATAAAGAGAAGTGCACTATACAATCTCCAACCTTTAGAAGGCACATTTATTTACACTCTTTACACTACAGACTATCATCCATTTACACCGCTGGATGCTTTTCAGAAAAGTTACTCAACACTCAACAATGTAACACCTACGTCCCACCCAGGGACTGAACCCACACACTTCAAGAAACTCATACCATTCTCTGGCCAGTACTCCAGCACTTCCTCTCAGCAAGACTACGAACCAGGCGTTTGATGATCCAGCTGACCACTAAAATGGCGGCTTCCCTCAGTGGCCAAGAATAGATTCTGCATAGCCAGAAAGCATGGCAGGGAGATCTGTGACAGGCACTGATTCTGTTCACTGGCTTTCTGACCCCAGAGCAATATATCTGACTTCTTCATCCAACCAGCCGCATTGTGCAGCTGCAATGCTAATGAGAGCACAGAGGGACTGTTTGGAATTTAGAGAGCTTTTTTCCTTGTATTTCTATCTCCCAGTTTTCTGCATATGTAACATTATCAAAACTAGATGACTTGTTCGGTGTTATTTATGAAAATAAATTGGCAACTTCTGGATGCTCACAAACTAAAAATAGTTTTGCTACTTCAGCGAGCAACAAAGTCCCCTTTGCTTAATTTATATTCATTTCTGACCTGGAAAAAAATATTAATCAGATAGAAAATAATACTATTGTGATTCATCGTTGACTGAACTTATGCTGTCCCCAGAAACAGTGAGTGAAAAATGCACCTGCAATATAAAAGGGAGATTGTGTTTTTTATTTGATATTGTAATATGTTTAATCATTGGTCAGGGTTTTTTTTAGCGCAAACATTGTTGCACAAGGTGACCGTGTGTTGTCACTCACCCCGAGGCATCTCTGTTCTTTCGTATCAACCTCCACATCGACAGCTCGTTACTTGGGCGCCTGCTCACTGCTTCGTAACCCTGCTACATCCTTCCTATATTTGCATCTCTGTTCGCAGAAAGCAAACGACGGGAGGTCACGCAATCTGTTAGTCGAAATATCCTGTTTACTGATGAAAAATTAATGAGTGCCAGATACACATGAGCGACACTGGAAAGGAATCTCAGCTTAATGTGGGTTTGGCATCTCTGAATATTGCATAGATTTTCACCCTCCCCAACATTTCTAACCTTTCTAACCTTTGCCCTTTGGGTCTGTTGCAGATGTTCTGTTACTTTTACTGTACAATCTTGTCCAATTATAGCCAAAGCTAAAGAAAAAGAAATGGATATGTGTTGGTAAATTGGCATGCTGACAGATTTAGGGGGGATATATTACTTTGTGAAGAATCTGAACAACTCTTGTGCTCTCAGAAAGAGCATGACCTTGCTGTAAAGATTGGGGTGGGGGGAATCTTCCTGTACAGTTTGAACGGTGAGAATTTAAATCAGGTATTTGGAGACTATCAGGAACTGGTGACTGAAAAAGAACCATGACATTATGTTCCATGTGCTGCTTTCTGAAAAATTAATTTAAGTGGCATCACAGTACGCTTTTTTGTGACCCAATCGTTTGGCTTTTCATAAACAAGCAATGGTATACAGACACACATTTACACAATTCTCAGTAAAAAAATGTTTTATCAAATAAAGTATCAAAATGTGAAGACAAACACTGGAATGTTCTCAAATGTATTTATCTAATACAATGAGCTTCCCAGCTCACCATTGCCCCTGTAAACTATGCAAATGCTGGACAATGCAATGTGAATGCTTGTTCACTGAGGCCTCAGGGCTGGAGCATCTCTCAGTGAAGGGGCCATGACCTGCCTCATTCCCAAAAAGAGGAAATTTAATTAAGGGATTTATTGATTGATTCGTTTGTTGTCCTTTCAGAAATTCCTCATGTGCCATACAGCAGTCAGATACAGATCAGATACATCAGACAACCATTAACAACAGCCACAGACAACAGCAGCACCAAAACACCCCAACATATTAATAGGCCTACTCACAGCATATAATTAAAGTGCTCTACATATAGTAATATAATAAAAATAAGGTGCAGCATCCCTTCACAGTTTGTTCAGCAGTGCAATACCAGTAGGCACTGGTGAATGGTCTGCGAGCCTGGTTGGTTCGGAGGGGTGGCACCCTGTACCATCTGCCTGATGGCGACAGCTCATATACACTACATAGGGGATGTGCTACATCTTTAATACTCACCTGCCTAATGGGAACAGCTCATATACACTACATAGGGGATGTGCTACATCTTTAATACTCACCTGCCTAATGGGAACAGCTCATATACACTACATAGGGGATGTGCTACATCTTTAATACTCACCTGCCTAATGGGAACAGCTCATATACACTACATAGGGGATGTGATACATCTTTAATAATCGCCTGCCTGATGGCGACAGCTCATATACACTACATAGGGGATGTGATACATCTTTAATAATCACCTGCCTGATGGCAGCAGCTCATATACAGTTGAAGTCGGAAGTTTACATACACTTAGGTTGAAGTCATTAAAACTCATTTTTAACCACTCCACAGAATTCATGTTAGCAAACTATAGTGTTGGCAAGTCAGTTAGGACATCTGCTTTGTGCATGACACAAGTAATTTTTCCAACAATTGTTTACAGATTATTTCACTTTTAATTCACTATATCACAATTACAGTGGGTCATTTACATATACACTACATAGGGGATGTGATACATCTTTAATAATCGCCTGCCTTTTCCTCACCACTTTTGACTCACAGATCATTGTCATGCAGTTTTGCTGTTGTCCAGCAATCTTACTGGACATGTTGACTGGACATCTTATGCAGTTTGTTTTTATTACTCATTGACAGTGAAAAGCACCAAGCAATAAAACAGAAAGTTAAAATGCTCTCCAAGCAGGAGTGATAGAAGAGGACCATTATGTCTCTGTCTTCTCTGAACTGTTTTAGTTTACGCATGAAATATAAGTGGTGCAGACCTTTCAAAAAATAACCTCTGTGTTCGAGTTCCATGTCAATTTAGCATCTATTATAATTCCTAGATACTTGTATTCGTTTACAGTCTCAATACCCTCCCCATCGATAGCCATTTGTTGGTGGGTATGACTACCAGCCCTAAAGTCTAGGATAATTTTCTTGGTTTTCTTGGTGTTCAACTAGAGAAAACTGGCCCCACACCAACTAACAAACTGATCTACCCAACCACGGTAGCTAGTTTCATCGTCTTGAATGAAAACCTTGTCGTCAGCAAAAAAAGGGATTCATTGATTATTGGAGGGAACAAACAGGCATATTGTCATATCAAAGAGTAGAACATACGTAAATATAGTTTTCAACCAGCATACATTTACTCTGAAATGTGTATCTTTTAACTGGTTAATTTTTTTTGTATTGAGGATGGCTTTATTTTGACATCTTTTCAGTGCATTCATCTGGCAAGCTCTCTCTGTTCTGGCAAGTGATTATCTTTGATAAATATGAGGCATCAACAGCCCTTTTTACGTGACTCATTCACCCCAAACATCCCCCGTTTTCCCTTTTAAGCATTCAGTAATAACTTTATCTCCACATTGAGTGTTGAGGACACAAGGTTAGAGAAACTACAAAGGTGAACAACTACAGTCTAATTTGAACTACTTAAGAAAATGGAGGCACGCACACGCACATTTTTCTTCAGTCCATGGTGTAAGATGAAACATGTAGAAAACTATTTGTATATAACTACCACATGCCGTTCCCTTCCTCCCACACGCTGTGATTGTTGCATGATTCTGCCAGAAGCGTCATGGGGAAGGCGCCATTTTCTCCTCTCATTATCCGTACAGGACTGACAGGGCGTAGCAGAGCCTGTGATGCAGAAATTCAAGCACCTGAAATGCAGCACAGCTAATTAACTTGAAACCGCAAGATGAGCGGGAAACACATGCTCCAAGGAAGACGCACCACTTCCACTCCACTCTGTTTAATTAAATATTCATTCTCACGTCTTCTGACTGCATGCAAGGGTCCTAATGCGCACGTTCTACTTCATAAATGAATAACAATAATGGCCCGGCAACGATAACGAGACTGATAAGCTGAAAGCTTAATGTAGCTTAAGATGGAATGTTTCAGTTACTAAAAATACTTGGAAACCTTCATGCTGCTGAAAATACATCCCCGGGTGGAATTTCCTACCAATAGATTGTGAAATTACTGCATATCTCAGTGTAAGCATCTTGCAACATCATGGCGGACATTAACATGAAGGTGAAATTTCAAAACATCTTAAGTGTTAATGTTTCAAGAAGTATCACAAAACAGTAAATACACTTTGCCTATTAATAATTTTTTTTTTTTTTTTTTTGTTATTGTCAGCATCATACCACGTAACAAAACATTTCAACAGATGAGGTGCCACTTCACTTTCACACTTATACAGCATGGCTTGTAGTTTCTTGCATTATAATGCATTTCTACTACTGGATAATTAGTAAGAAATCAGGTAAATTACAAAGAAACAAGGAAACAACAGTGGAGGCACTTCTTCTGCCCCCTTCATAGATCACTAAACCAGGGGCCTTTCTTTTAAATTACACGCAATTATGAAATATACCTTTAAACTTTTTTTAATTTTTTTACATTTATTTATTTATTTTTTAAAACAGTGTCATAATGAAGGCAATATCACAGAAAGTCACGTAATGTTCATCAAACTTTCCACAAGCGAAAGAAATGTTTTAAATGTTGTGGTTCTTGGGATTTCCTGTGGGAGAAAAAAACGTATAAGTGTGACCAATTAAAAACTTGGTAAGCTGCTGTTTGAGGGAAAGATTTTAAGATGTTTCTCCTATCGTTTTATTCCACACAACCTTAATGCGCTGTAGGAGTTGCTATAACATGATGTGCTAGCCAGGATAAACAGTGCTTCAGCAGTCTGCATTGTTTTTTGCTGTTCTCTATTCTTATGAGGTCTATGTTATATAAAGTATGGTATTACTGCTCTGGGACTTAATTGGTTTATGCACAGCATTTAATTATATTTATTTCTGACTGAGACATTCTCAGATCTGAGAAATGTTCTTTATTGGCAATGATTAAATGTCAAGTGAATAATCATTCATGGCTGAATGTAGTATATTAGATATTTTCATTTTAATGATCACTTTTTTTGTTGATTGGACGATCTTTTAGATTCAATTTGTAATAGATTTTTAATGATGGAACACAACACACATACCTATGTGGCCCTGAGGTTTATCATCCCTGTATTTAAAGTGGATGAAAATTCCAAACAGATCATACATTTCCTCATAAAGTAACAGTGTAGAAGGCAAAATGACATTAAGACGCCCAAGAATACAGAAGTGTTGCTCCATTTGGGACTTATTACCGTATTTTATGGCATTTTTATGGTTTCTGTGAACAGGTGTGAAATCTTTTTAAGCCAGTGTTGCCATGGAGATGTAACACAAGTGTCATTAAGAATGACATAACTTGTATATTATGCCCCTACCCGCCCCGCACACAAACACACACACACAATAAATAGTCATTCTCAGATCCTGCTCTGAATTATGAGGTAACCATGACAACACTACCCTTCATTTCATTTTGGAAGCCTTGTCATCATTGAACCCATTAAGGAATCTGCAGTGTCCAGTGTCTTAAATACAGGAAATCTATCAACATGGTTTCCTCATCTTTCCATCAGGTCCCCAATTAATAATTTTCCAGTGAGAGCACCTGCCATCGTAAGGTACGGTGCATCACAATTAACAGAGGTCAAGGGTCACTCAGAATCTTCAATAGAGGTTAAGATGGCCCACAGGTAGCCTGAATGAATTTCAGCTGTGCACACTTGTTTCACTTGCTGTGTCGGTCGCTGAAAGAACTGCAAACGCCAAGAACTATTGCCCCGTATGTGAGTGTTTGTATCCTCCTTTCTCCATTGATTGGCTGCTTGCATCAAAAGGATGTCCAGTTGTTATTGGTCACGGTTTTTCCCCACATGCTAAATCTTCTACTTCCGTGTCATGCATCATTTCTGAACAGTAATACTAACTAGGAAACTAAGGCATCTGTATTGGGTTGTGTTATACTTATTTATGGGATTGTGCAACAATAACCTAAACTACTTCCAGTGTTATACTTATTCCTTTATGGGTTGATTTGACTTGGTTTGAGTTTTTGTGGTTTTGTTTCTGTCCTGGGTGTATTCCTGCCTCTCGCCCAATGCATGCTTCTATCTTCATCCATAGTCTACACTTTGTAACAATTGTCATATGTTAACTGATTGATATTCTCAATAAAAATAAAAAAATTTAAAAAGATATTACGAACTACTTCCTCACTAGTTTGGAAAAAGTTTTTTTGCGGGATTTCTTTCGCACACTGCTTGCAATGTGAGGGGACAGGGCACATAGTAGACAGGGGTCTGAGTGGACAGGGGACAGTAGACAGGGAACAATGCTCTGATTCAGACACAGCCCAGTTCTCTATCTAAAACAGCTATTGAGCCTTCCTTAATAATAATAATAGTAATAATAACGCACCATTGCTAAGTTTGTACCTGTTTGTGGGTTATTCACAATCCCCATACTAGTGTCCCCAGTGCTTACTGTGGAGGACTCTGGTCCATTTTTTTAAACTGTTGACAAATAAAAGTCGCTATGTGCTTCTATACCGCCCAGCCTCTGTCTCTGTCTATTTGATTAGACCCCTGCAGTGGGGAACCTTTGTATTGGAACTATCAGAGATCTCCCACCCGTAGAGCTAGGGTGGTGTAACCGTATAGAAAGAGAGAAGCTTACTTTTACTCAGAAGTCCAAAGTGAGATTTGAACCCCGCTCCTCTCACTCGCAAGCAAACGCGTTACCAATCAGCTAAAGACGATATCGCCGATAGCTAAGGATAACGTCGTTATTTTGACCCTGAGGGTTGCGTCGCCAGAGAGTGTTGTCACGGTAACCTGCTACAAGGCCTTCGCTTTTTACCGCACCTCACTGTGCTTACTAGCGAACTAGCCGAGCTACACCCGCTACAGTGGCATAGTCTAACTAAGTGCATACATGTATTGGCACACTACCACTCTTTTTGGTTACAATTAAATGGCAGAGCTTGATACAGGGGCATTTATAACTAATTTTTTTAAATGAATCCCACTGTTTGGGGGCAGGAGGCAATGATACCCATTAACCATTTTCCCAGAAAACCGCGCAATCTGCTGATAGAGACCCACACTAGATGCAACACAACACTCGACAAAGCCTTCCGATCAAAGGGGGCTTCACATCTCAATGGTAATCAACCATTAACACTTGGGTTATACACTTGAGTGACCCGTTCTTGAGTTATTAAAGGGATAGATCACTTTCTGATGATATTTATGTTTTAGTGTTTTCAATTATCCCAGACAGTTTCACTGTGCAGTGAATGATAGTGTAGATATTTACAGACAGCCAACTAGCTTAAGAATGGCTAGTCTAGGGGGCTTTCCTTGAGTTTGTGGTATACAGCAAAAAACAAATACCTACATGTAATTCTAATGCAGATTGTACAGTGACATTATGCCTCCAGATTCTACATATATAAGCAACATACATATAAGCATGTCAATTCATTGCTTCTATTCACAATCATTAAAATAAAAAAATCAGTTTTATATATCTTGCCGGTTCTTCTTGCTCTGTCAGTTTTAAAAATGGGGCAAGCGCTTCACTTCCAAGGAGCAGAAAGGTATGTTTTAGATGCAGCTGACCCTGGGCAAAGAGTGCCAACCGCACTGCCTGTGTTTATGCATGTCCAACGTTAGCCAAGCGACTTATGAACAGAAAGTGAAGTTACGACACTGCCCACAGAGAAAGAGACACACCCCCACCCCACAGACCTCGTTGTGAACGTGAAAGTCTGCTGGATACAATTTCAGGATTACAGATTGGTATTTTACAGCAAAAATGTAATCTAAAATTCCAGGTAAAACAACAAAATTGTTTCCGTTATTGCAAAGTTGTTGCGTAACATTGAGTTTGTGTAGTGTTGGTCTGAACCAGGCATTATCAGGCTACAGCCGGTAGCTACGCTTTGGGAAGTTATAGCCGCGTAGCCAGTCCGACTATGAAACAGAGTCTCGGCAGCTCTGCCGAACTTTATTTATTAGAACTGGAATTTACAGATGAGGAAATGCAACAGACAGAGGCTGAGAGGTTGAAGATGGAAGGTGAGCTGACATCCCATTTGAGGACAACGAGAGCCCCAATTTTCAATAGATCTGGGTTGTCTAAAGGTAGCTGGTGAAAGTGACATGATGGTTTTTTTTCTTCC
Organism: Synaphobranchus kaupii; assembly: GCA_029718625.1. Classification (NCBI taxonomy): domain Eukaryota; kingdom Metazoa; phylum Chordata; class Actinopteri; order Anguilliformes; family Synaphobranchidae; genus Synaphobranchus; species Synaphobranchus kaupii. Next base: position 53,700,984 of record CM056384.1, on the reverse strand, counting down.
CCACAAGTTGGAATTGCACAAGCACAATCCATTTTCAGTTCTGCCAATTTGCTGTTTCTTTGAGGTCTTGTCTCTCATACAGTAATTTGGTTCTCCCCGAACATAGTGCTGTTGATATAGGAAGCCATGTCACTTCTTTCAATGAGTGCAGTGGTCTCAGACAGCATGCATCATAGGAAATACTTCCAACTGAAAATAAGATTAAAGGTCATTTTTAAAATAATGATTTGGTCTTTTTCTTTTTTGGTTTAAACCATGAACCCATGATTATCCCTATACCAGGCATTGTAAAGCTGGCAAGCCATCAGAAACTTCTTTACTATCTAAAATATCTTTCATCTGGGCCAATCAAAAACACACTAACACTCAAATAATAGTGAAAAACTCCAGAGTGAATTATCCCTTTAAGTATGAAATGCACTCCCCCATCAGAAGTGAAAAAAACATTTCTGTTATGGTTCACATCCCCTTACCCCCAACATATGTTTGTAAATATTGCACATCTATTATTTTTAAGACACATCCTACAACATTGAATTTGCTTCTTTTTTTAAATTTATTTTATTTTATTATGAATGTTAATTACTGGTTTTGGCAGATAAGAACTAAAGGGCTGTAGTTTATTAAGTTTAATATAGAGGCCACAGCTAGTATGGAGTATGGACAGGTTGACTGTAAATAAACTACAGGTAGCATACAGGTAGTTGTAGAGAGAGGAACTGCAGGTTGACAACCACAGCAAAAACAAACCCCGATAAACAGCTCTACATTTCCACAGCTAACAGCCCCCCCCCCACCCAACAGGCACCTTAGCCCAGAAAGCATGTAATTGGCCTTTCTAATCAATACTTGCACACACAAATCACCCCCACATTTGTCCACAGTGGAAGCATTTGAGCCCATGTTTGCTTGGGTTCTAATTTGTCCTCTGTCAGCAGGTAGTCTGTGCACATTGGGGCTCCCTTAACACCAGGGTTCCACAGCTCAATTACCAACACTGCAAATTATGTGAGACCTTTCGGCTGCCTAGGCCTTGAAAAATTGAGATGTGTCGCGGCCACTATCAAAATAAAAAAAAATAAAAGGTTTTGTTTGTTTTCCTTGGAACAAATCAATTTCTCAATACGAGGTCTTACTTTTTGATGCTTGATTTTTATTATCAGAACTTATTTTCAACGTTTGATTTGGAGAATATGGGTTTGATTATACTTGTCCCGCCCACCGTAGATTTGTACCTATAACATTTGAGTCACAAGTTAATTGTTACGACCCAAAACCCACCCGCGTTACAATAACCAAGTGGTTACAAAGGGTCAAACAAAAATGTGTGCCAACTCAAATAAGCCTTCTTAAATACATAGTTTTGCAGGAGCAACAATGGTAGGTAAAACTAGAGGAAGCTCAAACTAACTTACCTAATCTTTAGTATCAAAGCTATTTAACTCTGAACCGGAAAACAAAATACCAAAAGGCAAATGAGTCTTCCGCAGCCTTACTGAACTTCACTAATTTCTTCCTTTCTATCAAATGGCAACACTATATTTAAAAAAAGAGCTTCCTCCCAAAATATACATCAAAAGCAGAGTCCCAAACCAAAGAAAAGGATGAATCACCTCCCAATGAGGGAAATGCCACAAGTATATATGCTCCCCTGGTAATCAGGCACAGGTGTCTTCAATTGCCAATCACGACCCAGGTGAGCCGAATGAAACGAGTCAGACATTTTAAAGGGCCACACTCGCAAAGCAGCATAGGAACATAACATTAACTCATATTTATTTATTATGTATAATGAGAACATGACACAGTTACAATGTGAAGGTAATTATTCCCTCTCTAGTGAATGACAGTGGTCCCAGATTCTCCTGATAGAAAACAACTGAAAGTATAATCTAAATAATCCTCGCCTCCTATGCATGGGAACAGCAATCGCAATCGATTCCAAAGATGATTCTCATGAACATACGTATATGTCCATTTGGAACAGTATTCCTTCACATCTCCAAAAAGATGTTAAAAGATACAGTGAGCTTCAAAATGATTGGCATCCTTGCTCTATAAAATAAGCATCTAAGTAGCTATATTATATGGTATATTGTATTAAGTACTGTATATTACATGCTCATAAAATGGGGAAATTATATTATTTCATACTAATAAGATTGCTCAGAGAAAATGTTTTAACAAGTAATAATAATATTTCCCAAACAAAAGGAGTCAAAATTATTGTCACCCTTGTTTCAGTACTCTGTGCACCCTCCCTTTGCAAGAATAACACTACAGAGTGACTTTCTGAAGTGCTTTATGAGATTAGTGAACAAATTTGGGAGATCTTTTAAGTCCCGTATTCAAATCCTCAAACACCTTTTCAGATACACAGAGTCCACATAATCCAATTTTTAATTAAATGCTTTTGGTTTTTTCTTGTATTTTATTTTTGGACCATTTCCAAAAGGTCTTTTTTTTTTTTTTCACCGATCCTACTCTAGCCCGTGATTTCTCTTTCTGCCTTGCTATTTCCTTGTGCGAATAAGCGACTGACTTGAACTGTTAAAAGAAGCGCAGACATATTTGGCAATTTCAGTCATTGTGGCTGGCTTGAGTTTCGGAATTCTCTGCGCCAGCATGCATAAATAATGTGATTATTGTTTGGCGACACTCCTGCTTCCCCCGCCTGTTACAAGATCCTCACAGTAGCCATCAGCTGAGTGCCCGAGAGCAAAAAATTAACCAGGAGTTCTTTTCAAAAAATAAACTGAGAAAGGAATTAAATGGTATTCCATCTGTATGCAGACCTGTGTGTTTGTGTGTGCGTGCACCGATGGAAGCAGCTCCTCGCGATGGCTGCCTATTTGTCTCTTTCACAGTGGGTCAGGTCAGGCGGCGATGGCAAGACCAAGCCCCCAAACCACACGTTCTGTAGCTTAAATACATTTCATTAAATACATAAGTTGGTGCTTATATTTACCTTGGTCGTGAAACATATGAAAGTGAATCAAAATGAATTTCATAAGCTTTTGACTGAATGTTTTTATGTTTCTGTCGAGCTCATCAAAAACAGTCTTCTCGTGTTACAGTGCCCAAAATCCGTTTCGCCAACATCTCGTGTATATATATATAACAGACAAAGACTTTGCAATGAGTTCTGGGAGCTTGATGGAAAGGGGGAAAGTAACGCATGCACAGTCTTTCAAGATAAAGCTGAAAGGATAGGAATACCATATTGACATGCTGACTTGCCCGATTCACACAGACATTTTGACATTTTGAAATTGCAAAGATGATGACAAGTCACTGAAAGCATGAATGCCAACGTCCATATACTTTACATATTAAAAAGGTGCCGAGTTCTGTCATCGGGAGTCATTTCTATAGCCGTAAGGAGCACTATTTTATAAAGCAGGGTATTGCATGTATCGTGATCTGGGTGTATTATTGTTTTCAGGCGGTAAAAATACTATATTTTATTGTTGGATGTATATTTTCTTCAAGAACCAGAGAGCTCAGTGGTCATGACACGGACATACCGAGCGGCGGAAATTAATTAGTCCCTTCAAAAACAGCACTCGCTCTCTCTCTCTCTCTCCCTCTGCTTCAAAATATTTCACCTTAGTGTGCGCGCCAGCCTCCACTGTGTGGGGATCGGCATGTCTGACCGCACGGTTTGACACTGCCAGCTCACCCACGCAGACTCCAAATCATTTTAGAAAAGATTTTTTTTTTTTCTTTCTTTTCAATCTCAGGAGATCGTAGCAAATTCATGAGTCTTATGGTTCAGGTAAGCTATGAAATTATAGGAGCCTGTAGGGGAATGGTGTAATGATGTGAGCGAAAGAAATAATGAGGGAAAAAAAGGCGGCGGGGGCGGGGGGGGGGGGGGGGGGGTGGGGGTTGGGGGTTGGGGGTGGTCGGGCAACCCATTGAGATTTTCAATGCATGTCACTGGCCTTTATGCTGATCAAGATGGCTGACAAAGACATGTTCCACACAGTGTTGTTAGAAGAATAGCTGCCCATCATGGCTATTTGAAATCTCTCTGCCGGGTTCAATCGGAATTTGGGGGCGATCCTTTTCTGCTTGACTTTCTACGGCGCGTGTTGGGGACATCGAGAGGTCTTGAGAGGTCTGCGGTGAGCACCTGCTGCACGGCGAGGCCTTACACATTGAGACGGCAGGAGAGTACGACCGTGAAAGGTTTCTGCTATTGGCTGGCTTCACCCCAGTGTAGCGGCAATCAAGGATTGGTACGTTCAGGAGTACGTGCAGGATACGCCGTTCATTGTTGTTGAGAATCCCTGCAGAAAGGGTTAATGGCGGTATGACATCGTTAAGGCGAAACATCACACTTTCACAATTCAAAGGCTGAACGAAGTGCCTCGCAGCAAATAAGAGATCAGCCCAATGCAGCGGAACTGCGCTATCTGTAAGCGAAGTGCAACCTTCGGACCTTGCGGGCCATTTACGTTTCTTTCCGAGCGCGAGTTCTTTTGCCTCGCAGAAACAACCCCCACTGCGAGAACTCACGCAGGATGAAATGGGAATCGCGTTTTAACAGATTTCCCCCCCTCGTTTTCCCTCCAGAAAATTCTAGAAGAACATCAGGCTCACCCCCACCCCATCCATCCTTCCCACCTTACCTCTTTACGTTTTAAGCGTGTTCAGCATAAAGACAGTCAAATGTCCGGATGTCCTCCCCGCCCTCTTCCCTCCTCTGCCTCCATCCCGCCATCGTTATGACTAACGGCATTGCTCCCATTAACGGCATGGTGAACGCAAACACACAGACGTGCGACCGCAGGGAGGCACTCTACACACATTTTTTTTTGTTTTTTTCTCCTCGTCTTCATATGAAAACAGACAAGAGTAAGGTATGGAGGGAGTGCTGTCTGCTGTGGAGAAACCTGCGAATAAACTTTTGATGGACATGAGGGGGGGGGGGGGGGGGGGGGGGGGTGACTGTTACTGCAATGGAAGCCCTCACCGACGGCGCTTGTTTGCGATAATGAGACAGCCTGCTACCCACACGAAGCGGCCGTCGCTCCAGCTCGGAATCCACCGCGCTGTCGCTGCTGTCTGAGCCGCGCTCAGCTTGTCATTTCAGAGAACTAATTGGCACCTTCAGAGGGGAAAACACAAACCCGGCCTCCTTACGCACCACCCCCCCCCCCACACACACACACACACACACACACACACACACACAAACCTACACGTCACTCCACCCACTGCCCCCGCCACCAACCCCTCCCACCCGACTTCCTCTCTGCCTTCCTGATGCAATGGTCTGCCATTTGTAGCGCACTCTTTGCACAGTTTGCAGCTTTGCTTCGTGTTTTGGGTCAGCGAGTCCGGACAAGGTCACGTTTTTCCGAAAAAATGGCGCCTTAAGCTTTGCACGCCGCCATCAGAATATTGATTGTATAGCTGAGAGCCGATGTATTGCGTTCCCTTTTCCGAGAGAATGACCTGGCCTCGACTCATCGACCAACTATTTTCTCCTCTAAGGCTATCAAACTTGGTGTTGTGGAGGCCCGGTGGATGCGTTTGGAACGCCTCCATACCGTTGCCGAAAGAAGAGGACACACCCTTCTAAAAAAATCTGTCTTTCGGATGAGATGTTAAAACAAGGTCCTGACTCACTGTGGTCATTAAAGATCCCATGACACTTATCGCAAAGAGTAGGGGTTTCCCCGGTGTCCTGGCTAAATTCCCAACCCGGCTCTTTCAATCTGCCACCTAATCATCCCCCAGTTTAATTGGCTAAAAATTGTTCTCTTCCTCTCCACCTCAGCCGATGTGTGATGTGCATTCTGGCACAAAATGGCATCACCCAGGTGGGTGCTACTACACCCAGGTGGTTGAGGCGAGTCTCCCCCTTATCATTGTAAAGCACTTTGAGTGCGAGAAAGGCAATATATAAATGCAAGGCATTATCATTATCATTATTATTATTTTATTCATGGGAGAACAAAATGAACATTAACTATATTATTGTTCTACTCAGAATGGAAGTGGACCCACACCCTTCATTCGAATGTAAAGCAGTTCTGCTCTCTCCAAAAAAAAAAAAAATCGACAAGCAACAATGATTGCTTGATACCGGCGAGGCAATCGAAGCCTACCAGCGTTTCTCCAAGGCTTCTGGGAAGGAGGGGGGTCTGTCCCACACGTTCAAGAATGAGCCATGCCTGAGAATCATGGTCATTCGGTTTCCTCCCAGGGCGCCTGCTTAGTGGAAGCTTACCAGGGTAAATTTGTCAGGGGCTTATTAGAGGACTCATCAGGGGAGAGAAGCTATCGGTCTTTCTAATTAGTCCCATCCATCCCATGTTGACACATTGTACAAATATCCCATCTGCTGGGCCCATCTCTGCATTGCGAGCTACAGAGACAGGCTCTAAGACTATGGTTTTTGTGACACAACTCAACATCGGGCACTTTTTCTGTGTGACACGAACATTCTGCTCTTTACAAAAGCGTATCTGTTTCAACAAATTTTCTGTGTAATAAATATATAGAGCACTAGCAATTTTACAGTTTTTGAAGGAATATTTTAAATTGCTAAATGGACACCTTTGCACTTTAAAAAAAACATGGACAATTTCATAGAATCCAAAACCAATATTGTCAATTGCCAAGTAATTATAGACATACAAGATCACATAACGATGGGGAAAGTTATTTTTTAAAGGTAGTTATTTTTTCCCAAAACATAGAACCTAGCCATCACAGCTCCACAGCTTGCCCTCAGAAGCTTCAGTGATTCCAGCCTCAGTGTTTTCATCTATTCCATCCTCCTGCTGGCCTCAGACATTCGAGGGCTGAGCAGCTCCTTGAAGGCGTTGCAGGTCCCCTCTGCTCAGAAATCCTCAGAGAGCCCAAAGCTCTCTGTTAAAGTCATCAGATGCTCAGGATCGCACAACATGTCGTTAAAGAATCCCAATCTGCTACTGCAATTCATATCCTTCCTCATACCAGAGAACGGAGACATCCTGCCAACTCGGTATGTACATATTTGTAATGGACTTTGTTTATTTCTCATGTCCCGTGGGGGGGGAAACTGCTTGTATGATACTGTAGCAATACTTGGGCAGTATCCAATACTTCTGTGACTCGGGTTGGGTATCGAAAAACGGTGCCTCCGAAATACGTCGGTCCTACCGAGTATCGAAACACGGTGCCTCCGAAATACGTCGGTCCTACCGAGTATCGAAACATTTTGGAAAAAAACGGTACCAAATTTCGATACTTTACAGTAGGCTACTTCTCGACGTGAATGCTATTTTCGCAGCCAGCGGACAATTAAATGAAACACCAGTAACACATTGAATATGGTAAAGCATTTGATCATCCAGTGCTGGGTCTTCTGACTGCTGACAACAGATACGGTTCTCGCAAACAGAACTTTTAGTTTGGATATTAACGATTGCCTTGTAGCCTAATAACGTATGCGTAGCTGGCTAAGGTGGATGTTAGTTACGTTAACGTTATTAGCTTCCCTCGTATTTTTGAAGCTATCATAAATAAACATTTGCAGTAGACAGCTAGTTGTGAAATTAATCGATCTCCTATTTCATTTCATACTAAGGTCCCTCTGTGAAAGCCAGTAGTGTAGCTGATTGCACCCCTTCCGTAGCTCCCTTGCTGTCGTAGCAAGTACTAAGCTGAAGAACGAAAAAAGAGATGAACGACGCCGTGCTGTTGCATCTTTTCTATACAGTTGAATCTCCAAAATGGATGTCCTGACAGTTTTGGAATTGTACTTTATTTTCTTCTGTTGTGCTTATTCTGTCATTTTACAATGACACAATGTTTACAGAATAATAGCCTACTTATCAGTCATTTTACAATGACAAACCTTTCACAGAACAATACTTATGTCATTTTACAGTGACAATGTTTACAGAATGAAAATGTTTACAAATAGTAAAGGTATCAGTTATAATCATTTATAGAAACATATAGTTGGCCGATAAACATATAAAGTTTTTATATAAAGCAGGGCTGCCCAACCCTCTTCCTGGAGATCTACTGTCCTGTAGGTTTTTACTCCAACCCAACAAAGCACACCTCAATCAGCAGCTAGAGAGCTTGTTGAACTGCTCATTAGTAGAATCAGGTGTGCCAAATTAGGATTGATATGAAAACCGACAGCACGGTGGATCTCCAGGAACAGGGTTGGGCAGCCCTGAAATAGTATCGGTTTTGTTATCGGTATCAAAAAATTTCAAACGATACCCAACCCTATCTGTGACACAGCCTTAGTTTCTGCAATTGTGTGGTGAATAATGAAGTTTTCCATGGTTTTCCAGCCTGCTTATGCCTCTCCGCGGGTGCTGCCTCTCGGGGCCGCCTTCTGTGTTCCATGCTTTAGTGTCAACTCTGTTTACACTCTGGCCTGGTAATTGGTATAGGACTTCCGAAGACTGCATATACTGTATATATATTTGTTTTTGTCTAAAAGATACGCAGGAACTTCGTTAGATTTGAGTTTTAGGATTAGGTCTTTTAGGACCTCGCTATCCTTTTCTTTTTCTCTTTTCTAGAGTCATTCCTTGGTTTTCCCCAGTCCTCTTTGAGGCTGTAACCTCAGTTACCTTTATATTTTCCTCCTTTTGTATTCGCTCTATTTCCCTTGCTTTGAGCGGGAGGTTTTCGTTATCTTTTTATTCCCCTCCTTATTGTGGCTCATTTCTTTTCTTTTTCTTTTTTTTGCTCGTTTATTGCAAGTTGTTTTTTTGGCCTCTTTTGTGGGTTGTTTGTTGGCTGATACGCCGGGGGTTATTCCCCCTTTGTTTGTTTTCCCTGTTCTGTCAGGGTATCCCTATTTGTTCTCCTACTTGTGGTTCCCACGTTGGTGGGTAACTTTTGGATCCCCTTCCAATCCCGTCTGGTTCTCTGACCCCTTCCCCTCCCTTACAGAAGGTGTAACCTGTATTTACACCTTAATAAATTCCTTGTGACTTTGCAGTCATTGCCAACATTCAAAGTTGTGTCACTTATTTTATCTGTACTAAAAATCTCAGAGAACATGTCATGTGTGCTATTATAGGATGTTGGCTATGAATGTGATGTTTTAATCGATGTGTTTCTGGCTATAGATATTTAATGGTTTAATAAACATATTTAAAAGCAAAAAAGCAAATAAACTGACAGCGGAATGTCATATTCTTGCATCGCTCCAATAGCTACTTGAAAGGTCTTATTAAAAGAGTAATTCAATTGATAAATGTTCCCATGCTGACTGCAAATTGTGGCATATTTTATATGGGGAATTACTTGTGATATATCACTTTTTAAAATGCTGGCCAAACATGACTCCGCTTGCTGGTACTTAAATACTGGAGTTAACATATATTAAGATGTAACATTAAGATATACGTAAGTGACACACAAACATGGGCACGCTTTCAACTGGAAGCCTGTCCTAAGACTTATCGTGGAAGAATGGGACTAATGTAATCTTCATAACGGCAGTTCGGCAGTTGCCCCAATTCCATTTCCCCCAGGTGTCCCACCCTCACCCCTGGCAGGCACCTCCTGGGAGACACGCGGGTGGGAGATGGGGGACTGCCCCGGCCGCCCCAAATAAAATCCCAAAGCAATCTCTTTCCCAATCAGTGAACGGTGAGGGAGATGAAATGGAGTGATTGGACAGACAGTCGGGGCTGGGAGCGAGGAGTGTCTATTGCATCTCCAGATGCGCGGGTGACAGCATCCATTCCACCACGCACCATACAGCTGAATTATTATTTTCTTCTGCAGTTCCACCAAGAAAATATATCTTCTGCTGCCAAGCCCCTTTCCTCTACCGCTGACTGTATGTAGTGTGTCTCTCATACATTTCTGTACATGTGTCTCTACTCTCTCATTCTCGCTCTCTGTCCTCTTCCACAATGTCACTCTTTTTTTCCAACTGCCTTCATTCTGTCCTCCCATGAAGTAACACCATACTCAGGCAGTGCCCTCCACCCACCAAGAAGCTGTCCTGAAAGTGAGTACACAAATTTAATTTTTCAAGTCACATTCAAGAGTGAAATCCTACCAGAAGGGTGACTGGGTTCACTCAAGAGAGAGAAAACTAGGTCTTAGAATGTCACCAGAGACATGTCACCAGGGAGACTGGGCACAGTACCTATCATTGACTGTGCCTACCTAGACTCTAATATCTCAATATATGTACACTCCTGACAGGTTCTAGAAAGATAGCTACTATGTAGGCCGATGGTCAGGGCTATGTACAGTTATTTGAAGGCATATGGGATTGTGAGTGTTGTATCGTTCTGCCCACATTTCATTTGTACATTGCCTTTCAATAACCAAAGTGCGCATCACATTACTCATATGATGAGGCAAACCAGCAATAAAATATTGCAAAAAGAACAACAGTGGTAAAAACACATTTGCACAGTAAATAATCAAATATGTACTTCAGAAGGAATAAACAAGTCTCTAAGGTGGCCTCAGAGCCGAGGCAGTGAAGTCGTGATTAGGGAACTGGGAACAATAACAACAAGGGTCAAGGGTCAAACTGCAGCGATGGTTAGACCCAAGCTTGGCAATCTAGTTGAATTACTTCTGTAGTATACAGCTGTATAAATTCGTAGGATATAAACAAAGAAAGAAAAAAAAAATGTCACAGGGGGGCAAAAAAATAAACATTCATTCTTATGTAAGGGCTTTGCAGCTGAAGTAAACTGTACTCACTAAATAAATTATTTGAATATTTGCTATTTGTTCTGTTACCTCTGTAAAATATTGCATCTGTCGTGATATAAAGGTGAAATTTATGAATGCGTAACATGTAGAAAAATTAGTTTTTTAATGATCGTTGAGTCTGCAGTTAAACAATCCCCATTTTAGTAACTTTAAGGCCTCACGTGTGTGACATTTAGCCTGTTAATCTGGGAGGTTAAAGTGTAATAATGTTCTTAGAGTATTCAACAGAAAATTCAGATGGACAACCAAATAGTGTCAGGGTTCAGCAATGAGATGACACACAGGTACAGGCAAACCAAGCAAGAAGGATTTCAGTCTTGTAATAGTCAGCCGTGAGAAATGAATGGAGCTGTTAAAAAATAAAAGAAAAAAAGAGGGTAGTGGGGGGGGAGGGGGGTTGTTGTCGATAAAACAGCCATAATCCTGATCGATCGAGGTGCGCATGGCTTGGCTGTGCCATCGCATTCCTTTCAGTCTGTCGAGGGGTGAGTAATTCCCCCGCCCCCCCCCCCCCCCCGGGTGTTAGTCTGGCAGTTATGACCACGGCCCTCATCTGCTGCCCCACCCCTCCAACCCCACCCACCCTCTCAAAACTCTGCATTCCGGATCCCCCCAGAAAGTCCCGCAGCGCAACCGCAGAAATATGGTTTTTAATGGGATATCGACGAACAAAGCAAACCGTGGCCACGCATGAACGCCAGGTAAGATACAGTTATTACAGACCTCCTTGCTCTTGCTAAATAAACGGGCGATCGATAGCAGATTAATTGCCTTCCCTGGGCGTAAATCCATAAAGTATTCCAGGGTTTCTTCATGCTGAGATGGCACGCTAAAAAGTCACAATGCTTTTGTGGGGGGGGGGGGAAACAAAAACGCACAACAAAACAAAAACAAAACCACAGGATGCCGCCATAAGAACATCTCACCATGGTAACCCAGGCATGAATAATCCTTTATGACAATGAGCTCCTAAAACTAAAATAAAATTCCATTGCCGCTCCAAAATTGCCAGCACCCACTTAAAACCTTGCAAAAACGAATGGATTTAGTTAAGAGGGCTCGTACACGCGCGCCTTCAGCAGCCATGCTTTAAATAAAATTAAAATAAAGTGGACCGAGGAAAATATTTTGCTTTGCCGGCAAGGCACGGATGCGGTTTTCTATTGGAAACAGGTGTTGCAGGCGTGATAAAATGCGTGTTTTAATGCCCCGTGTGTGGAACATGTGGTGATCCATCCCGGCTTGTTTTGGAATGTGCTTTTCCTCTATGTCACCTCTCATTTATTTTACCGTTTTTCTGATGTGAAGCGCAAATGCTTGTCAAAATGAAATTGTGAGAAAGCAGTTCTGACCTTTATGTTCACATTGCCAGCCCAAGGGGAGGGGGAGGGGGTGCATAGATCGGATCAGACAAGATGATAGCCACTAATGTTGTAAACAAACAAATCTATTAATTTTAATAGAAGATTGCATGGTTAATGTGACTAAATACATAATGCGTGCTTTTTTTTAAATTACATATGTTGTAATCACATATTTACATGCACATGTCTTCTATTAAAATGTATCAGCTGTCATCTCCTCTCTGACTATCTCAGGATCACCGAAGTGCTGTATTGTGAACTGGGGAACTCACTTCCGGCGATATGATAAATCTTGTCATAAATGTATATCGTAAGGCCTTCCTTCACTGTATTTGTATCCCGACCTGCATTGCGAATGTGAGTCGGGTGACATTTCCGCTGCCTGCAGGGGGGGGACTGGCCACCCTCCCTCCAGCGCTCCTTGTCCCTGGTCGCTTCTGAAGGTCACCCCTCATTTCTCATTCCCCAGGCGAACTCCAGCCAATCCAGCCGATCTGGAGGTTAAACCGTGCCGTGGCCGCTGGGCCCCCACCCGCCACCCGCCGCCGGCGCACCAGAATTTTAAATGCCCCACGGCAGCGCTTCATGCAACACACCCACACCCCCCCCGGATGACCTGCATAAAGTATTCTGCTGACCCTCCTTCCCAGCTCTGAAATGGAAGACTTATTGCCGTCAGTTAAATGCCGGGGCAGAGAGGTGAAAGGTCATACTTCTGCACCAAAAAAAAAAAAAAAAAAACCCACAAATATCAGGAAATAAAAAAAGAAATTGGCAACCGTGGATCAGGTGTCCATTTTTTTCCAATTCCTACACTGGATAACGCTCCATCTGACCAAGGCCTTATAAGGAATCTTGTTACAGGAAAGCCATTCCCCGCCCTCACGTCACTTAGCCTTGGTGAAAAATGGAGAATTACCCTGCTCAATGTTTAAGTTCCACGTGATTGATAGCCCAGGAGTGCCGAAGGAGGTGGAATGCAGAAGAGTAAAGGCTTTTGGACAGTAAATAAAGAGCTCGCTCCCCTCCAATCCTTCATTCTTCTCGAAGGCTAATGTGGTTTGCATTGGCGTATGGTTCTCTCTATGGGGGTCAGGGGGCTGAATTCTTGTTTTTAAAAGAAAGACGAGAGAGAAAAGAAATGTTTTTTTTTTTTCTCTCCAAGGCCCCCGAGGCCTTGTCTCCGTGTTCCACTCTCTATCGGCGTGTTTCTCAAACGACATTAATCTCCATTAATCTTTCCACAAGTTTATTTTTTCTCTCTCTTCCTCTCTGCCAATACACCTCGCGGAGAGAGGCTCCCCCATCTTGGTCCCCCATGTTTAACTCTGACCGATACCCCCCGTGAGAGATCGATCCGGGCCTTACTGGATCCGATCTCGTCATCGGGTCTGAGTTTTAAGAGCAGCGGGCCTGACCCCCTCCTCTGCATGAGCCATCGACAAATAAAATCAATACCGTTTTGGTGGTCTTCCTGGTCTCAAATGAATACTGCTATGCTCGATCATCCTAAACGCTCGAAACTCGCAACTACTGAAGACATGCTGTTGATGATACAAGGACAAATGCACTTAATCTTTCAAGCACAGGGGTTCAATCACGATCAAATTAATCACCAGCTTGCAATGTATTGTTGCGTAAGTAACTATAGTAATGAACAAACTTGATTAGAATATAAACTTATATTCACTTATATATATAATGTTTCAAGATGAGCATCATTTCACTCAATGCATGCCTTTATCAGCCGTTATAACCATTGTTTCTTAAGTAAACCTGATGGACTGATGTTTCTCCTGAAGTAGACATTGTGCACCCTTTACATATGACCTTAGGCACTACGCATTAATTCAACAGACATTTGATAGCAGTAACCGATGTTCATTGAGCATTCATTTGTAAGCTATTGATAAGAGGTGAGTAGTGTTTTCTTTAGGACAGGCACTGCAAAGTAATCAATGTTTAAAGAAACAAATGGTCTCAATTCACACTTTAATTAAATGTTTGTTTGTGATTAATAAAAGGGAATTCAACATTAATCCATTACCATGTGAAGCGGTTTAGACATTATCACATGAGTAAATTTACGAAAGAGTAAATATTTGCCATTGATGTCAATTAATTGACTTGACAGTAGACTATATATTAAAATTATGGAAATTCTCATAATCCATAACTGAATTCCTGTTTTGAACAGTTAGTTTTTTTCCAGGTGCAAAGTAACAATTTCATGAGACATTAAATAAACATCACATTTTCAAGAGCAGCTTGAGATATTTAAAAATATGTGTGTGCATGAACATACAGTATATGTTAAAATTAATATATACACACTTCAAGGAAGAGCATAGCGTTGTTACAAAGGATGATGATGATGATGATGATGATGTTATTATGGCAACAAGCCTCTTGCCCAAATGCATGCTGGGATAGGCTCCAGCCCCCAACCGACCCTGAATAGGAATAAGCGGGTTTGATAATGGATGGATGGAGGGATTATGGCAACAATGGCGATGAGTAAGATTATGGCAGCCATGATGGAAGCGATGATGCTGACCTGACCTTTATTAAACACAAATACTGTGCAAAAAATACAGTACACACATAAAATGAGTAAATTAGTGAGTTATTTGAGAAAAGTACATTTGTTAATGTCCGTTCAGATGCCAGACGCTGCATATGTTACAGCACAAGACATCCATTGGACCCCCCCACCCCCACCCCACTGTCCTCTACATCTGTGAGTTAGTGAAATGCCTCTTTCAGGCCATTTCTTTCTGCAGGAGGTAATTTCCATTTTCACAGCAAAAAAAAAAAGCAAATAATGAAAGCCATTCTTCTACCCCCTCACCGTTGTCAGCTCCTTCCAAACACATTTATTCTCTTGTTGGCGAAGAAGACCTTTCTGGCATGGTATAAAAGATAGAGGTTAATTTGTTTTCCAGTGTGGCCACCGTCAAAAGTGTGACATACATAACCGATAATTTAGCTACCGACACGTGACTGCATAATACTCCTCCCAGAGGATGTGGGACGGAGTTGGGCGCAAAAACGCGGAAGGGGTATCGACTGAGATATATTCCACAAAACTGTAATACATCAGAGCTTCAATTTTTCATGTTCCCCTGCACTCCCAGCGAGGATTCCTCCTCACTGTGGTTAGAACCCAGAGACACAGAGAGAGGCGGAAGCAAGACGTTGCGTCCCACAGCCGCGAGCGCAAACGTGCCTCCGCTTGGCTGTCACGGGGAAATTAATCGCTTGTGATCAAATATGGTGACCCCCGTCTCTACTCAATCAAAAGCCAGTTAATTACAGCCACTAATTATCACTGACAATTTGCCACTCGGATAGCCAGAGATTTAGTGGGAATGACGAATCGGTCACCCTCTCTTAACCAAGCACATTGTCATTACGGCGCTCAGTGGTGTTAACCAGTGCTTTCATCACAACTCACTACACATTATCATTCAATAAGCTGCGTGTGTAACATTTTCATTTTATTGTACTCGCTGCTTTAACTTGGACTCTCAACGGGCCAATGATTGTCAAAACCGCAACTCAGAGGAACCAAAGAGACACAATTAGAACAAAATTTGCATATGGTAACATGTTTACAGACACGGTCACAGGCAGCCAGTTACTTTGATGTTGTGAGATTCACAGAATGACATGTAAGCAGTTTCCGCATGCTGTGGTGTTTGAAAATCTTATTTAATGGCTGATTATCTCAGCTAAAGCTCGGGACATATTTTTTCGTGTGATTGTACACCTCTTAGTTTGGTAGAAAAGGAGTTACTTCTGATTACGTAATCACAAGACCCACCTTGATGGGATGACTGACAGGTGGATGTCTGTGCAAATGTTAATGCAATTGCCTCGGAATGCATTTGCAATTCTATTCTGCCACCTATTCTATTCTGTAGCGTATTAGCGACTATATTTAATGGGAAAGACAGGAGGCGCTGTTTTCATTTTTACATTTCGATAAGCGTTCAAATTTTGCCTTTTATGGCGTAGTATTTTATTTGATAATAAAATTTAAAATGCCTTGTTAGAGAATGCAAATGCATATAAGGTAAATTGCATTTAAATTATAATTTTGACACCTTTATTGCATAATCATATGACACATATCCATGCAGTTTGGGAAATACATTTTAATTTTCTAACTAATAATAAAGCATGCAAATCTCTGTTTAAATTAAATATCAATACTAGTACATGAAATGACAAATGCAAATTAATTTATTAAAATTGAATTTAAATTTTTAAGCTAAATTTGCATATATGCATGGGAAATTTTAATTCAAATATAGGATTATATTGCCATTTTACATATTACATTTTCACTTGAATTTTGCCTGCGATATACTTTCATACGTATAGTCCCACAGTACATGAATATAGAATATTGATTTAAAAAGATCACTAACCTGTTAAAACAGGGGAATATGTAAGTAATGATAGAGGAGGTGATGTAGCTACTATTTTGGGCGTTCTTCCTCTCTGTCTGAGAACACACACAGCATTTCATTAACACCTGTATCTCTCTCTCTCTCTCTCTCTCTCATGACCATCACTATTGACATGTGACAAGTGAAGTGCCCATTGCTTCAAATAATTAATACATAAAGACAAAAAATGTGACATCACTTGTGTGTCACGGTATTTAAACTTTCAACTTTTATTTCAATGGGTGCTCCGCTCACCACTGACTAGCTGTCTTTATAAATCAATGTGTCAGTCAGCAGTCACAGCCACTATCGTGATCTTAACTATCTATCGTATCTTCTGAAAGGACACAAGCACAAGGTGAAAGGGGAAGAATGGTTATCAAGCCAATATGATGAGCTAAGAAACATGCAAGATATGTTGACTAGTTTGGTTTTAAATGATCAGAAGATAATTTTAGGTTCTGATAACAAATTAAATTTCATTTTCCAAAAAGGAGCCTCAAACCATCACTCTGCTGCCAGATATTCAGTAGATATGATATTTTGGTACCTCAGACCCTTGATGACTTAGAGCCATTTAGCCAA
Source organism: Synaphobranchus kaupii (assembly GCA_029718625.1). Taxonomy (NCBI): domain Eukaryota; kingdom Metazoa; phylum Chordata; class Actinopteri; order Anguilliformes; family Synaphobranchidae; genus Synaphobranchus; species Synaphobranchus kaupii. The sequence goes on along the minus strand of CM056384.1, from coordinate 53,683,859 downwards.
CCATGTGTTCCATACTGTTCCAGTGTAATTTACAGCTAAATCTAGTCCCACCCCCCAATTCCCATAGAGATCCATTCAAATGCAGAGGTAATAGTATCACTTGTAAGAGAAAATAAGATATCTTTTGATGTTGTTGGGTCACAGACACAGAAGTCATGGCATTCCAAGAATATGCAACCAAATATTAAATATGATGACTACGTTTGTTAATTTGTCCAATTTTGGCACCCTAAAATGGGGGGGGGGGGGGGGGGACTATGCGTAAAAATTACTCCAATTGCTACACAGTTCACCCGATATGTATGTAAAAACCCTCAAATTAAAGCTGAACGTTTGCACTTTAACCTCATAGTCACTGTTAATTTCAAATCCAATGTGCTGGAGTAGAGATCCAAAACAACAAAAAATGTGTCACTTTTGGAGTGCACTGTATACAGTATATACTGAAGCCGGGAAGGGAATTGGTGTGCTGGGCAGCACCGGTATTACGCACAGGCAGGGTGGTAGCTGAGGCTTATTGCAATCAGTCCAGCTGTCATCCATAGCCTCATCAATGTGCCTTAGAAAAGGGCCTGATTCCCAGGTCTAAGGGACTGGTTTTGGAGGACTTGGTTTGCTGCTGTTGATGCCTGGTTTATTTTGGACTCTTTTGCCCTGCCCGGCATAATCTTTTGTTCTAGATTTCACTTCCATTATTTTGGGAACAACTTGAGTTTCAAGGCTGAAGAACAGGGAGTAAGCCAACATTTATTTTGTGTTGCGTTTACCACGTGTTGCAGTGGCCACCACCAGCCCTGCATCGCTATATACTGTATATATATATAGAACAAATAATTCAAGCCATACAAACCCAGGTGGGATCCCATCCTCATATTACCCCAGAATATAAAGGAAATATAGCAGACTGGATTGTCCCACTGGGCTAACATTAGCATGTACAGCACAGAACGTGTCAGCTTTGACTGCTACAGCACATCTCCCTTTTAAGGACAGAAAGTGTTGGCTCTAAAAATACTTTGTATTAAAATTCACTATTCTTGTTTAAAATGGATACTGTATCCACCCAGAGCTACCCAGTGCATCAGTAACCGAGCTTCTCTGTCCGTTTTTGAGAAATAAAAATAAAACCAGCTTCAGTGTTTGTTTTGAAGCAGCTATACAATAATTCACAGATGAAGAATCAAGAGTTGGAAATGTATAGCATATTAAGTTGGGAAGGTATGGAATATTAAGCCAAACCTTCACCATGTTTTCTCACTAATGTTAGCATGGCCAGACCTCAGAAAACCCTGCACAGTAATATGTTTAGTGTGAAATCCACTCTCCTAGAGTATTTTTAACTCTGAGAGTCTACAATGGACTCATTTAAACCCTATTGTAGTAGAAACATCTCAGTTTAGGTCATTGTAATGGTCAGATTGTAAACCACAGTGTAAAAAAAAGCAACAAAAAAATAGTAAAATATAGCAACCTGCATTACCTACCCAAACATAATTTATACACTTCTTTTTTCTTATACACTGCTTTAATCACCATGTTAGAAGCCAAATATAACATACTTGAAGTATCATTTTACAAGTCTGAAATTATAAAGTCTAAAACAGTATATTTTCAGTATACTTCAGCAAACAATTTTTCCACATGGGAGGCTATGTTGTTATTAACAATCATATTACATTTGCACCGGCAACTGCATTTCAATAAAAAAAATAAAATTATTTTTTTTAAAACATAAAATGGGCTTCTTTGTTTTGTTGTTTATTTTAATTAAGTTGTTTCACTGTTTGCTTTAGGATACCCTTTACACCCTTTAGCACAAATACCCTTTACACCTGCACACTTATCTATGTTATAACATCCACTATGTGTTTTTTTTTTTTTTTTTTAAACTTTCACTTTCTGGGTTTGGGAATCTGATCTGTTGAAAGTATGCTTAATGCATATAGTAACCCTTGCACTTCTGAGTTAGGATACAGGGAGCGACTACTAGTAGTACTACTACTACAACTACTGCCTTATTGGTTAAGAGTGATGGTTATTGTTTTTGGGGGTTCTAAAAAAAAAAGTCCTCTTTCCTCAAGAATTAAAAAAGAAAAAAAAAAAAGTCCTCTTTCCTTCCTGAAACTCATGAGAACTCTCTTCACACTAAAAGCTTTGTGCAAAACCGTATGCTTGTTTGTCTTTGCAAGTACAGTTTTGCAGTCTCTTTAGATGAAAAACAAATATGTGTTCCTTTATTCCAGGCTCCTCACACTCTGAAACACACCCAAACAGGGAAAACAAACACTCACAGGGAAAACTCAATGTCTATTCTCTCCACACCTGCTAACTTTCATTAACATTCAATCAAAATCACAGAATATTTTAATGTCACGCAGGACTCCACACACACTCATGCATTTGTGTCTAATAAATAAGCACTTGAAGATGTGATGAATTGTGGCACCGTTTCAATCTGTGAAGTAACGTTTTTACACCACTATGGTAAAAAGTCATTTGAAAGCAATGCTGGAAAACTATTCAAGGGTATCAAATGGAGCTGAATGGAGTATATTATGCATTGGTCTCTCTCTCTCTCTCCGTCATTTGCTTGGATTTTCTTTAGCCTCCTTTTAGACAAATCAATTATTTACTCATTTGGCAAAATCATTTGAATACATTTTCACGGATACATTTTCTTGGGCACGCAGCTGTTAGTTGTCTTGATTCTTCTCCATTTGCAAGGGTTTTCAGCACTCACATATTAAGGCAGTGTTGCCATGACCGCTTCATAATTTACTGCCAGTTTATCATTGTCATGGTTCTGGCACATGTTGTTTAATGGTTTTTATCAGTGCTTAGATTGATGGTTTGGAAAAATAAGTCAAGGTGTTTAACAACTGATGGATAACGGGGGGGGGGGGGGGGGGGTAAAAAACAAGAAAAAACTAAAACTAAAAAAAAAAAAGTGCCTCTGGTATAGGAACGGGCTTGATCTGCCACCATCTTAGATGATCAAAGCCACCAGAGCTTATTATTATCGCCTCAAAAAACTATGCAGGTCTCCACATTTGCCTGAATTGTGCAGGAGCACAACCTTGATTTGTCGACACAGGTTTGATTGATCACTGGAGAGTTGTGGATGAATTATTAATGCAATTCCTTCCTGGGAGCCCGAGGCGGACCTTGGCGGAGCCATGGACGTTGCGTCGGCCCGTGCTTTATCTGGCGAATTTTTAAAAAGGGCCCCCTTTAAACACGAGCGGCAGAGCCACAGTGATCGCAGCGATAACCAGCCGCCTCGCCTCGCCCTCCATTTCCTGAGCACCGGGCGCCTGTCCTGCTGCTTTTTGAGCCTTCCCGCCGTAGGACTAGCTAAGTACAGAACGCGATAGGCACACGGGAAGCTCCCTACAGCTGTGCCGACCTGCCAATCAACTGTCACCGTCTCAAAAAACATTCTGAGGCTTCATTCACAAACAAAAGGCCCAAATTCAATTGATGTTTTGTCCCTTAACTTTAACTCACAAATAAATTCACGCATCTGTTTTTATTTCTTCTCAAACATGATTAACTGTTGATCTCCCCACATGTCCAAGAAGAAAAAAAAAAAAGATAAAAAAACACTGTTTAATCATCAGCCATATTTAAGGACAAATGGAGATTGAATCCTGGCCAAAACAAGGATTGCTCGGGCAGCAACAGCAGCCAAGAACGGAAAAATAATTTTCATACCCACTGGGAACTGCCTGTGATGAGTCTTTTATAGCATGAGGCACGCTTCGAAAAAACCGTTGCGAACAGTAGATTTGTCAGTTGAAAAACTGCCATCATTGAAACATGCCCCATGCGCTTACGCACTATACATCCATTAACAGGTCCACTTAAAACAATGAGTCCTGTGTTCAAGTCGTAATGTGGCAGCACTGACAATTTGTCAACAGTATTGACAAAAAGTGTCACAAAGTCTCCTTGAGTCTTTCCGATGAGTGGATATTAATAATGAATGCTTCCTTAAGCACGGGCAAGCAGGAAATCGCAGGCAACCTATTTAGAATCCGATCAGACCATGGTATATCTGGTAGTAATGAGGTATCTATTTTAGAGTCTCTCATGGTTTGCATCTTTATTGTGTTTTCACTTTCACTGTGCTCTGCAATGAACCTGGATCTGGTCTGATTGCAGTTACTCCTCTAATTTTCTGTAATTAATTTTTCCCAAAGCATTCTGTTCAAACAATTCTCACCCCTTTTCACTTATTAAGTTCCGCCTCTTCATTACTATGACATATTACAAAAACAATGGCAGACAACCCTCCCCTTTTCTGGTTTTTCGATATGGGAGCACGGTGGTCATATAATGTAAATTGTGTAAGTGCATTCATCACAGCAGGTGCAAGGACATCTGTGTTTGTGTTTGTTGTTGTTTTTTTGAATAGTTTGTTGCCATTTTTTTTTTCCCCCCTCTCCGTGAATTCAGGCCTGTGGCTCCAGTGGAAGGCTCCCATAGATGCCCAAATACCGTTCAGTTTTGAATGCGTTGTCTGTTGCTTGTAGAGCACACTGATGTGCGAGTAATCCACCTTGGAAGATGGCGCAAAAAGAGGAGAAAGAAGAAAAAGAGATGGAGGAAAAATAAGAAGTCTTCCAATGAGGATAATCTTTTGCTAAGGCATAAGGGTGGAAGCCAGAATTAAACCTGGTCATAATCAAATAATTTTGTCCCACATCATTCTGGATGTTTAATAATCTTCCCAAAACCCCCAACCAATACCCCCCACCCCCCTCACACTGTGTGTTATTGTCTCATGTTATCAGTACAGGGAGCAAGTCAGTCAAGTATGTTTACTATTTCAAACAGATGAAATATGTGCATTTACATTTATGTAACATAAATACATACACAAATACGCATATTTTAGGCAGGAGCCTAAAAAATGTCTCTTACGGTGTGAAATATGTTTTTTTTCACTTTTGGCTTAAAAGCACAGCAGGATCAAAACCACAGAGAAGCCGCCAGGAGGAAAAGGTTACGACGCTAATGTGACTCTCGAGCAGCACTAAAACTTACGAGACATTCAGTTTCAAACCAGCAGCTGCCCACTTCCATGCTATGAAGTACCGTGTTCTGCAGTGCAGGCTGAAGCCAATTAATGCATCTTCAGCTATCCAAACAGGCCTATTCGCTGGGGTGAATAGCCAATGCATCTTCAGCTCTCTAAATAGGCCTATTCGCCAGGGTGAATAGCCGATGCATCTTCAGCTATCCAAACAGGCCTATTCGCTGGGGTGAATAGCCGTAATTGCTTTTAGCAGTTTGAGATTATTTTTATTTGCACGGTTATTCAGTAAGAGAGGATTCCTCTTTATTCAGAGGAAAATACCTTTCAATAAAAACTAATGATGCGAGGTCATGACAGGTTCTTTCGTTGAGAGAAGGTTTACGTACAAACACCGAATGCTCAGAGATGCAAATTGCTATTTAATATTTGGTTGCATGCCATGACTTCCTGATGTCTGTGACCCAACGACATCAAAAGACTCTTGATATCTTATTTTCTGGTGCTCTTACAAGCGATAATATAACCTCTCTGCATTTCAATGGATCTCTCTGGGAATTGGGGGGAATTGGGATGGCATGGTTGGCTAAATGGCTGTAAGTCATCAAGGGTCTGAGGTATCAAACGAGCCTCAAACCATCACTCTGCTGCTAGATATGCAGTAGATATGGATGCATCACTTTAAGGGTTATTTCTTCTGACAAATTTTTCCATAGAGCTCAATAGGAAAAAATATGTCCATAGAGATCCTTTCAAATGCAGAGTGGTTATAGTATCGCCAGTAAAAGTACCAGATGTTGTTGGGTCACAGACACCAGGAAAGTTGTGGCATGCAAAGGATGAGCGACCAAATATTAAATATGATGAATTTATTTAAGTTTGTTAATTTGTCTAATTACTTTTCGTCCCCTAAAATGGGAGGAACTGTGTATAAAAAGGACTACAATTTATACACGGTTCACCCAATATGGATGTAAAAACCCTCAAATTAAAGCTGAAAGTCTGCAGTTTAACCTCATAGTCACTGTTCCATTTCAAATCCAATGTTCTGGAGTACAGAACCAAAACAACAAAAATTGTGTCACTGACCGAATACTTTCCGTCCCCACTGTATACAGACGGGTTATAAATTAAAGGAAAAACCAACATAGTGTCTTAGTAAGGTGTTGGGCCACCACGAGCCACCAGAACAGCTTCAATGTGCCTTGACATAGACTCTACCTCCAGTCTAGCATAGATCCTAGTCACTGGAACTCTACTGGAGGTGTGGAACACCATTCTTCCAAAAGTTATTCCCTCATTTGGTGTTTTGATGATGGTGGTGGAGAGCACTGTCTAACCACGTCGGTCCAAAATCTCCCAAAGGTGTTCAACTGGTTTGAGATCTGGTGACTGCAAAGGCCATAGCATATGATTCTCATCATTTTTATACTCATCAAACCATTCAGTGACCCCTTGTGCCCTGTGGATGGGGGCATTGTTATCCTGGAAGACACCACTCCCATCAGGATATAAATGTTTCATCATAGGATAAAGTTGATCACTCAGAATAACTTTGTATTGATTTGCAGTGACCCTTCCCTCTAAGGAGACAAGCGGCCCAAAGCATGCCGGGAAAATGCCCCCCACAGCATAACAGAGCCACCGGACCCCCCTCACTGTAGGGGTTTTTCCTTTAATTTGTCACCCGTCTGTATCTGCCAGTGAGGCCATCTTTATATTTGAGTCAGCATTTTCTTTTGTCCAGTCTTTCCATTCATTTGAATGAATCCACTTTTGTTTATTTAAACCAATTTACTTCCTTCCCAGGTTTCCTTTTAAACATCTGCGTCTATCATTTTATCGCAATTGCCCTGTCTTGTGCGTGTTTGGAAATGTAAATGCCCTGCCGACTGCTGCGCAAAAACGTAACAAAAACATCCATTAATGAAACCTTTTTTTTTTTTTTTAATGAAGATTTCCTTGTGACTCAAAAAAGTGATTATTTCCCTCCTGGCACAGACATTGTGTTGTCAATAGAAGTCTCAGGAAGAACGAAAGAAAGAATCTTGGAAAATGTAGTTTTCCAAGATTGTTTTATCGCACACAAATTTGTGCAATTACAGCCTCAAAAAGACGTATTATGTTTCATTTGCGACGTGATGAATGGGTTATCCAGCTCACATGTTAACACCAATATCTCCAAGTCACTGTACCAACAGCTGCAGTATAACTGCCGTGCATTCTTTTCCAAGGAAGTGCACAAATTACAGATATTCACCAGCTTCCTGTGGAAAGGAACGGATTGGGTTCATTTCGTATAATAGACGCATTTTGCCTGCATTCCAAAATACTGTCAGACACTGACAGGAAGTACAGATGGCCGTTTTGACAAAAGTGAGATTTAATGCAACGTGAGGGGGAACCTAATGTAGAGCTTTTGGTTCACTCGTACATATTCTGAAACCAGGCCTCTGTTTTTATTGCTGTTTTCTGTTTGTATCTTGGAGGACTGTCAGAGTATTTTATTACTGTGCTTTAACACAAAGATTAAGTGAAATGAGAACAGACAGACGACAAACATTGAGTGAAGCCTCGGCATTGAATATCGCCTTTACAAGCAATTGCTGCCTAACCAGGATTATGAAAGAAAAATTGCCAGCCTCATTTATGGTACACATAGTCATAATAGGAAGTTTCATGAGCCTAAAATATTTACAGTTTTCTTCTACCAGGCTTCTATCAGGAGCCCAGGTCATGACATTGCATACATATTTCAGCATAACGTAAAACGTGCGAGGTCATGACATTGCATACATATTTCAGCATAACGTAAAACGTGTGAACATTTTTTTTTTGTATGGCACATTCTGTAGAAATAAACATTATGAATATTGCCATTAAAAAAAAAAATGTTTCCTCTCATATTAGAATTGAAACATTTTCCTGAACCAAATCAAAGATTTTCAGTGCACAGAAACCGTGCGGTGGAATGAAGGAAAAGTCGCACGCACAGGTAACTTGTTTCATGAAAAAAATTTCGACAGGGATTTGTGAGAAAACATCACACGCTCTGCGCTGCGTGGCCTGCAAAAATAAATAAATTAAAAATCAAGACTTTCCACTCGCGCCCTGAAAGTGACATTGAGGCAAAGTCCTCTCTGTCGCTCCGTCCCGGAGTGTCGTCAACACTGGGGCCCTAAGAGGAGCAGGAGGAGGAGGAGGAGGAGCAGGAGGAGGAGCAGGGCACAGCCACCCAGCTGAAACCTCTTTATTAAAACCGGAACATTAACTCCAAACCCAGAAATCCTGCCTTTATTGTGAGGTGTTCCGGGAGCCCGTCGGGTCAATCTGCAATAAAACGCATCAATTTCACCGTCCTTGCTGGGGCCGGAGCGCGCTCCCTCCTCCCCCCCAGCTGAATCGTTAACTCCTCTTTAAACCTGCGTTGGGGGGTCCTTGCACACCGCTCCCCATAACCCCCCCCCCCCCCACAGTGCATCAACCTGACTTTCCGACATCCGCAGAGAGAGCGATAACTGATGGGCTGAACCGCGGCAGGCGTGAGCGGGTGATAAGACCGACTTAAAGGCGCGCGGTGCGGGAAAAGGAGGTGGCGGAAGAGGCGGGCGGGAACAGCGGAGGTTACGTTTCAAACTGAAACAAACGCGCAAAAGTGTTTTCAGCCGCTCTCCTGTTCTCGCCCCTCGCCTATCGCTCGATCGCACAGCGACAAACGCCCGCGCGCCAGGCTGAGGGACCTTTTACGAGGGACGGAAACCGGCGGGACGACAGCCCAGGGCTCTGTTTTGTTAGTCACCCTCAAAGAGTGGATCTGACACGTTTTTTTTTTTTTTTAAATTACCCGACCACTTTCCATACTTCTGGTCTCAGGAAAAGTGGGACGTGGGTGGAGCAAAAAAAACAAAGTCATTAATAAGCTGGACTTTGACCTACTGAAGATTAATGATTAATTGCCTCCCTTTTCTGCCGTTGGACCCTGTCGAGAATAATAAGGCATGCAAAGCAGCTTCAACCTGCGGCTCCTAACGTGGCTTCTCCCCGAGAAACGCCAGGGAGTGCTCGAGGGGAGGCCTGGCAGGAAAGGAGCCTGCGGGGTCAAAGGTCACTGCTACCTGATCTGTTCACCCGCGAGGCCACAGCTCACCGCCCCCCTGTGATGCTGTGCGGTGTCAGCCATCTCTGCCTCGAACATCCTGCCCCAAAACCACACCCGAGGTGTCTTCACACTCCGTGTGCGTGTGTGCATGCGTGTTTGTATGTGTGTCTCTGTCTGTGTATCTATGTCCTGCCAGCTCTAAAATGGTGTTTTTAAGGCCAGTTAATTGTCTTCCCAGCAGATTCTTGGTAACATGATTCAGAGATGTTTTGCTTCCTGTACATTTTGTGCTAAAAGCATGTTCCATCAGAATCAGCAAAACAAGCCATTTCACATAGAGTAGTTGTTGAAAATTCATTAATAACATTATAATTCTGGAAAAGAGGATTTGTCATAGCATTTGCATTGCTAAAAGTGGCCATTTAGCCCTGTTGGAGCATCGAAACGGCGTACTTTACTGGATCTCATCTACATGGACATGTACACGATGTCAGTCTTAAGATGTTATGCTTTCTTTTTAACTCACTATATGAAACATTAATGAACGGGATAGATGATGATTTCAAAAGAACAAGCTGAAGCCATTAAGCGCTCCGTAATCAGGTGCCGCATTATCAAACGCGCGTGTTCTGTGCCCTGCATGGATGTTTACATTAGCATGCCAGCAGCGTGATGCGAAGGGGTCACTCAACAGCCTGATCTGCTTGAACTAATTTAATTTATACTCCTACTGGGCAAATTAAACCTCTTTCCAGCATCCAATTAACGTTGCACCTATTTCCATGGTTGTTACATAATGGCTGTCCAATTAGGCTCTCTATTTCCTGTTTTTTCTTTGTTTTATTTTTCATGTCAGAATATCCTCAGTATTCACTAAATATTATCCCTCTTCATCAAGGTGCAATTTAAACCGTAGACTGGGTATAAAGGGCAATAGTTGGAATTGGTTGAAAAGTGCTACAGCACCCTCTACTGGTCAGTAGAGGAGATGTCATGCACGCTCGCCTTAGATGGAAGTGCATGACAGACAGGCAGGTGTAAGGGGCTGAACAGCACGGAGGCTGGATTCTACAGGCGCCCTCACGCCCGGCTCCCGAGTGGGAAAAAAACTGGCTCGTACAGCGTGGGTGTGCGGATGGGGTTCATAACGACGCGGCCGCGCTCCCGCTCGCCCTCCCTACCGGCCGATCGACAGGAACCGGGAAGCTTTTCAGAGCGTGAGGGGAGAAAGCAGGACAGAAGACCAGGGGCCCTCCTCACGTACAGCGTGTCCGTTTTAATACCATGCGTGGGGGAGGTTGTGTCACCTGCCTGTGTCCCTACCACCACCGACCGGGACACGTCAAATGGACGTGGCGCTCCCGGCCCACGCTCGCCTGAAACACCGCTAACCCAACCCCACCCAGAGGGCCCGGAAATCAGTGAGGCAGGGGAGGAGCCAGGCCGGCGGCCCCTGGCTCCGCCCGCGTCAGGAGGAGAGGACCCTGGGGTTTTGTCGAGGTTCGGTGCACGGAGACCACGGAATCCATTGAACGATGGGGCGCTGATCCAGTAGAACCCTCCGTGGTTCTGTGCGGTTCGTGACTGAGTATCGCGACGCATTTCGCCCCCGCGGAAGGCGGGGGGCGTCCTGTCTCTCTCTGCAGAAACTGGGACAGGATTTCCTGTGACAAGCGTCCGTGCAGCACACACACACCCTGTGGCACGATTCAGGGGTAGTATGAATCACTGTTCGGTACTTTGTGCTACGTTAACACTATGATGTACTGTAATGTTTCTATGGCAAATCAATGCTGAGCTCCACGCTGCCTTTAGTGTGACTCCTTAACTGTTATGTATTTTTATTTCTCCTGCTCCATGATAAATTGCTGCAGTTATGGCTGTTGTGCACCTGCTATTATTGTTGGTGTTTTTCCCCCTGTGATATTTATTTAATGCACCACACAAGATAAGCCTTGCAGGTCACTGAATAAAATGGTCAGCAAATTAATTTAATGCATAAATGGAAATAAATAAGGAACATATATCTGCCTTAGGTCATATCTTGTACAATAAGAAATAGTAAGGGCCTTAGAATATATAACAGCAGGCATTAGAAAATCTAGATTTCTCTTTCCTAAATGACACACACACACAGCCAATAATATGCACATCACAATCCAGTATTAGCTACGCTTAAGGATCTTGCTATCAGTAACAAAAAAGGAAGATAACCCTCCTTGATCTTGAAATGTTGTTTGTTAAGAAGCTGAAACTCGAGAATCAAGAGCCTACAATGTTTCATCCTGTCCAAAAATAGTAACATTCTGTTTTCTGAAGAAAAAAAAACCCCCAATAAAACAAAGACGACCTACTTGCATTCGGATATCTGTTTCGATTAGGCAGTGTTGTACTAAAATCCAAGTCCAGTGCACTTAGACATGCCAGTGGACACTGCAATGATTCATTTCCAATGGCATCTTCCCTGGTCAACCTTTTACTATGCATTAGCATCAGTGACAGGGCATGTTTGATAAATGTCTCTGTCCATGTGAATTTTGTCCACACTTTTACCTGCGTCAAAAATAGCTAATATGAGTTTTTCAAATGATTCTGTCCATGCTGGAGACATAACTTTGGCACCATGTAGGGTCTGCAAGCGTAAAATTGATGTGATCCAGAGAGACTAAATCAGTTTGGACTGAACTAACGTGACTTATCCCGACAAGTTAGCCAAGCCAGGTAACGTTAGAGTGGCAACCAATAACCTTGCTAATCCAGTTTGTCTTTACTCAACTCGTGGTGCTACTGCTAGACTGGCCGGCTCGCTCGCAAGCGTTGCAACTGTTGAAGGCAGGGCAATGTAAAATTTTACTTCCGCAAATCAATATAAATACTTAGTAAAAAATATATTATAGTAGCCCACAATAAATATTGTGGACAGAAAGTGTCCTAACGTGGAGTTTTAATGTGATATACTGACTTTTTGTGCATCTTTAAAGAGTATCCCTCCAGCATTTCATCAATAATGACAGTCGGACCCTGACGGCACTGAAGACAGAGCCTTTACTGAGCATGCAGTTATTTTAAAGTTATTGGGTTCTGAAACATTGGTCCCCATGCAAGTTAACAATGGCTCATTTATGGCTGTTGCACAAGACCTAGACATTAATATGCAATGAGTTTAACTGCATGCTCTACACTGCTGACTTAGTTTGTCCTTTTTCATGTCATATTTAAAAAAGTTCAATAATGCTCCTCTTTCTGTGGTGTATTGCTATAGAATTAAAGTTTCTTGTGGACTTTTGCAACTAAACGCACTTGTAGATTCCCAGGCATATTGACAGCATTATCCGACTCAATGGTTAAAAAAAGAAGGGGCCCTGAATCCAGAATACAGCCTCTCTCTTCTTTTTCTTTTTTTGAATTTTACATCAATGGTGGGAGCTGTGAAATGTGATTTTATTTTTTTATTCCTGACTTCTTGACTCAAACTTCAGCACTGCTGACTCGAATTTCAACTCAGACTTAAGTACTGGTGACTTGGGCTTGAGTTCTTGACTTCACGACTGGTGGACCCGGACTTTAGTCCCAGTGACTCGAGACTCGACTTGGACCCGAGGTTAAGTGACTTGCCGACAACACCTAGCTGGCAGGCGCAAAAACAAACAATGGCAGCCTTTTAGTTTTCGCTCAAATACTATAACGCTCCGACACCCCATCGCCATGTGTGAGCAGCCCGACGGGGACTTAGCCGCGTGTCACTTCCAACTTCACACTCTTCTGCAGGGAAGCCCATGCACAATGAAACACAGCTTTTGACATTCCAGCCCTGCGACATTTATTGGGGCTTATTTGGGGGGGGGGGGGGGTTGCTTGAGCAGGTCTGGATTGGCGTCTGTGTCCAAGTAGTCAGAGGGACACAAAGCTTTTCCCCCAAAGCTGGGTGCTCCCAAGCCCCACCCACTTAGGAAAGCGGGGACGTGAGGTGGGGTGTAACATGTACAACCGATTCACTGTCTGACTCGGCTCCAGACCAGACAGCGGTTGGCCTGACACGCGGAGACGCTCGGCGTCTCGGCTCTGGAACAGCAGGGGATCGAGTCGGTTAAGATTAGGATGAGACGGAGGACAACAATCAATAAAAATAAAAAAAAGTTCAACTCCAAGGGCGTGTAATGGTCTGCCGTTTCGGGCGTGCACTTCTAATTAAGAAGTCAGGCGATGGCTTCAGGGGCCGGATAGGGAGTTGCAGGAGGCCTTTGCGGTAATGATCTGAGACGGCCCTGTTTAAAGTGCAGATTAACAGGCAGTAAATAAGAGAAGAGCACCCCCCTGTCTGTTGTGCTGAGCTATGCGCTGTTTTTTTATTTAAAGTACCCTCTGTAATACTGTAGTAGAAAGTAACAGACTAACAATACACATTGCGCATATGAGTACGCACACAGAAACACTTGTGCACACACACATCCATGTTCTCACACACACACACACACACACACACACACACACACACACACACACACACACACACACACACACACACACACACACACACACACACACACACACACACACACACACACACACACACACACACACACACACACACACACACACACACACAAGACCTAGACATCAGAGCATTGCAATTGCCCTCTCCTGCAATGGTGGGCTCTCAAGAATACCTTTTGTGCCTTTGTAGCAACAAGATAAGACCCTGGGGGAAATGCCTCTGTGTTCTTTAACAGACTCAATCCCCCAAGCCCCTAACCCCCCCCTACACACACACACACACACACACACAGCAGGACAGGAAGCAGCCTTGCAACTTTGGGCTTCCTCCTCTGTCGCCCCCCCAAACATGAAGCCCCCCAACCCCATACACGCACTTCAGATAAGAGCGTTCTCAGGCGGCACCTCCCACTGCCTTACTTGATTCCGCTATCATTACCATCGTTTTATTCCGGTTTGGTCTACCCAGCGGGCTGCTGACGATCCCCGTGAAGAAGACACTCCATCTCTGTCAGCGCGACGCCGTCGTCTGATTTATGTCGGACACGACGGGAGCAGGCCTCAGGTGGGTGAGGAACAATGAACCGTCCTCAGAGGGGGGGGGGGGGGGGGGCTCAGCTTGAGCTCTCCCCACAACAATCAGGAGAAAGAGGAGGTTTCTCCTCTCCATGGACCGGAGATGACACTTATAGATTGGTCGTGGCAGGTTATTAATAGCTTCAATTTGTCAAAAACGGGCGTAACGAATTTTGTCACGACTGGGGGTTCTCTGGGCAGGTGGGGGGGGGGGGGGGGGGGGGTGCATGGGGTATGGGGAGGTTGGCAGTGTTGGGGTGGGGATTCAGCACTCCTCATAAAAAGTCGTCCCATCCAATATTGGTCCATCTCTCTTTTCTGCGCTCAGTCAGATCACACTTTTTCACTCATTGGTACGATCCATTTAGAAACATTTCCTGCCATGAATGTTAATACAGATGGCAAGAATTCATTAGCACTTATATAATAACATTTAACATGTTCTCTTGCACATCAACTCCAGTGGTCTTCCTCATTAGACTAAAACCGAAAATACTCACGGAATATGATCTTTACATACGGATACATTCCCGATTACATTTCTGGTGCTTTCGGGCTTCTGTTCATACAGCACGAGTAACGTTTCCCCAGGGTGATCTTCCTCTGCTTTTAAATACAACATCTGCTGTGAAAAGATTAACATGGTCAGGGTCACTTACATCTTACCTGTTAAATTTAAATTATGCTGGAAAAGAAGGTACCTGAGTAGTCTACATAGAGAGCATGTGTTGATTAAGGCACAAAAGCATGAGATGTGCCACTTGGTATTTTCTGGTGTCATTTGCTGCATCAGTGTGACATAACTCACCTTATGAACAGTGGCATTAATGGCATAAGCATTTATGAATGATTATTAAGTGCTTTTGAAGGAGTCACATAGTTCTTATGAAGGATCATTCAAATAAGTATTGCCAAAGTGAGGAATTGAGTGAGATGCACGGTGGAGAAATTTGCAAATTCATTCACTTAACTCCTTTGCGTAGAAAATGATGCCGGCGGAACCTTTTTGCTCAACTGAAACATTTGTTGCTACTGCAGCCAAACTATTATTGTAAATCACAAACTTGTGAGGGTTTGAAGCGCTACTGCGATGAGCCAAACACGACAAAGAAAAAAGGGATGAAAACTTCCCGGCCGTAGCCAAATAAACACCCTTGGAAAACGGGATAGCCACGAAACACGGGCAGTATGAAGAAGAAAACTCCTCGGCAGAGCCAAACAATAAACACCCTAATGAAACGGGATAGCCAAGAAACTGGCGAAAGTAAAGAAAGTAGGAAAGGCAAGAACAGGAAAAAACAAGGCACCTTCGGAACGTGACTATAACGCCCGATAACTGGTGAAATAAATTAAAATAAAATAAAACCTCACTCTCAGAGACAAAGAGAGTAGGAGAGGAAACGACAAAAGAAAAGTAAGGGAACTGAAAAACAATCCCCTGAGTTCAGGCAGTCTAAGCTCTACTGCAAAAAACAAAAGAACAAATCTTTTTAGGCAGAGAGAGAAATAACTAAGCCCTGACATTCGTAGGAAATGAAATGATTTTGAAGCGCCCGGAAGCGGAACTCAGGGGATTAAATACCTGGCGCCAGGTAAACCAGGTGAAAAGAATAATTACCTGGGTAAAACTAAATCCCGCAACGGAACGCCGAAAATCCGATAGATCGGAAACGTGGTTTAGGCGTGGAAAGCGATAAATAGGTAGGAGACCATGACAAAACTCTGTTTTAAATTTATTGGTAGACGGTTCGTGACGATTTCTGCCGAATATGGAGTTTCTAAGTGTCACTATTTCCCCGTAGCAAGTCCATTTAACAAGCAACCCCCCACCTAGTCTGTACCTACCCATGCGTGACATAGTGGACAATAGCGTCTATGTTTGAGTTCATAAATATATTTACTCATCATATAAAATTAGAATAACGTCATAGCAACGAGATAAACCCAACAATAGCCTGATCGTATGCCAGAAAAGCCGTGAAAAGCCCTGCTCACTCAAATGCAAAATAAACGGTGAAAGTACTGTCTCATTCTACCATGTATTCTACTAGCAATATATACTACTAAATATGAAATAAATATACAATCCTACCATTGGTTTTACACATCGAGATGTTCCTTTCAAAATTCAGTGGTCATTTATTGTCTGGTACAATCGGTTTGAGAAGTATACAACACTTTATACTGCTATTACACTATCTGAAACGTCGCTGTGTAATACCCCCATGCCTGTCTCATTCATTACAGTTAATTCTGGTTTAATTGTTGGCTTTTTTATCCAATAGAGTACATTATAACCTTAGCAACGGCATATACCAAGTCTTTTTGGGTGCTTTGAGCAATTTACTACAGCCCAGTGTAACAGCAGTTTTCGTTTTAACTGTCTAGTATTACGCAATAGAATACGCTTTAAGGAGGGGAGTTTCCCTTTCCCGATATGTAAGTATTTTTGCGTCTAAAATGCCGTTGGTCTCGCTGGCTACATATGTGCGTTCGTGTTTCCACTGGATCACTGTCTTTCCAATATGTTTGATAGCCCTATTGTTATTTTCGCATTTTGAGTGCAGTTCACATACTGTAGTGCAATCGTTAAATGTATTTTTGTATATGTAGGCTACCGATGTTCATTGAAGATAGAACATTTGGCAGCATTTTGCAGATGGTGGAATACTATTTTATGTTCATGTTATCTACATAATATAGGCTATGGCATATACTTGTCTCTTAGGGCATGACAAATGCTCATTCCAATTTACTGTTCGCTGATATGTGGTAGATTAAGGTAAAAAATTCCTTGGAGTCATTATGAATAGGAAAGTAAATAAAAAACTACAGAAAAATGCAATCCCAGGACAAAAGTATACATACTGTAGAGTACAGGGACAAGTGATGTTTTATTGAGGTACAAGAGTGAATGATTATATACCATATTTAGGTGTATGTAACACTTATATCAATTTTTTTTTTATCTTAAGCCATCAGAAGGAGCAAATGTGTATGTGTTTAATGGACAAAACTAATTTTATTTATTTTATGACATGTTTTGCATAGGGGTTTTGGACCCATAGATATCTACCCCCCTATACTGATGAAAATATGTAATTCCCACTTGGAAATTATGCAAAAGTGAGTTTTATGAGCCAAAACTGTTGATTTGTAGTTAAATATATCATCTTTTTTTATTTATTTACAGCAGTGCACAATTTAGCCATTTGGATAGATTTGGAGACACTAATGGACAACAGTACACTGCTATATTTTGCATCATAGACCTTTAGTAGTTCTGCATATCATCCTTAGATTTTGCAAAACTTGTGGACATGGAGTTTATGATCCAGGAAATGTACATATATTACGGATTTCACTTATGTAGCTCTCAGCAAACTAAAGAAAAACATTTTTTTCAAATTTTTTTCCAAAGTTTCTTTGCATTTGTGGCACTTTATTTTGACGTAAATTATGAAAATAAACAAATCTAAGTTTGTATTGTAAATGGTACACCTGTCTTGTTTCATTTAAGCCATTTACCATGTTTATGTGATGCTCACACCTGGAGTTATAAAGCCTTAAACAGAGCACCCCCTAAATAGGTGAAATTTGCCATCTGCGCCAAGGGGTTAATGTGAATATTAATTGGGTTGCATTGTTAATTACCTCATTTAGGGTTCTTGGGCTGTCCAAGAAAATGGATGAGAAAAGAATATAACCTTGGATGATTTATTTTTTGTTATTATTTATCAAGCATTCAAATACCAAACCTACTGATTTATTATGGATCTTGATCTTGGGTATGCTTAATCATTTGGTCTTACCCTTACCATGTAATATTTTCCTAATGTATACGGTGGGATGAGCCATGCTAATTTTATCCTATTAGGGCCACGGAAGTTGCCTGACGTTTATGGTATGCACAATGTTTCACCACATGTTTACAAGCTGAGTCTAAAATGCAGGCTCCGTGTCCTCTCCAAAGTCAGAACTCCAGACAAGTGCTTAAAGGAAATGGGGCGGGGTGTAGTGTCCCGGGCTGTTCTGCTCCATGAGGCATGATACCAGATGCCACTGATCCAAAACTACCAGCGATGGATCTGTCAAAAAAATAATTATAAAAATCCTATCCCCATTATGCGGAATGAAATTGACTTTTTAAAAGCCCCTCAGTTATACTAATCGCCAGGAGGCTCTGCGCGGGTGAATCTATCCCTGTAGCTCCCCGTTTATCCCTGCACATTAGTCAGACGACCGCCATGCGATTCACACGCTAAAGCATTCATGACCTTTATTAATCAGAACTCAACTCAAAAAGGGACACATCTTGTGTTATTTCAGTCGGTTACAAACGAGCACATAATGTGACGTTCTCCAACTAATTTAACGAACGGAAAAACAGCTGGTGTATGTGATATGACATTACCATTTTGGCAAGTAACCTCGTTAAAGTCCCACGGACTGACGTCAACCGACATTCGGGGGCTCTGGAGCAGTTTTGTCACGTAGCGCGAGGCAGCCAGGCAGGAGCCAATCAGAGCAAACATCAGGGAAACATGACTGCCCCTGCCTCAGCTTGCCCTCAACTCCTTCCAGTCGCTGAAGCTCTGCAGCCATGGTAACAGCAGGCTAGTTCCTGTTGGATCTCCAAGGCAGAGGGGCAACCCCCTCAGGATGAGTGTTCCAGATTCTGAAACCCCCTTGAACTGCTCCTCCTCTCCCAGAAAGATAGTCCTACATTAAAATTCTCAGGGTTCCAGCATTACCTGTTATTTTTACCCCACCAACCCATGCTCCCCACACCCCCCCTACCACCACCAAGCCTCAACGCCTCAGTGCTCTTCTCTGGACCATGTTTTCTTTATATAAACATGGGCCAAAAACAATTTGACAAACTTACTACCTTGTGCTTGTGAATTCCAACCTTCCTTTCCGGCCCTCCTGTAAAATTGTGCTATCTGTGTGCACTCTGCAATGAGAGCAGAGCCTAAGGAAGACTGGACAAAGCTATTTCATTAGAGTGGATTACACAGCCGTTGTGAGCGAATTCAGGTGTAAACATTGCCTTCTGATTCTCTGCAGTAAAACCCAAAATCCACCAAGGGCCTTATTTACTAAGACCTTTAGAAGGGTGCAAAACCATTTAGCACACGCAAAACCAATAACTTGACCAATGATTGGTCATGGAATTTGTTTTGCACCAATCATTGGTCATGTTATTGGTTTTGCGTGTGCTAACTGGTTTTGCACCCTTCTAAAGGTCTTAGTAAATCAGGCCCCAAGTGTACAAGACAGCCCCTACCCCCTGTCAATCAAAGTGGTTGAACTCACAGCCCCTGAATCAACGCAATGTGCAATCCCTCTGGTAAACAATGGGGACGAACGTGCAAATTTGGCGACCGATCGCACAATCTCTCGGGTGGTGTGCGAGCAAACGGCAGCAGCAGCAGACTGCACGTTCATGGCTATCGGGCCAGCGCTATCAAAGGCATGACTGGGCCTTTAATCACTGCAAAGCTTGGGGAGCTGAACACAATGAATGCGAGCATTTATAACTGCTAGGTCGAAACCGGCGGCCATTTTGTCTTTGCTCCGTCTGCCGTTTTCGCCCCTTCGTTTCTCCGGTCCTCTCCTGCCTCTCCTCACCTTGTCCAGAGAAAAAACTGTTGGCCTGGCCTGGACTCAGCCAAGAACTACTACCTCAATATTATTATATAATTATATAAATACATGAAGGATGCATGTATTGCAAAACCACCCCCATGTGTTGCAAATATGGGGAAAAGCAGAGGTGCAAGCATTATCGGGCCCTTGACTGCGCTGTAATTATCTACCCAACTTATTTATGTAGCCAATACGCTGTTAATGTAACCTTGTGTTGTTATTGGCCTTTATTTCGCCACTATTATGAGTAGACATACACACACACACGTAAGAAAAACACATACATGCATACACACACACATACTGTACACACACAGACACATCTGAATGATGGCAGATAGTAAAGAGATCAATCTCTTTACAGGGAGAGACAGCATTCTACGCATGTGAAAAAAATTAATCCCTCGACCCCAGCCCTACACCAAAATTTTACAACGACAAGATAAAAACGATAAGATCATGAAAAAAGACCTCAGTCGGTTGACGAATACTGGTAAATTTTCTCTGCGTTCTGTCACAAACATTGAATATTTTCATTAAAGATCCAGCGTGAGTATCAAAACTGAGGCAGCGCACCATGTAAAGTGTCAATGATACAGCCATTCAAGTGCCACGTGAAAGCTTTACCAAAAATATGCATCAATGTTTCAGCCAGAACAATATGATTAATACAGCTGTCAGCAGGGCCAAGAAACAGCCAAGCAACTGGAGTTCATATCAAATTCATTCATCCATCCATTATCTAACCCCCTTATTCCTGGTCAGGGTAGCATGGGGGGGCTGGAGCCTATCCCAGCATGCATTGGGCAAGAGGCAGGAATACACCCTGGACAGGTCGCCAATCCATCGCAGGGTACACACACCATTCACTCACACACTCTCACACCTATGGGCAGGTCTCCAATTAGCCTAACCTGCATGTCTTTGGACTGTGAGAGGAAACCGGGGTGTTCATATCAAATCAAAACATAAAAATGATTCTGAACACATTCAACAGCACAAGTTTAGCAGCCTCAGAATTTACAATTGAATTTTTATCTATCGCCTCCTAAACTTTGAGAGTATCACATTAATCACATTAGACATTATAGTATCAGCTAACACCTTCATGATTGGTACATCATATCATGCCTGTACGATTTCCCTTGACCACTTCAGGATCACAGAGAGGTTGACCACTCTGAGGCGAGAATAAGCCACTGTCCAGAGAAGGGAGTTGCCTCATGCTACACACATCGACACGGTCCAACGGGTCCTCGTTGATCTGCGGATCAAAACGATTGAGGGGAAAAAAGGAGTTTCTCTGAATCAGACATCCTGAGAAACGGGAGGTTGAATTATTATTCTTTTTTTTATAATTCCCCCATCGGCTTTCATTAAAATATCGTCTTATCATCTTCTAATTATCTTTAAAAATTTTGTACAAAAGTGTTTTGTATCGAGCTATCCTGGAAACACCGCATGTCATGTTCGGACCTTATTGTTTTGGAACTGCTTATAGCCGGGATTCATCATATTAATCACCCATGGCACTTAGTTATTGGAAGAAGGTCCATGTTAACATTTCCGATCTGATTCTGTATAGGTCCTGCAGGGCAGGGTGTGGCAAAGGCGAAGGGCGCAGGTCTTAAATTAAACTTTTTTTTAAAAAGTAATTTATTTGCAAGGCAAATGTGAATATTTATCACTAAAAAGTGGTGGGTAAGATTAATTTACTGAACTGCAATCAAATCAAACTGTTTGGAAAATTAGATTGGCATGAAAAGACTGGTAATTAAATATTTAGGTCAGAAGTAGGCAACCCTGATTACCATTTATGTCTCTTTGTTCTTTGTATGTTATGGTCTTTGTTCCTTTGATCATAAGAACTTGATGGATGATTGAAAGTCTGAGCTTGAATATTCTGAATGGTGAAATGCCGAGCGCCTCCAGCACATGGTCACCTGCATTCATTAAACCTGATTCATTAAAATTAATCCAGTTATATAGTTACAGGTTGGGAAGGAGCAGCTCTGGCACTCCAGGACCAGGGTTGCCTACCCCTGATTTAGATGATTAAAGCATTAAAATGACTTGCGCATAATCACATAAACCAGATATAGTTGCACTGACAACAGAAATGCCCTGAAAATGGTACCCGAGAGGACTAATGTGAAAGGATAGGGTGAGAGTGTATCTCAGTGCACCAGAAGCACTGACTGGTTACACAACACACTGCCCTGGCTCAGAGAGCAAGTATACTGACAGCTAGTGTTGTAGGCATGGGGGAGGATATATTTTGCATTACAATCCAACAAAACCACTACGATGTTCTGTAAAGATACAATAAAATGCTCTTTGTACAGTAAAATATAGAGTGGGAGTAGATGGGCTCACTAGATGCCAAGACTGCAGATGGAGAATTTATATCCATCCCCATGGATTGAATCTAATTGACATCGCCCTTTGAAACGCAATTATATGCAACTGCTAATTGTTTTCAAGGCAAACTATTTTTCCCTCCCTGATGTTGGTTATTGCCAAACTTGTGTTAGTTAGTGTTTGTGAATAAAAAAATAAGTTATTGCACTTAAATGTCAAAGATTAGGACAAATGTTGACTGAACCCAGGCCTCTGTTAGATAAATTTAATTGCATTTGACTCTGACGTGTTGGTGTGTACAAATTCCACGTCAGGGGTAATTAATATGAATAATATAGAGTTTATATAAAATAAAGGAAGAGAGGGTCACACACTGATTGCATGCATATCTCCCATAATTTGAATCGACTCATTGATTCGGTTGACATTTGAAACAAAAGCAGCCGCCATTACTCATTTGAGCTTTGCGGTTACTGACATCAAACATGTCTTCCCTTGGGCTATAATGATAACATATGTTCTTGATACAACATAGAACTTTGCTCCAATTCAAAGCATTGCATCGAATGACATTTACACATGATGCAATCCTTTCTGTTCGCACTTTAAGTAGGTAAGACACCAAACATGATTGCATCCCTGTGAGGCTAAGCTAAAGAAAAGCATATGACCAAAAGCTGGCATTTTGAGCAATAACTAGCATAATGATAAAGGGTATAGCAATAGTTAGGGATTGCAGTGATATAGCAGGGGTTTTAGCTTTACAGTAAGGCCACCTACATGTGTAGCATCCACCCACCTCTTTGTCAACGCGATGAAGCTGTGTATCTTTCTATTGTTTTTTAATTAACTGATTGTGTAAACAAAAATTACAATGCTATGATCTGTAACGGCTGACATGATTAATGAGAAACGTGGAACTGCTTCTTGACAAGGCGATGCTTTTATTCGATATCTTTGTTCTTGGCATTAACATCATCCAGGGAGAGCACTGGGGCACCCTTGTGTTACACCATCCATTAATTAATTACCGCAAGATGCTGACAAGTGCTGGAATGCCATTTGTCCCATATTAAGCACAAATATTGCTGAAGCTTCATTACCTCCTTACATGGCACAACCTGAACAACTCCCCAACTGCTTTAGTCAACTGTATTCACTGCAGTCATTGGGGCAACTTTTGTGTGGAACACACACACAGCATTTAAAGGCTCACTGAACTCTAACAAGTTAATACTGCAACCATAATATGGTTTTGTTAACTGCCTCAGAATTGAATACAGGTGTAGTAGAGGTGAAATGTTGCCTATGGAGAGGACAAGGAGGGCCCTATCTTACACTCGGCGCAAAGCGGCGCTAACGCAAACGCAAGTGTCTTTGCTATCTTACACCCGGCGCTAGGTCCATAATAACGCCTAACGCTTACGCCGTCAAACTAGCATTGCGCCATTAACTAGTCTTGCGCCATCATTAGTGAACTGGGTGTGTTGGTCTTAAGATGAGGAGTGGCCAGGATTCTTTTTGGCGTATTGCTATCTTGAGCCAGCAGAAAGCGCTTGCGCTAGAACCACCACAAACCTGGTCTAAAGTCATGTCGCAGTTATTTACATGCTATTTTAACGGCGCATATAAGTGCGTCTACATAGGCGTGTGCACAACGCGCATACCCTCCTGTCTGTTACACACAGGGGCGTGCACAGGCATGACTAAAATATCTAGATCACAACGTGAAATATTATTATTGTGTAGGCTATATCAAAAATGCATAATAATAAAAGGTTCCATAGGTCCACATACCTTTCCCTCAGCGAAGGGAAACAATGACACATTACATTGCTCTCAGCCCACTCCATCAACATCCAGGCGATGTGCGATGGTACGGGACAATGGCTATCCATTAAAAAGTAGCTGATAACACCTATAGCTATCAAGCCTAATGCGCGAATGGTCTTTGCACCTAATGCGTGAATTGTCATTCAATGGAAAACTCGCGCACGGCAATAGACGGACATTTAAGTTCTGAAAATGCGCTTCAGATGTCATTACAATACAGCTCTGTTTATCTTTGAATACAGCCTGTAAGTAAATAGAATGGTTTGTGACTGAAAAAAGTTCAAAACCTTGTCCAGTGAATATTGCATTTATTGTTTTTCAAATAGCCTAGGCTACAGCGAATTCGCTGTGCATAAGGTTTTTTTCGATAGCCTATGGTTAAAAAACGGAGATGTCACCATGTTAACTAAATTGTAACCTTAGCTATTCTTCGTCCTTCATATTTTTTTAAATTACAGTGACCAGGGGCCCTATCTTACACCCGGCGCAAAGCGGCGCTAACGCAAACGCAAGTGTCTTTGCTATCTTACACCCGGCGCTAGGTCCATAATAACGCCTAACGCTTACACCGTCAAACTAGCATGTTTGACGGCGTAACTCTTGCGCCATCATTAGTGAACTGGGCGTGTTGGTCTTAAGATGAGGAGTGGCCAGGATTCTTTTTGGCGTATTGCTATCTTGAGCCAGCAGAAAGCGCTTGCGCTAGAACCACCACAAACCCGGTCTAAAGTCATGTCGCAGTTGTTTACATGCTATTTTAATGGCACATATAAGTGCGTCTACATAGGCGTGTGCACAACGTGCATACCCTCCTGTCTGTTACACACAGGGGCGTGCACAGGCATGACTAAAATATCTAGATCACAATGTGAAATATTATTATTGTGTAGGCTATATCAAAAATGCATAATAATAAAAGGTTCCATAGGTCCACAGGCACATACCTTTCCCTCAGCGAAGGGAAACAATGCCACATTACATTGCTCTCAGCCCACTCCATCAACATCCAGGCGATGTGCGATGGTACGGGACAATGGCTATCCATTAAAAAGGAGCTGATAACACCTATAGCTATCAAGCCTAATGCGCGAATTGTCTTTGCACCTAATGCGTGAATTGTCATTCAATGGAAAACTCGCACACGGCAATAGACGGACATTTAAGTTCTGAAAATGCGCTTCAGATGTCATTACAATACAGCTCTGTTTATCTATGATTACAGCCTGTAAGTAAATAGAATGGTTTGTGACTGAAAAAAGTTCAAAACCTTGTCCAGTGAATATTGCATTTATTGTTTTTCAAATAGCCTAGGCTACAGCGAATTCGCTGTGCATAAGGTTTTTTTCGATAGCCTATGGTTAAAAAACGGAGATGTCACCATGTTAACTAAATTGTAACCTTAGCTATTCTTCGTCCTTCATATTTTTTTAAATTACAGTGACCAGGTTTCCATACTCTCACCGTTTAAAACCCAGCTGATTTCACCCGTTATTCATTAACTGAACAAAACGATTTTAAAGAGAACTAAGCGTCTAATTAGAAACTAAAACAAATTTGCAGCACGTTACACAATTAATTCACAATTCATTTTAATGCCATTCTCTGCACGTGAGCTGCATGTTCTGTTTCCCCTGCTGTAAGTCGCACGTTTAACGGTCTTCCTGGGAAAGTGGATTGTTTTAAAGGATTACGCTACGAGTAAAACAGGTTGGTCACATTTCCATAAACAGGACATTATTAAACAAGGGGAAATATGCGTGAACTTATGGGTTGCGAACCTGACAGCTTTATTGTATGGCTATTTAGTGTCATCATTAAGGCAAAATAACGGTATGTATGCAATATTAGCCTACTATGCAGGTAGCCTAATGAACTTTGGATGAAGCTTGAACTTCGAGAACTCCATGAGAACAGCCTCTTGGAATTGATGTTTGACACTTTCATTGCATAATCAAACGAAATTCGCTGAACAAGCAGGCTAATTTAGCGTTTTCTAAGGTGAGACTGAAGCCATTGATAGCTTATTCTCAGCTGTTGCAGGTCCTTTTAACGAAATTTAACCGCACATATTTTGTAAAATAACAGCCCTGTCTGGAATTACCGGGAACTCATAGGCTAATGGTTAGTCCGAATAATATTGATCATACTCCATTTAGCCTATTCCTTGATCACACTAAACACGCACGAGCATGTCTGTTTCGCCATCATAAGCAATCCGCCAAGGTGGAAAAGCAGGCTTTTAAAGGGAATGGGATATGACATTTTGATTGGTTTATTGAATGTCACGCCCAAGACACACCTATAATTAATGAAGCGACTAGGTTCAGCCCAGTTGCGCCATGCGCCGTGCTTAGCGCCAAAAAAACACGCCGTTAAAATAGCAAAAGTGGACTTGGACACGCCCGAAATGGACTTAGCGCCATGCGCTTAGACTAAGCGCCAAGATCGCCAAGATAGGGCCCGGAGTGTTCTTCTTGGTTAACTGAGCAGAGACCATTGATTTGAGGAAGAGTTTCAGAAAGATGTGTTCAGACATATTATTCAAGCACTGAATGGGAACATATGCCACAGAAAATGAATAATTTTCTCCAGTTACAATAGAGAGATTGTAAAAAGAAATTCAGGCCATCTGAGAATTAACTCACAATCAACCAACTGTTAGCACACTGCTCTGGAAGGGAAGACAAATTTCCCATAATGCAAACTGTTGAATAGCATACATTTACAGGTTTTGTAATGGACGATAAATTTAACAAGAAAAGATATGCAAAATACATAATTCAGGGACCTGTTACCACAATGGATAATCATCACCAATTAAAAAAAACAAAACAGTCAAAATAGGGCTTCAGATTTCATATGTTTGACAATTAAAAATCATAATCAAATAAATGCATATTGCTGCTGTGTTGATGTTTCGGCATAATAATTAACAATCATAATCAGTCATTATAATTGAATAGCACACAAAAGGTATTTACCCCACATAATGTGCTGAAGCTTGGTGTACCGCTGTTCTGAATTTGTGATTTACTTGTAAGACAAATGGCCCCCAAACCAGAAATCAGCGAGTGATAATGTTTCCATCTGAAGTTGAATGAAAGCGGGGAATATCCATTGTGGGCAAGGAAGACATTTGCATAAAACTAAATCTCCCCTTCTATGTCTCACAGATTTCACAGCACAACCAAACCATTTTTTGATTGCATGCTTTACATCTAATTATCTTGTCAAAACAATGCATAATGTTAGATTGTGGGGGGGGGGGGGGGGGGGGGGGCTGTCGTTAAATTTCTCTGATTTTCCATGGGTAGAAGTTGTTCTGTGAACACTTTTCTTCAGTATGTCTAAGCTGTGGCTTTAGGTCTGTCAGAGAGTATGGGCTGAAATGATGCCTAGTGTCCGGAGAGGGCAAGGAAGGGTTTATTTTTATTCCATCATCTGTTCACCCTGTCATTTACATGATTTGAAATATCAGCTACATTTCTTGAATAACGGTTGATGGCTGCTCTGATTTCCCTGTATATAACCTTTTCCTGTTATATAATCTACGGCTGTAGCTAATTAGAGCCAGGGTAATTGGTGGACAGACTGGTGTACAAGCTGGTGCCCACACCTGCATGGGAATGAAAATCTATGCAAGTAAACTTTTAATTACATGGATGTAAGTTTGAGCTCTATTGTTGTTTTCGCTATATTTTTGGTCCCAGCACAAAGTGTGAATTGTGACTTTGAGAGAGATGAGATGAGAGAAACCCAATGGAGCTGACAAATCTAAGAGCATCCTCAAAAGGATACAAAGTTGACGGGTACCCTAGTCAAAACTTTTTTGTTGAATGCACCAAAATATCATGTGTCACTACAGAAACAAAAAGTTCAAGAAAGTAAAATGGTTTCCTGTTTCTTGTAGTTTACTACAGACTGCTTGTTCCTTCCCCAGGGGAGGTAATAGGGCTGCCAGGATGAATCAAGTCAAAGTGATGTAATCTATCTGCCAATGGAGATGAAAAAAATACAATGTTGTACAACCAAATTAAAATCCCATGCCCTCCGCACCTTATTATGGAATCATTCCCGTAAAAAGTTTTAAATAACTTCCAATTGGTTTCTTACAAACTACGTCATGGTTATTGGCAGCCTCTGCTTGTTATCTCCGTCCTGGTGCGGCTACTTCCGCGTTTGTGGCGTATCTTTCTAGATACGCTTTTAGAAATCCTTATCGGTCGCGTTTGGTTCACCAAACCTTACACTCCCCCTTACAAACTAGTCACAAATGAAACACAAAATTGTAAATTTTCTCTCAGGAATGAATCCATGTTGCAATTATAATTCATAGTAATTTTTTGAGTGGAAATTACCTTATGAAAAAAATCCCAAACCCCACAAAAAGAAAAAGAAAAATCCACAAGTCATTGTGAAATCAATGATAATTTGGGTAATCTCTTCAAAACCTCCACCGACGGCAGCTACTGAGGTTTTTAATAGAAAAAGACCACCCTCCTTGTCATGTGTATCCTTCTTATGGGCTGCCTGAAGATGCCGGAAAGATGCTAAATATTCAACACGCCAAACAACTTCCATGGTTTGGAAAAATCTAGAACAGATGCTTTCTACTGACAACAGACAAAGGCATGTTAAATTATAATTGTATCACATCTGAACTGAATTGAGTGGGAGCTAAAGTGAGCTGAATCCAATCATATCGAATCAGATTGAATCGTATTGAATTGCTGCATTTGTAAGTGTATTGTAGAATAGCACCTTGTATCAAGATGCATACTGAATCTTATGAGAGGGAACGAAGCCCTTCCAATAAGTTACTGATATGTGTCTAATGGCATGATTACAACTGAATCCCAAAACAAAATTTTACTGCAAGGGTTTACTGTTTGCTTCCTGTTTCCTGTTAGAGTGTTCTCAGTGCAATATCTGGTGTGGTGGCGCACGCTGAAATGAGGAAGTGACATTGATTTATCCGCTTCATCCCCAATGGGCACTTTTGCTTTTTTTCAGGGTTCAGGGGAAACGCCATCTCTAACTTTTGAGGGTCCTTTCAAATGCTCAATCCATCCTTGTCTGCGGTGGCACGGTCGCAAAATAATGGTCATACCATACTAAATAAGGTTCAGAGAATGCAAGCAGGGATTATACAACAGTATCAATTAGGATTATTCTCGCAATAAGAGGCCTCTTCAATTTGGATCACCGCACATTCCCAAGCCAACGTCTCACTCAATGGGGGAATGCATTTTCTGTCACTCATGCCTTAGAAACGTGTCATTGGGTCATTCCTCTTCTTCTTCAGCAAACACCTGGGTAACAGTACATTTGAGGATACAATGCTGTGCAATCCTGGGCACATTCACTCACTTTTCCCCCATCTGCTCTGCTAAGCGCAGCAGTCCATCCACAAGCTCTTAAGAGCAAGGGACCTTTTGCTCAGCGGGAAAGCTCTGCTCTAGGGGATGTGAGTCTACAGCTTCTTTGTCATTTCAGAGTGCGTACACCGGCATGTATGGGTTGTTTTTACAAGTGTTTGTGTCAGTGGTTTTTTAAAATCATTATTATCGGTGCTTTGCAATTTGTATTAAATGATGGATTGCAACAGAGACGGATTCAATCATAACTGCTAATAGCACCCTCGTCGCCCATTACAAACCTGGTATTATCAGCAGCTGTAATTTCAGGAGGCAAAATTTTTGATTTGTGGTCGAATTAAAAGGTTTGATTGGGCTCAACCCAGTGGGTTAATTTGGTTTTAGGTGGCAGTTACCATTTGGCAATTTGTTTCATCCTTTCCCAGATTTTCAAATCTGCAAATTGCAAATCTGATTTTATTTATGTATGGAGTTGACATGACAAAAAGCTTGTTACAGCTTATTACAGCTATAACTAAATCAGCTTCAACAACATTCTGTTTTTTGTCTGGATAGTCAATTTCATGCTTGTCCAACTGTAGCTTCAAAATATTCAGGCTCTTATCTGTGAATTCATTATAGATTGTTGTTATTGGTTCATATGCTATTATTAATCATGCAACTCATTAAAAAGCCTCTTTATTCATCTGTCACTATCCACTCCTCTTTGATGAGGGGGTTGCATGTTCAGACGTATTTTCATCCTTCATGACTCAGTAATAGTCATCAGAATGAATGTGTAAATTATCATTTTCATTTCTAATAAAACTGACAGGATTGGTCAAACACATAAAAAATAATTGAAATCACATGATCGTTCAAGGATGCTTATGACCAGAAAGTCAACAAATTATACTTTTGGACATTTTCGGCTTAAACATTTGAATAAGACATTGAGAATAAACACATCATTCACAGTTAGTGTCCATTCTGATGTT
Source organism: Synaphobranchus kaupii (assembly GCA_029718625.1). Classification (NCBI taxonomy): domain Eukaryota; kingdom Metazoa; phylum Chordata; class Actinopteri; order Anguilliformes; family Synaphobranchidae; genus Synaphobranchus; species Synaphobranchus kaupii. Next base: position 53,653,451 of record CM056384.1, on the reverse strand, counting down.
TTCACAAAACAAGCCTTCATACTTCGTATGCTTTTGATTATACAAAACAGGATAGAGACCGTCCTCCTCTCACACAGTTAATTGTTTTGGGAACATCTCATGTCATCTTCATCCTCAGCTTCCTCAGCCCCCCCTGACCCAAGGCCTTATGGCCCTGGTTCCACACACACAATCAGACACAGAAGGGAGAAGAGTTTTATTATAGCTTCCAAAGCAGTTCCCTTAGTTCACACCGTCAGTCAAATATCCTGCACAAAATTCCCAGCTCCTGGCAGCACGCAAACTAAGCCAAAAGCAAGGCCACAAGGCCCTCCGGTTATACAGGTTTGTTACGTCCCAGAATCCACCTGTGTTTCAATAACCAGGTGTACAGTAATGGGCGTAACGCTAAGCCACGTTAAACGATAACCACAACCCAAAAGGAGGACCAGTCAAGCACTCCGTGGTATATAAAAGGGTAAACAGATGTTTATTAATATAAATGCATAGGAAGTTATTCTCTAACTAAAGCATGAAAGACTTTACAAGACAAAGAGCAGCCGCAGGGTCTCACTGGACAGCCAGCATGCAGGTCTTCCCAGGTCAGTCACAAGTCCGTTTGCGTTTTGAAAACAGGAACCAAATCATTACTGTCTCTGGGCTATATCCTGCACGTTGTTCCCAAAATTATTATGCTAATACCAACGGCAAGGCGGTAGTCAGCATATTGCGAAAGCAAAGTTGTCATTGAAGTCGTGGAAGTTGGAACTGAAGGAACTCAGGTGGGGACCAGGTATATATCGTCCCGCATCTTTCCAATCCCGCTGCTCCGCGACGGTCCTCGGCATCCCCAGATACGGGCAGCTTTTAAAATCCTGCGACTAGGCGTCCCCGTCTCCACGCATCTCCTGAAGAGGGTTGCCAGGCAACGGCGCGCATCCTTCCACCAGCGCAGCTCCCAGGATCCCCGCGCAGGACCATGACGTCAGCAGCTCCACCTGCAGGGGAGACGCAGACAGACACAGCAGCCCAAAGCCAAGCAAACACAAAGCAGTACGAAAGACAAAACAGAAGGACGTAACAAGGTTGTATCATTTTTATTTTTATAATTACTGAAACTTCCACAGTGTAAAAGAAAAATGCTGTCAACCGGGCTCGCCAAACGGAAGCTGTTTATCCACGTCAGTAACACATCTTATTTTTCTCGGTGAAGAGCCATCTCTAAGCCTCCTCATCAGAATTACCCAGGTTATCTCTAAAATACAATGCAGGTAATTTGTTGTCAATTTATAAGAGGTTGAAGAAACTCTTTTCTGTCAACTTGTGGCTGAGTTGTAGTTTATCACAGCAAACTACCACTCATCCTCATTACAATTTATCTTAAAACTTTAATCAGTTGCAATGTAATAATAATTCAACATAGTGAAATAATGCAACCTTCTCAAATTTGCTCATTTTATTATAACTGGTCTTTTGCTCTGATGATCCGTGCTGTAATTCACATAATCACCTTTGAAAACGTTTTACGCAAAAATCAATTTCATCGCGGGAAGAAAGATGACCAGTCGATACACGTTTTAAACTTCTGCATCATTCAAGAATGATGCCCACTAGAAATGATCTTCATTTTACTTTGTGTTGGAAATTGAAGTGTAATGGCTCTTGCTCTAGAGAAAGCAGATGTGACAATCATAATTTTCCCCTGCTGGGTAAAGGGAGAGAGATTTTACCCTGTTGGGTGAGGAGAGAGCGAGAAAGAGAAAAATGTTTTTGAAATGGATCCAGCAGCATCTGTGCCAGTACATTGGCAGGGATTTTATCTGAAAAGGGCTGGTGTGGGCGCAGGCTTTAGTTTTAGCCCAGCACTACGACATCTGACTATACTTATCAAGGTCTTGATTGTAGACCACGATTAGTTAATTATTTGAATCAGGTGTCATGGCGCTGGGCTAAAACAAAAACCTGCACCCACATCGGCCCTTTTTTGGATAAGATTGGACGCCCCTAATCTAAACATTTGTCATCAGGTGGAAAAGGTATAAAACATACAAACATAGGGCCCTATCTTACACCCGGCGCAAAGCGGCGCTAAAGCAAACGCAAGTGTCTTTGCTATCTTACACCCGGCGCTAGGTCCATAATAACGCCTAACGCTTACGCCGTCAAACATGCTAGTTTAACTAGTAACTCTTGCGCCATCATTAGTGAACTGGGCGTGTTGGTCTTAAGATGAGGAGTGGCCAGGATTCTTTTTGGCGTATTGCTATCTTGAGCCAGCAGAAAGCGCTTGCGCTAGAACCACCACAAACCTGGTCTAAAGTCCTGTCGCAGTTGTTTACATGCTATTTTAACGGCGCATATAAGTGCGTCTACATAGGCGTGTGCACAACGCGCATACCCTCCTGTCTGTTACACACAGGGGCGTGCACAGGCATGACTAAAATATCTAGATCACAATGTGAAATATTATTATTGTGTAGGCTATATCAAAAATGCATAATAATAAAAGGTTCCATAGGTCCACATACCTTTCCCTCAGCGAAGGGAAACAATGCCACATTACATTGCTCTCAGCCCACTCCATCAACATCCAGGCGATGTGCGATGGTACGGGACAATGGCTATCCATTAAAAAGGAGCTGATAACACCTATAGCTATCAAGCCTAATGCGCGAATTGTCTTTGCACCTAATGCGTGAATTGTCAATCAATGGAAAACTCGCGCACGGCAATAGACGGACATTTAAGTTCTGAAAATGCGCTTCAGATGTCATTACAATACAGCTCTGTTTATCTATGAATACAGCCTGTAAGTAAATAGAATGGTTTGTGACTGAAAAAAGTTCAAAACCTTGTCCAGTGAATATTGCATTTATTGTTTTTCAAATAGCCTAGGCTACAGCGAATTCGCTGTGCATAAGGTTTTTTTCGATAGCCTATGGTTAAAAAACGGAGATGTCACCATGTTAACTAAATTGTAACCTTAGCTATTCTTCGTCCTTCATATTTTTTTTAATTACAGTGACCAGGTTTCCATACTCTCACCGTTTAAAACCCAGCTGATTTCACCCGTTATTCCTTAACTGAACAAAACGATTTTAAAGAGAACTAAGCGTCTAATTAGAAACTAAAACAAATTTGCAGCACGTTACACAATTAATTCACAATTAATTTTAATGCCATTCTCTGCACGTTTAACGGTCTTCCTGGGAAAGTGGATTGTTTTAAAGGATTACGCTACGAGTAAAACAGGTTGGTCACATTTCCATAAACAGGACATTATTAAACAAGGGGAAATATGCGTGAACTTATGGGTTGCGAACCTGACAGCTTTATTGTATGGCTATTTAGTGTCATCATTAAGGCAAAATAACGGTATGTATGTTATTAATCAATATTAGCCTACTATGCAGGTACCCTAATGAACTTTGGATGAAGCTTGAACTTCGAGAACTCCATGAGAACAGCCTCTTGGAATTGATGTTTGACACTTTCATTGCATAATCAAACGAAATTCGCTGAACAAGCAGGCTAATTTGGCGTTTTCTAAGGCGAGACTGAAGCCATTGATAGCTTATTCTCAGCTGTTGCAGGTCCTTTTAACTAAATTTAACCACACATATTTTGTAAAATAACAGCCCTGTCTGGAATTACCGGGAACTCATAGGCTAATGGTTAGTCCGAATAATATTGATCATACTCCATTTAGCCTATTCCTTGATCACACTAAACACGCACGAGCATGTCTGTTTCGCCATCATAAGCAATCCGCCAAGGTGGAAAAGCAGGGAATGGGATATGACATTTTGATTGGTTTATTGAATGTCACGCCCAAGACACACCTATAATTAATGAAGCGACTAGGTTCAGCCCAGTTGCGCCATGCGTCGTGCTTAGCGCCAAAAAAACACGCCGTTAAAATAGCAAAAGTGGACTTGGACACGCCCTAAATGGACTTAGCGCCATGCGCTTAGACTAAGCGCCAAGATCGCCAAGATAGGGCCCATAGAGTCCTAAATCACTAGGAAAAACTAGTCAATACCAAAAATATACTGTACCAGGTGCAAAGCTGCACTTAACTGATCCAAGCACCACCTTGCCGACCCACACAATACACAAAACTGACAGTTGGCCCAAGTAACTGCCCATCATGGTCTAAATGTACTGCTTCCTGGGTAGAATGGCTGCTTGTTTTCCATACCTTCCTCCGCCGGTCCCGGGTTCCCGTTAGCCACACCGGAGAATGCCACAAAGCCCCGGGACGACAGACGAATCGGCGGCGGCATTGGCGGTTTCGGCCGAGATTGGCGCCACGCAGCGGCGAAAGAGTGGGTGAGACTCGTGACGGAACGGCAGTGTTACCAGGCCCCCCCCCCCCCCCCATAAGCCCACAGCTCGTACTGCGCTGCTGCGTGCCATCAGCAAGAGGACTCCGCCCCCAAGCCTCGGCTAATTAGCGTGACCGGCTCATACGATGGCCGTTGCTTTTAGGTTAATTAAACAGGAAGCCGAGTTATATTCTTTTGGAGTTGATTTCAAAGTGGTTAATCGTGGTTTTTGAAGTTAAGTTGTGTTTCCGGGGCTTTTCCCCCTTTTTTAATCAGTTTGACTTCTCCTTTCTTATTTTGGAGATGGAGTGATTATGGGGATTAAGACATGCAATAGAGATTTCTCCTCACAGCTGGAGACTGCTTCATTCACCTTGTTCCTTGTGCACACAAGAAACCGTGAATAAAAAAAGCGTGGGAAGTATTTCATATTTTTAAATCATCAATAAAAACTAAATAACACAGATTTTTTTTTTACTTTGCCTTTCCTAAAGCAGACACTGATCACCACTCTGACGGATTAACAGGTGGATTATCCCCTGTAAAGCAATCAATGAATAGTCCCATTCAGTCTCTAGTTTAAAATTTTCATAATCTTTACTGTGCCTGTGACAGCTGCTTTGGGGAAGAAGTCAGGGCAGATTTTCCTTGCCTGTATGGGAAATCTGAAATATGAGCATGCCTTGTCCATAGAAAAGAAATATTACAACCTGTGATACATACATTGTAGTGCAACTAGAACCGAATAACCGGATTAATCCCTCCCCCAATAACATAGCTAAATCAAGATTGGTTCTTACACACTACAGCAAGGTCTGCCTTGTTCATGAAACTCCCATTTTGCAGGTTGTCATGGTTCCACTGCGAAATAGGAGAAACCTATCGTCGTTGCTGAAATTACTTATTATTATTACAGTACCATCTGCTTAATTTGTGTCTTTATAGGGGTAATTGCTGGTTTATTTATGTTGCATCTGCCAACTTTTAACATATATTTCAAGATCTAGATCATCAAAAGTTTGTGTGATGTCGTAGCCTGTAAATCCTTCATTCATAGTTATATAATTGATACTATTTAAGCCTATGACGGGTTAGCTATGATGTCATCGCGTTAACAGCTGGGCCCCGCGTAGGTTGAGAAACCCCGGGCCCCGCCCCGGGCCCCGCCCACCCTTGAGACGGCTCTGCCTATCATCCTGCACACAAATGATTAAATTAAATCAGCCAGCCTAGAATTTATTTTGAACTAAAAGAGCCAGCTGCAGTCAGAATGCAGAATGCAAACACACACACAAGCATGCACACACACACACACACACACACACACACATACACTATTCCTATTGGTGTTCTTATGACCTATACACAAAACGTTTCAGGCATGCTCTACAGACAAATACAGAAAATTCAAAGATGGTTTGCAAAGATAATCCAGACCGAAAACAAGTAGTGAAAGTCACCCTGAGTAAAGTCCTCTGCTAATGAAATTATTATTAAGTAGGACAGGCGAGAGAGTAACCGGCAGCAGATCTCGGGGGAGGGAAAGCGATAGCGGGCCACTCGAGCGTGCCAATACAGGGCCCGGGCGACACGGCGCAGAGGGAACGGGTGCCACCCGGCCTCCTCCAGTGAAGGAGCGGAGGCCTCTTCAACTGGTTACATCTGCGGGGCGTTGTCGGGGACACGCACGCACGCACGCACGCGAGCAGAGCAAACACAAGGGCCCTCGACCACGTCCTGCCCAATCCGAGCTGAGGATGTGAGGACCACCGAACCGTGCCCCCCCCCCCCCCCTCAAACCCCCCGGAAACATGCCGGAGGCTCTTCTCTAACGGCAGCAGCACAGCAGCACAGCTGTGTAATTGCTCACCGGTGTCATGAAGGGGAAGAGAGCGGTAATTCACCACAACAACATTAAGAGCCCTCACCACCCCATGGTCCTCTGAACATAAGGGACCGGCGAATCACGTTCGCTCATTCCAATTTCACACTGATTTACTCACCGTCCTCGCCCCCGCCAAGAGGAGACCCTGTTATTATGACCATTAGCTTCAGAGCCAATCGAATTGATTTAAGTTCTCTGATCTTATTAACTCGCTGCCACATTGTGTGATCTCTGGCCTCCTGATAGGAACGTCCCGTTTCATGTAGGAAGGTTAGCGAGGTAGAGACGGGCATCGCCGTGTATGAACTCAGGGCAAGGGGGAGAGAAAGAACGGACTCCAAAATTCAATTTCTATTTCAGTTAACCTTAATTCCTTAAAAGTTTGCTCTTCAGGCCACAGAACCTGGCGGACTATTCATGCATTCCCCTGGATCCTTCTAGAAACTCTGATCCCTTTTACCAGACTTATAAGGCATTACGATCATCGCTGTTTATAAATCCTCATGTCTATCTGCACAAATTACATTCTGCATTTATGGTCCTGGTTTATCCATCTGAGAGATGAATTATTCATTTTAACAAATGATCATTGTCCAGTTCATAACCTCTGTGAATGCATTATCAATTATTTACCTCACTTTCTCCCCTGTTGTCTGGCCCTGGGCCTTAATACACCCTGCACTCCATCACAGATATGGAAATCTGTGCATCTCAACATATTAACATGCAATATCCAGTCGAAATTATTTCAGCGAGAGTGGTTTCCATCAGTACAAACCGCCCATACATGGATGTGAACGCTGTTTGAATAATAACCTACCAGCATTCTAAGAAAGAACTCTACTCTATGTGGCTACTCTATGAAACAGTTCAAATTTCAACAAAACACTATGCAGCATGACATAATGTATTCTGTATAGTGATGCTATCCGGTCAATAATCAGAAATATATTTTTGGGGGTGGGACCATGCAGCAAGTTTAATATTGCCATTGCATTATTGTACCTTAAAATTAATTAGAGAGCACGCCGTTAATAACAATGGCCTGATGGTGGCAAAAACAGTTGTGTTGTTAGGAGGAATCATTTAGATGGCTTCACATACTGTAGCAACCCACTAGCCAGTTGAAAGTGGTAAAATATCTTTTAGTGAACCAACCAATAACATATCATTACTGGAAGCACTTTACTTGACAGGTCCAGCTGTCAATCAAGATATAGCATCCTCCTTTCTGGAAAGAGGTTAATTGAGGGTTTCCATTGTGATGCGCACATGTTTCATCTATAGAGGATGTTGAAACATCTGAGACGACATCCTTGATGACAGTCGCTACCATTATTCCGCATTAGGCCCAGCTCTTCTGAAACGGCTGCGTTCAAACCCGGCCCTTGTTGACACATTAATTTAGAGCTCTGACGGAGTGCCTTGCTTGGGGAGCCGAAATGCGTTCCCCTGATAAGTTGCTCTTTCAAGATCAAATGCTCATGTGGACGCAGACACAGCCCTGTGAGCTCCCAGGGTTACAGCTTGTTAAATGATTTCTTCTCAAGGTTAAGTGCTTTTCAATTTTCATTAGGAGCAAGTTGCACTCACAAGTACAATGGAGTCTTCCCTTCAGTGAGTACCCTCCACTCTGTTGTCCATTTATCCTTCTACATTGAACTGAAGTTGGTTCCTATTCATCTTTTTTTCTTTTGTTGCTGTCCTTATAGAATAGAATAGAGTAGAATAACTTTTAATTTCCCGTTAGGGAACTTCAGTTGTAGCTACCAACAACAACAAAAAAGACAGTGGGGCAGACCCACAACACAAACAAACATATAAAATAAAGACATTCAACAGAATCATTTTATTAATCAAACTAAGTGAATTAAAGTGGAATACAGCCATGATTAAAAATAGCCCCCGCTGTCCCGAGATGTCCAGTGTCGTTCAGCAGTCCAACACACAAACTCCACCTCCACGACTTTCCTCCATACACGGAGTGTTGCAGTCTCTGTACACAGTTATATAATAGATTGCTGTAAAAAAATTTTTTTTTTTAAAAACACTAATGAAGAGCCAACAGCGGGATAAGTCCATTTGTTATGCATATCTGTCATGGATATCAGTGGTCTCCCTTTCATTTTAATCTCAAATTAAAGAGAGTATCTGCTGTCTCCAAATACAGTGGTTTGATGTGCCTCTGCATTTTAATTAGGTTATATCAATGAATAATTCTGCCATTCACCATTTTGTGGATGGCGTAATTGTAAGCTGTCCTTATGGATGGCGTAATTGTAAGCTGTTCTTATGGATGGCGTAATTGTAAGCTGTTCTTATGGATGGCGTAATTGTAAGCTGTTCTTATGGATGGCGTAATTGTAAGCTGTTCTTATGGATGGCGTAATTGTAAGCTGTTCTTATGGATGGCGTAATTGTAAGCTGTTCTTATGGATGGCGTAATTGTAAGCTGTTCTTATGGATGGCATAATTGTAAGCTGTTCTTATGGATGGCATAATTGTAAGCTGTTCTTATGGATGGCGTAATTGTAAGCTGTCCTTATGGATGGCGTAATTGTAAGCTGTTCTTATGGATGGCGTAATTGTAAGCTGTTCTTATGGATGGCGTAATTGTAAGCTGTTCTTATGGATGGCGTAATTGTAAGCTGTTCTTATGGATGGCGTAATTGTAAGCTGTTCTTATGGATGGCGTAATCGTAAGCTGTTCTTATGGATGGCGTAATTGTAAGCTGTTCTTATGGATGGCATAATTGTAAGCTGTTCTTATGGATGGCGTAATTGTAAGCTGTTCTTATGGATGGCATAATTGTAAGCTGTTCTTATGGATGGCATAATTGTAAGCTGTTCTTATGGATGGCGTAATTGTAACTCATTCTTTATAAACTGCAAATCCTTAAACGAGGGGTGCTCATCAAGGGTCCTGGAAAGCCACAGGGTAAGCTGGTTTTCGGTTTTTACTCAGATCTCTATTGAGTTGATCATTTGGCCCCCCAGGACCAGAGCTGGGGATCCCTCTGTTAGAACATTAGCAAATAATTAGGAAAAACTCAATGGCACAACCCAAATTGAAGTGGAGAACTGAAAACAACAATGCCAAGGGATTAGGGCCAGTGATACATTTAGGGCCTGATTTACTAAGACCTTTAGCGTGTGAAAAACCTTTTAACACACGCAAAACCAATAACATGACCAGTGATTTGGCTGTGTTACTAGTTTTTCATGTGTTAAATGGTCTTCGTAAATCAGGCCCTTAATGTCAAACTCACAGGAGCAATTCACGGCTAGTCTCTATAGGATACTGCCATTTGCTTTACCCCTTCCATGATTTATGAAATGCAGTTACAATCACTGCCAAATAGGATTTCATATTATTCATTTTTTAAGTCATGCATCCAGGAAGACAAATGTTTAAATATTCACAATGAAGATGCATACAGATTACCTCTTGATGTTTGATGCTTCAACTGGTCTATTCTCTCCATACATATATACGCATTTCTCTCTATTCATTTGGCTGCTTGTGTCCACTCTTCAAGCTGGCTGGAGCAGGATGCTCATTTCATGAATCAAGGCTGCATGGAAGTCGTTCCCCCGAGGACTAGCGAGGTGTGACATAATCCTACTAACTAGTAGAAAGCTGCACAAATCTCATATGAAAACTGCAGTCTTCAAGTGATACTCAGTGCTTAATTTGTGCCGGAGCTTGGCAGAGCTCAGCGCCGGAAACTTCTTATTTTAAGCCACCTGCACTCCGGGACCTTCAGCCATCCCATACCTCCAATGTTGTTAAAAACTTTGTCTGCATTTGGAATGGCTCCCTATACCCGTTAGCAGGGCTGCCCAACCCTATTCCTGGAGATCTACCGTCCTGTCGGTTTTCACTCCTACCATAACAAAGCACACCTCATTCGACAGCTAGAGCTCTCATTGAGTTGCTAATTAGTAGAATCCGGTGTGCCAAATTAGGGTTGAAATGAAAACCTACAGGACGGTAGATCTCCAGGAACAGGGTTGGGCAGCCTAGCCCTTTATAGTGCACTATTTAGGGGATTGGTCACGTTGATGGTCTCCAAATTCTCAATTGAGAACACAGAGAATTAGGACATCCTGCAAAATGGCTGATTCCATAAATAGTGATTATATATAATATAATAATAATATAATAGTGCAGTATAAAGCATATAGGGAGCCATTCCGAATGCAGTCTCTGATTACCTAACCCCATAACCTGTTTTGATATCATTAAATGACACTAAGGTTTGGTTAGTTTTGTCTTTTTAATTTGGTCACATAGTTGACATCAGCCTGTCCCTGTCGGCTAGTTAATTTAGCCAAAGAGAACTAACGTTAACTTGGATTTGCTGCTTGGGATAGAGCAGGGATCTCAAACTCAAATCCTGGAGGGCCGCTGTGTCTGCTGGTTTTCGATGTGCTCCTGCACTTAAGTGTTTAATTTAAGTCATTGATTGGCTAAAGAGTATGCACACCATGTTTCCAAGGTCTAAATTGGCTGCTGATTGAAAGGAAATCACAAAAACCAGCAGACACAGCGGCCCTCCAGGACTGGAGTTTGAGATCCCTGGGATAGAGAGTAAAAAGAAACACACAAAAAAAAAACCCTGTTTAACGTGACAACGTCATTAGCCACAAAGCACAAGCTTCAGTTAAAAAGGAGACTAATCTCCCAATTTTTGCAATATTGCCAAAAGTGCAACGTAGTATTTAAAGTTTCTTTGGTAAAGCCACCGCTTCAGTTGAAGCAGAAAAAACATGCGCCAAGGACCAAGCAGAGACCATGCTAGCACTAGCGGTGCAGGTGCAGCAGCTGAAACGGAGGAGTAGAGAGCTGCTGCGAGGCGATGCCGGCGACCCCTCGTTAAACGAGGAGAAGACTTAAAATGATACGGACGTGCTGCCTACAATGTGTACTGTTGAACAGTTTGAAATTCACCAAACCGCTCATCCATTGCTATTCCATTGTGAAAGGATCAAACTTTGGCTGTACACCATGCAGTCAGGTAGGAAAGAAAAAAGATGCGTATGAAGTTAGCGAGAGTGGGTGACATGCACCGTTGCCTCTGATGTAAAGAAACGGCAAAGGGCCTAGCGGGACATGCTCAAAACCAAGGCACACAACTGCATGTAGCATTCTGGACAAAACCAAAGGGAACAATTTAGAGCAGTTTATTGTTAATGCCCCGTCAAAACAAATATCTACCACAGCTAAATAAAATAATATCTCCGCGCACAACTTAAACAGTATAGGCAAAGACACAGGCCAGCTTACACTTTCGAGCACAAAATTGATTGTCAGCAGTTAAATGGCAGAGACATGGGCAGAATTTTACATTCCAGTGTCACATGCTTCGAAATTCAGAACCACACTGCCGAAATGAAGAAAAGAATGTTTGAGAGAATAGTCTTCAAATAGCCACTTTGATTGTGTACCTGAGATTTCAGTTCGGAGTGTCGGAATAGATACACCAGCAAATGTTTTCGCTGACTTAATTGAATTGGATGATTTTGGCATTGCTTTTTGTCGGCATTAGCAGAGTTGCATTTATGTGAACACTTTCTCAGCAAATGCCTCATGGTGCGTCCGTAATGTTCGGACACAAAGCGGGGTCGTGAGCACTGAAGGATTTATTCCCCGACCTCATAGGGTGGCACTGCTCGGCCCACAGGTTAAAGCTGAGATATAAAGCATTACAATTGATGGACAAACTCTATACGCTTTATAGTACATCAGGAAAAAAATCTGATCAAGCTCGATTCTAGATACGAGGAGGGTAGACTTGAGCTTCCGGACCATAATAGGAAGTATGGAAATCCTACCTCACTCCATATCAACACTTCACCTCTGTAGCCTAGAGTGACACAGGAGACAGCTTGTCTCATCAAAGTTAGTCTGATCTAGCCCAGCGCTTGTCTTCTCATTCCTTTGTAAATAATCTTGGTCTGATGTTGTGCGACGCATTGCGGGAACTTTCTAAATTGTCTGCTGAGCTGCAAAAGAGGGACTGTAACACATCGAGCCATCAACAGGGAGGTGAGAGTGTTTGAAGCAATGGCGTACCAGCCATGAAGATATGCACAGCTGAGCAACAAGGCAATTGAAAATAATGTGTTTGTGGGGGTGGCATTGCATGCAGGGACACCACGTGGCAGGATGCTCTGGGTCTTTTCCGCAGTTCAGCAAAAAATATGGAAAGTCACAATGTTGTCGTCGGTGTACGGATACCTAGTGGTGATGACACCACTCCCTTTGCCACACCCTCTAGTGGCAACGAGTGTTCTTATGGTAACTGGGGAAAGAGGGCAATAAAGTTCAGCTCAATTTCCTGTGAAAAAAGGAGGAAGAAAAATACATTTGTATGTTAAATTGATGTTTTTTTTTTACTTAAATGTTCACAAAAGAAATAACTTTGTCAATGTGTTGAGATACCTACCAGAAACTCAGGTGCAATTTAATTTGAAGAGTTCAGAACTGTTTGTTCTTTATAAAAGACAGTGCCTTGTTTCTCTAAAGTACATTATTTCCTAAAAAGTGGAGATGTAGTGATATCTAGTGGTGATTACACCACTCCCTTTGCCACACCCTCTAGTGGGAGTGTCCTTACGATAACTGGGGAAAGAGGTCAATAAAGTTTAGTTCAATTTCCTGCGAGTTTGTGCCAAGACCTGCCCTGTGCACCCCCTCATTCACTAACATAACAGTCGGTAGGACGTGAATCAGACAGAACAGAATACAACAAACTCATTGATTAATTGAAAGTGCTTCTTCAAAAACTACACTGGCCTGTCGAGGCAGGCCCATTGTACGGTGAAACCGAAGTGGATCTCTCTGCCAGCGTTTTGGCAGACGCGTTCCACAGTAAGGAGTTCGTTGACAGTGACAGTGACGGAAAATACGTGCTGAATGAACTTGTGAAGTTGTGAACACCGCCCCCTGCACGTTTCCACCTTTGCATCGCTACTCTTCCCAAACCTCGTTGGGCCACCGCCGACAAAGTTCGACCCAGTGCCTTATGTCAGATCATGGATCGCCAGTGGACGCAGAAGTGACACAGAAAATCTAGCAGCAAGGATGACGCACGACAAGAGAGCTTGGCTGCACTTTGGGCTCTTCTGGTGGTAACGTAAGTCCCTGATTTTCTTACTTGCAATTCCGTGTAGCTAATAGTGGTAGTACAGTCTGTATAAAACAGTGCGCGAGAATGCGCGTTATTTATTTAGGAGTGTTATTGTTATGCTGATTGGAGCTTACGGTTTATGACGTTACACATAACCTTTGGCGCTGCGTTCCGGTATACCCAGTTCCTGTCCTCAGCAAAGAGAAAGTCAGAGGGTGCATCCCAATAGCTCCTCACCTCCTTTCATCCACTCGTCTCCTACAAGGAAGTATGCAAAACAGCCTGTACGTTTCAAGTACAAGTAGTTGCATCATGTACGGTATATAATGTACCTGACATTGCGGTTTGCGTCAAGACGTTAATTAATATGTAACCATTAATATGTAGCCTAATTAATATGTAATCAGCAACATTAGATTAGGACACGAAGATCGGTTTCCGTCGCGCGGAGGAAAGCAGGATGCATTTTTCGAGCAGTGGGAAGCACCCAGAGACCCAAAACCCCAACACTCAGAGCAGTGGTCACAGCAATAATAGCCCCACCCGTTTTCACTGTCACAGTGCACCGTACTCTGATGGATAGCTGAGGTCTGGATTTGAAAAATGTAATCTAGAATCAGGGCCCGGGGAGTGTGCAGTATATTAACAGGCTGAGAGACTCACACACTTTTACTGGTTAGGGAGACGTATGAGATACTGCAGGGGCAGGGCTGGGGGCCTCAGTGGGACACATCAAAGGAAATGATGTTCAAGACAAGCAAGGGGCAAAGGTCAAAGGGTGAATATGGGCAATGCAGTTTTGTACAGTTTTTATTGTTCGGAATTGAATGCAAAAAAAAAAAACATTTATCAGCTTAAAAGCTTGTCATACCCTTGAAATATACAGTACCATAAAGGCTGTAGGTCAAAGGTGATTCCTGAAATATTTCCATAGGTACTATAAGAAATTATTAGCATCATCAATACTTTTCACATGAGTAATGAGCATACATTTTAATTCTCAATTGGCGAGGCAAATTTGTCGTACTATTACATATCAGATCCAATCAGCACTCAGTTATCTGCATTACATTTTGGAAATTTTAGCCAACAGACTGCCCCTAAAATGGAGGTTTGCCAACAAGGAATTAAACATACATGTTTTCAGTATATTAAGCAATATGCTACTTGCTACAAATAGAAGACGCATATTAGCTTTCTGATACTCTTTACACATTACATTCAATCTAAAATTTCTTCATCAAGCATTTTTGGACAGTGACACATTTTTTGTTATTTCGGTTCTGTACTCTTTGCACTTTGAGTTTGAAAGGATACAATGAAATTATAGAACCTTTTGTACATGTACATTTTCGAGCATCAGAAAATATTGGACAGTTTAACATAATGTAGAATAAAGTAATAATTTTTTATATTTGGTCGCATATCCTTTGCATGCCATGACTTCCTGATATCTGTGACCCAACAATATCAAAAGACTCTTGATATCTTATTTTCTGGTACTCCCACAAACGATACTATAACCTCTCTGCATTTGAATGGATCTCTATGGGAATTGGAGGGTGGGACTAGATTTAGCTGTAAATTACACTGGAACAGTATGGAACACATGGTTGGCTAAATGTATTCCAGCTATGTATTTCATACTGTTCCAGCATAATTTACAGCTAAATCTAGTCCCACCCCCCAATTCCCATAGATATCCATTCAAATGTATAGTATTGCTTGTAAGAGTACCAGAAAACTAGATTAACAATTCCTAAAGAAATTGTAGGCGTGTTGATTCGCAGTGGTATCAATTGCTGGAAATGGTATAGAAAGATGGTAATAGGCTAGGGTATAGTGTAAGGTGGTAAATAAAAGGTGGAAATGGAATGAAGTGGTAATTCGGTATAACGGGATCTAAATAAGGTGAAAGTGTTAAGATGTGGCCATGTATTTTGAGGTAAGTAGTCTAAAGAACCTGGAAGTGATACAAAGAAATAATGAATTGTGATAAAAGCACAAAAAGGTCAAATCATCTGGGATAGTACTGTTAGGTCATAAGTGTTGTAGAGGAAGGCATTGTGATGTCATGGCAGCATCCACATTCCATTGCATCGGTTTTCAAAACGTGCCCATTGACTCCCATTCATTTTTGTTAGCGATAAAAGGTCAATTATCTTAAAAAGTGTAAATGGTATAAAGGTAATAATATAAAGGGTGTATAGAGGTATAATATGAGGTATGAATGGTGGGAATGGTGTAGGAAGAGATAGGTTCTTCAGAAAGTGGCAAAATAATAATAAGCATGGTTTCACAACCACACCTAATAAGATATCAAGAGTATTTTGATGTTGTTGGGTCACAGACATCAGGAAGTCATGGCATGCAAATGAAATGCAACCAAATATCGAAAATGATTACTTTATTCTACATTATGTTAAACTGTCCAATATCTTTTGATGCCCAAAAAAGGTTCTATAATTTCTAAACGGTTCATCCGACATGGATGAAAATACCCTCAAATTAAAGCTGACAGTCTGCACTTCACCTGCATTGTCATTGTATTTCAAACTCTAGAGTACAGAACCAATATAAAAAAAATGTGTCACTGTCCAATGAATTATGGTGCTCACTGTAGGTGTAATAGCGGGAAGTGTGGTATATAGTGTAATATGCATGTACCTAGCAATGCAAATAGTCGAGTCTTGACCTTTTCTCACATGGTGGATAAAAGTGTGCAATATGTGAGGAAAATCACCAGACCAAAGAGAGTTTGATTGCTGAGAAAGCAGCGGTCAGATTTAAATTAGCAACCGTTGCCCTGGACCACAAATTGCAGCTAACCGTGAATTTCACAGAGAGTGTGACAATCAGCTCACCGACAATATGAATATTGTTCAGGCCCACAACAGGAAAGAATAGGCAGGAAGTTAGGAAAAGAGTGGTTAGAGCAACGGTTTGTGTCAAATGAGCAATGCTGGTTTTGTATGGCTTACATTATGATAAGTGGATATGAGCAAACCGAGGTAGTTTGAGCTCATTACTTGCCTTTGAACACAGGGGCCATATTTAGCAGTGTGCATGCATCAAAAGCTAGCAAATCCACTACTCTACTGCAACGAGTACAAGCTTACAGGAACATCCTTCCTTTGGCAAAAAATAAAGCTGTATTCTTGAGCATATCGAATGCCAATGACAAGTGCATCATGCCTGGTGATCAATCTGCCTAATCCTTACATTAGCCTACATGTCAATCACTTTGCAGTTGCTCTTAACCAACGCGACTTACAAAAGAGAATGTCAGTGATAGTCTCAGGAATACAAAATTGTGATATATTGATTTTTAATCAATATTTGTAAAGTTAGCTAAACAATCGATCAATTAGCAGTGTAAACCAAAGTAAGTACCACTACACAGCTAACCAATATATATATATATATATATATTATTACCCCCCCCCCCCCCCCCCCCCCCACCCGGTCAACAATCTCAATCGCTCCCACCCCTCCCTTCCCCACTCAACCATCTGAATCCCCCCCCCCAAACCACAATAAATCTCACGCCAGCCAGCCTCACCAAACTTGGCAACTCTGCTATGTATTTGCTGTGACTTATACTGTACAACTAAAGTCAATATAAGGTGCAGAGTGCTGGGAGGCAAGGTTGGCTTCGGTCCAAGTTCACAAAGCTTGGTGATGAAGGCTAGCAGCACCAAACATGGAGGGCTGAATCTCTAGTAGAACAAATGCACATTTAGGAACCACTGCTATTGTCCTCCTCTGCCTATATACAGGCTAAATGCCAGCGCTGGTCTTGCTTGCTATGTTCTTTTGTTGTTGTTTTTTTACTCAAAAACTGTCTCATTCTTTGAATTTGTGCAATTTTCAATCTCTCAGTCTGATTAAACAGAATCAAAAAAAGACAAATTTACTTTCAGTAGTAACAATTCAGTTTTATTTAGGCCCAGAGGTCAATATGGCAAGCAGTTCAAACCGCTCATTCGTGGGTGTACTCACTTTAAAAGAAGTCTGGTTTCATGACCTTTCATGAAAAGGACTACACAGGTGAACGAGTTAAAAAAAAAAAATATTGATCTATATCCTCAAAACAACATCAGATTGTACTTTTTTTTGAAGGATTTGACCTCCAGTGCATAAATCATCACGGAGGAGAGTTGACCTCGTGGGGCCGAGCGAGAGCAAAGGTCATTTCACACGTCTGTCCGCGGCGCGTCAATTCACACTCCCTTTTCACACTCCGGTCCCTGCCTTCAGCGCTGACGGTGTAAAAAGTATCGCCGCGACGGCGCATCTGAAAGCCTGGAGATTTAGGTAGTAAAGCGCGACCCGCCTGAATCATCACTTTCCAGAGATTGATTTTCATACCTCCCAGGCCACAGGAGAGCGAATGGTTGTGCGATAGCCTTTTGGGCTAGGACATCCCTGGACGGGCTCGTCTTCTCTCCTAAGCCCATTTGCTGACGACACTGTGTTCATAAATGAGGCGCCTCCATCACACACCCCTCGCCCGCCCCCCGATAATGCCACAGATAGCACCGAAAACTCCAGCTCGGAGCACAGGGAGTTGGGAGAATCATCCGAAGGATGACATTTCAGGACATCCATCTTCTGTTTGTCCTCCTTTTATCTTTTTTTTGTGTTCCCTGGGTTTTGGGGACAGTGGGTGAAGAATAATGACATGATTGCCCCCCCTCCCCCCCGCTCCCTCCCACAACAGTACCATGATTAAAGATATGTCAGCAGAGCACCGAGAAGTCTGCTTAATTACCCTTACTTTCTACCTCATTAAGTTAGGACGAACATTTAAAAAAAATAGCCTTTTAAATATTAATGAGAATTTTTCAATTTTTCCTTGCAAGTAGTGAGGTCTCACCTGGAAAAGCACAGCCCGTGTGAAGTCTTTGCACTTTTCCAGCACTTGAGGAGTTGCAAGGTTACATCGCGCAAAGGCAACATGCCCTTTCATTTTTATTCATTAATTGTTCGTTAATTTTTTAATCAAAGCTATACTAATTTAACTTTGTAAATCTGGACTGGGTAACCGAGGGCTCCGAGCTTTGTAGTAGCCATCCAGATGACATAACGGGTAAATTACAGTGAAGCCCACTGTGGTGTATGGCGCACTGTGCTAGGGGTAATGGTATACCTTTCCATTATTGCCAAAGTGATTATCCTCCAGAAAAGTGCCAAGAACTGAAACTTTGAATTGAGAGTCCAGTCAAAAGCAAAAGCTGCAAGTTGCACTTGTTTGACAGCGAGAAGACGCTCGACGAGAATCATTTAAACGGGACTAAATAAGGATGGCAGGCCTATATCTTTTCATCTCTACCAGCTTGGATGGCAAACGAAACCCTCTCTCTGCTGGGAAATGGAGGACGGGTCTTTGAATGGTGTCATTGTCATTTTTGATATATTATTCATGGTGACATTGCGGAGAGGAGAGACATGTTCTGCCTCTCATTCTTTGATGGAGAGGGGAATTCGACGGGGAAGTGCCTGTGTTCTCCAGTCAGTGAAGTCGGATATACTGTCTATGACTGGGTCTTGCATCACAATCCGCCGAATATCACATTCGCCCTCGTAACCCCCCTGACAGGCGCGTGCGACGCCCCCTAGAGGCCGAGCTGAACGGGCGCCAGTGCCTCCGCCGTTTTGATTCGCTCTGTCGGTCAGATCATCAGGTCAGGGGTGTCGCCCTCAATTCCCTCATGGGGAAAAAAAAAGAAAGCAGGATAGAACATGAAGGAAGGCGATGCGTTTTAAGATCGCGTTCCCAGCGTCGAACGTCCTCTTTTCTCGCACAGGGTTTCATTGTCCGTACGTACGAGAGAAGTGCGTGCATCTGAGAGGCATTCCATTTATTAACTGACGGGTGTGAACACTCCACCTTCTCCGTGCACGGACCGGACGATTCCCTCACGAGATCTGCGTGATCCGTCTCTGTCGCTGGATGACTGGTGGCACGCTTGATAATGAAGCGGCCTTTAAGCACCGCGCGTGTAAAAGTTGACCTAATTCCCCCCCCTGTGCTGATGGAACGCCGTGAACCGCGGGTAAAGGGAAAAAAAAGAGCCCGTTTCATTAGGAATGTGCGACGCAGAGGTCCATGGCAGCTGGAAGTGAGCGGGGCATGTTCCTTCACATGCCGCCTGACAGCGGCGTGGGTTACAGAGCGCTCGAGCAACACATTCTGCGCCGACGCTTCCGGCTCGGAGGGTTCGACCCAGGACACCGACACGGCCGGGGTGCGTACCGGAGAGCTCCCACGCCGGGGAGACCTGCCGAGCCGAACGCACCTCTCTCTTTCGGATGAGCGATTAGCTTCTGCAGAATTACGTTTCGCTGTTTCTACTTCATCTGAGACCAGTGAAGCACGACGACTCCTAGATACTAATGGAGGGCACAGACGGTATTATAGCAAATCAGCGTTCGCCATTACAAATGATCGCATGGCAGGGAATTGTGGGAAATCGTGTAACGCGTCAGTGAGCGGAGCACGGAGCTGATTGGAGTGGGATAACTGGCCACTTGTTAATATCAGCAGCCATTGTGATACTGAATGTGCTTGATTTTATGTGTGTACCTATCTGTTCAGTAGTGATGCAGAATGCGAAGCTTAAAAATCCCATCTACAGTACTTGTAAAAGAATCCATCGGGATTGTAAATGTGTGACAAAAATACAACCCCATCCAGAGGGTGACTTTTGTTCATGTGCAGACAAAATAAAGACCCATATTGAAATAATGTGTATGAATAATTCACAGCTTATGCTTCTGCATGATAAATAAAATATCCAAAATGTTGTGATTTTTTCAAGTATTTTGGAACTATTTTGCATTTATGCCTTCCAGTATATTTTGCATTTGGTGCTGTTTTTCCAACATCTGTTGACAACCCCGCCCCCCCAACCACTGCACCCCTCCCACCCCCCAAAGCCATTTATGGAGCGGGAGAATAAACATAAGCCGTACTATGAAGCAGATGAAGAAGCCTACCTACTGTATGTCCAAAAAAGAAACCCGGACACAATATTTCCCTGCAAGGAAAATGGTTCATCGGACAAAAACATCTACTGATGAATCCATTTCAATTGAAGTGCCACCATCACATGTGTGAGACATCCCTGTCAGATAATAATAGTTAATAATCAGTTATTAATAATGCTGTTTCTTTATTTTAAAACCACAAAAAAAAAATTAATTTTTTTATTCTCACATATTAGTCCACATATTAGACAACTAAGGAAATTGTATTTAAATGTGTTGCTAATACCAAGTGAAATATCAAGGAAGAAATGGAGGACGGTGAACATAAGATCATGAAAATATGCCTTCTAAAAAAGTGTACACTCTAAATAACAAACAAGAATCACCTGTAAATGTAAAAATAGAAAACTTTGCTGTTAATTTATGGCAATGACTCCAATACAGCAATAATGGAAAAAGACAATGGTTATTAAATATGAATGGCAATGGTTGTCATTCTTATTAATTATGGCCCAACACCAAGCCCATGTAGTTTTACAAAGGGAAGGTCATGAAAAAAACCTCTGGTCCAGACTATTAAAGGAAAATAGGCCTACCTTAGAACCCACCACAACAGTGGATACCCCAGTAATGGCCGGAGATATGATTCATCAGCGTTTGGGAGCCCCTGGTCTGTAGCTATGCTGGTGAGGTGGTGATCAGATGACTTTCAGACAACAGGCTAGATTTATTACTTACTTGTTTGGGAGGACTGCATAAAACAATAATGGGCTAGCTATGAGACTTTACATAGGTTATCTCAATAGCAGGGGGATGCTCGCATTGTTACCCCATCTTCCATTAAACTGAGGTACCTCCCCCCCCTCCCCCAATAACCTTGAACTGCCCATAAGGTGTGCATGTGTTTTGGTCATTAATCTCTGTAACAGTAACAGTTATCTGTGTTTTATTTTATTCAAATCTTTCATTTGATTCCCATGTTTCTCACTAGCTAGCTAATTTGGAGGGTGATCGGTGAACTCCCCACCATGCCTCAGTTTATGTGCCTGCGGCATTTCTCTCCATTTACAGTGAAGCTTTATGGCAAGGATCGGCTTTTGCTAAGTATAATATCTGAGTCTCAGGAAAATGGTAGCAGACCTGGGGCAGATTAGTCAGGGTCTTGGGCAGGGCTGGACTGGCTATATAGTCTACATGCCCGCGGGCATGTGGGCCGGTCTAGTTTTGGGCCGGTTTGGGCCGGTATGATTTATTTATTTATTTATTTATTTATTTTTTTGACTCAAATGTAGAAGGATTACACAAATGTTCTCTGGAACTGCTGCTAGTAGCAGTAACAGTAGCAGTAACGTTAACGTTAGTCAGCAGCAACGCGAGTCGGACAGTGACACAGACTCAGAGTCAGTTGTGACAGTGGAGGATATAAGCAGTCACTCGGTCTCACTAAGCAACGTTACGTTAGCATAATTTTTTGGGCTAGGTCTTATGAATGTTAGCACAGTATGGCTAATGCTATTGCTAACTCTAGATGAGCCTAGTCCAACAACAGCGCGAGCGTGCTGATTTTGACAGACCGTTTGAGCGCTCTTTTCAAACCGGTCCCTTCACAGATTTATTTAGTACAGTATCGTACGTTATCGCAGGGGGTTTCAGGAACAATATTATGTGCTGTTATTATTAACTATTGTCGACGCGATCGAGGATTTACCGCGACTAGACTGATGTAAAATGTAGCTAACTAGCCAGGGCGTCTGGCAGCTTGAGCGTCTGATGCAACTGACGTAGGCTAACGCCGGGTGCCAAAATAATGTTTCTTTTGGGAATAATAATTACTTAAAATTGTATTAAATAATTTGAATTATTCCTATGACTTTGAGCAGAGCTTTTTCTTTAACAATTACTTAACAGTATGAGTATGGGTATTGTTTGCTCAGCAGCCATGTCTCATCACCTTGGAATAAGTCGACAGTGAGTGAGTACACTGGTCCACACTTGCATTGGTATACTTGATCTGTCCATGACACTGATGATTTGATGAATGGTAGATATCCATCATATGCATATTGAACAGACTGCAAGGATGTTGTAGTGATGGGCGGTGTCCGACCGATTGTGGTGGGCCGGTCTGAGCCAAATGGCAGGGCCTATTTTTTGCCCCAGTCCAGCCCTGGTCTTGGGTAGGGGTGGGGTTGTGTGAGTGTGTGTGGAGGGGGGGGGGGGGGGGGGGGGGGGGAGTGGGTGCAGAGTTCTTTCCACCTGTAGAATATATATCTATACTAAAGTGGTGCAAGTACCTTTTGCAAAGGTTTCACTGCTAATCTTTGTGCTTTTATCGTAATGCATATGTAAATAGAGTTCCAAATGTATGACCACAAAAATATGGGAGGAGAGAATGTAAAATATACATGTGAGTCATTAAAATTGATTTGTCAAGCTTGGTAACAATTGTGGCTTCACTGATTGCGACCATTATTTAATGTCTGGAGAGAGCAGATCCAAACTTTTCAAGCACACTGGAAGCTGCTGTTGGTGTTAGGAGGAATAGTTGGCATTTTAGTGTATGACTGTTTCAGTAAAAAGTGTTTTTTTTTTTACTATATTTGACATGCTTGGGGAAACAACACAGTAGGACCTGTGACATATAAATGAGATCGTCCCCATATCTGAAACTTTTGAAACTTTGATGGTGATGTCACAATGCACAATCATAGGAATTCGTAATTACATTACAGTTGCTTAAATTTTTTTAAAATTGGCTATTCTTATTTTGTTGTTATAATCCATTTTTTAATTAGCCAATAGTCAAAATCAGCAGTTTTGCTGGGATCTCATTCGAAAATGCTTTTTCTTTCTACACTTTTCAGTGATCATCTCCAAGAATGAGAGATAGCTGAATCCTTAATCAAGACCTTTAATTCCTCTTCATAAAATTTTAAACTTTTTAATGTCTTGTTCGACTCCAAGTGAAATTGCACATTCTGAACACATTCAAAACAGCCCTTTAAATGTAGTGCCGCTGTACTCAAAGGAACAAGTAGTGTTCATTCACATAGCATAAGTATATATGATGCTAAACAGAAAACATGCACAGATACAATTTTTTGGTGCTAATTAGCACTATCCTTTGTATAAATTTGTCCCGTGGTGTGTATAGCATGCCAAAGTAAGGTTAGTTCTTGAGTTTCCTGTCTTTTACCACCAAAGTCACCTTAAACAAACGTTGGATTTCCACAGAGGATTTGTAATATATTAAACCACAGTAGGTTCACATAAGGCGTGCTTTTAAAAACACACAAGTACTACCATCTGTCAATACCTGCTAGTCGCTGTCAATTTTGAACACCATCTTTCTCATATGCTGTACAAAGCAATATTTTAGTGAAATATATTGGTAAAAACCACTTCTTTTTGACAGAAGTTGCCCCCGTAGAGCTGTCTTTTTTTCTGAGTGATTTTTATTTTTTTGGCATGTGGACGAGGCAATAAATAAAACATATCCTTGTAAAATGTTCACGGCGTACGGAATCCTCATAGTTCATCGTCACATTTCTGGGTGTGTATAGAATGCATATAGCAGCCAAAGAATCTCCTGGATATCCTGAATCCACCTTGCCCCAGGACAAAATGTTAATCAGTGTGACAAGGAGAAGGACAGATATTATAATGAATAGTTGTCAGTTATCACTGTAATGATAATACAAATAATTTATTTAACTGATTATGAACAATATCAGTGAAGCAAGGAGGAAGATGTTAAATAATTTTTGTTGTGGCTCTGTACTCCAGAACATTGGATTTGAAATGGAACAGTGACTATGAGATTAATGACTTTTAGCTTTAATTTGAGGGTTTTTTCATCCATATCGGGTGAACCGTGTAGCAATTTTTTCCATTCATATCTACTGCATATCTGGCAGCAGAGTGATGGTTTGAGGATCGTTTGATACCCTTGATGACTTACAGTCATTTTGCTAACCTTGTGATCCATACTGTCCCAGCATAATTTACAGCTTAATCTAGCCCCCCACCCCCAATTCCAAAAAAAACCTTTTTAAATCCCCAAAATAATGCAAAATATTTATTCATTTGGAAATCAATAAGCATTTGCACTTGGGAGCCTCTGCATGGTGCTGTTCCTAAACATGAGTCAACCTCTGTGTCGTTGCCTGGGAAACTTGATGCAATGAGAGAGCCACTTGAGTCCCTTGCTGTTACTATGGAGCAAGTGCGTGAGTGTGTGGGATGCGGTTAATAATGGAATGGAGAGAACCTGAGACATGCTGCCTTTTTTATCTTCATTGATTCTTCTCCAAAGTCGAAGTGAAAGTAAGTTTCTTATATTTTATATTTTCTTGTGGAACTGCAATGTAACTGTTTTTTGTGGTCTCTTGTTTGTGGTACTGCAGCCTAAAGTTACCATGTGTTCATGATCATTGTATCGATTTGATTGAAATAACATTGGGGTGTCTCGGTAGCGTAGCCTGTCGCGCACCGTCCATATGCTCGTTGTGAGCTGCGACTTTGGCGGTTCGAATCCGGCCACGCGACCTTTGTCGCATGTCTTTCCCTCACTCTTGCTCCTATTCTTCCCATCTCTCTACACTGTGCCGCCCAATAAATCTGAAAATGCCCTTAACAATAGAATATAATGTTAAAAAAAAAGAATATAATGTTACCTCTGTAATATTATTATTATTATTGAATTAACTCTATTTAAATAATCAATTTGCTAGCTTGCGTTGCACGGATACTGCCTCTCATAGCTAGCTAGCGAACGTAGCTATCAATGTTGTGATTGACGTTAAACGAGTTTGTGCCCCAGAAGACGATTTTCCCATAATGCAACTTCCAGTGAGTTATTAGTAGAATCAATAGCTAATGTGAGCATGGCGTCGCCTGTGGCATAATATCTGTCATGATGCCGTGGTGGCAATGTTCTCCAACCCGAGGAAGATAAAGTGCAGGGATGAATCACGCACACTGTGCTCATGATGTGCTAATGTTTTGCAAAGGTCAGAGGATTGTTAACATTAATGCACAAGCTGCATAAAACCTGGGTGAAGCAGCAAAGTAATCGCAGGTGTCCCCATTTCCTTTCCTCCAATAGCAACGCTTAAGAGATAAAAGAGCACCACAACTCCCTGGTGCTTAAATTGAATTTAATCTAATGTAATTTAATTTGATCTAATATATTTTTATTGAATATTCTAAAAAAAATCTTCTTTGTCACTGAAGTGTGTAACATTGTTAAAGATGCTCTGTGTGCTGTTGTGGAGTCTTAATTATCATGTGGCATAGGTTATACAGTTTATCTTCATGCAATAAATGCAGTGCATTAAGTCATCCTCTCCTTCTGGTCATTTTGTTTTAAGTCTTGAATGTACAGAGTGAACAAAAATCTGAAAATTGAAGAAACGACTGATATGCCGTGTGGATTATTCGGTGCGTACCACCAGGCCTGTAGCGAAATTCTAGGGTAAACGCTTGTCAAGGCCTACATGAAGTATTGATATGGACACCTTAGTGGATGCATAGCAGATTGGTCTTTCCACATAATAGCATTAGTGTGTACAATATGTCCTCTGCCACTCTGCTCTAATGTGATCTTTATCAGGAGCACGGATTATACAGCGTCAATAAATAATTAAAAATGGGCCACATGACTGGATTGTCCAATATCTGCAAAAGAGTAGAAGTAGAAGAAAACCCTGTGACTCGACACACGTGGAGCCTGTGCCCCATCTTCACGTGCGCCGAGACAGAGATGTGACTGCCGACATCTCATGCCTAAAACGGAAACAAGGAGAGGGCGGTAGGCCTTTCACGTTTACGAGAACTAGGGATTGTGCACCTTGCTTGAACTCACTGGAGTGTTGCTGTATTTGACCCACATCGTATAATGTTGTTACGAAATTACATTTAGAACAATGATGTCTCAGTACGATCGAAGCTAAATTTAAGATGAACTTTAATGTGATTTAAACGTGACATCTTCCATCATGACCAGATCAGTATGAACTGCACCTGCAGAAATCCTGGGATTCCTGCAAGAAGGTCAATTATCTTTATCATGGGGAAGTGACTGTTGTATAAGAGGAAATCTGGCAGTGGTGTAGTAGAGCCTGGAGAAGTGGGTGTACTCTAGAGAAGTGGGTATACTCTAATTTAGCAAATTGATGACTACTAATTGATACGTGCACCAGTGGGGAAAAATAAGTATCTATGACCACTAAGAAAGAAGTGGGTATACAGCGTATACCCGTGTATACCCTCTACTACCCTACTGGGGCCTGGGCCCCCGAAAAGTAGATGTTTGCAACATGCAGGAGGACTCTGGTAAACCCGGTCTAGGGTATTCAGCCCGACGAGGCTGTCATTTTGCCCACTGTCTCGAGAGTCTCGAGTCCCATGTCAAGTCTGAACACTCGGCCTTGAATACTGAGCAACAGTGGGATCCATAAATAAGACAATTGAGTGAGGGGATGGGTAAAACAGGATAAGTAGTTAAATAGAAGAACAAAGGAGGGTGAGAATGCTGATATGTTGTGTAAAAGTCTCGACCCAGATGCACGGTGCAAAAAACAAGGGCTTAAAATAACAAAGCATAAATTCAAAACCATGGGGAGTGAAATGTTGACAACATGATGACAATGGCAGGACGACGATGTTAAAAAGATCTTGCCGATTCAATTAGGCGAGAAACTCGGCAAGCTGGAACGTTTCCTGTGAATTAACTACTGAATTCTATTAGAGAAAAAAAAGCCTTGCAAAAAGCAATTTGCCAAAAAGTTCAAAGCTTTCATTCAGCTGTTAACAGATAGCTGTTATCTCTATCGGCAGAATGTTCCGAGTCTGTCCTTTCAATTCTTTGTAGGACTAGCATGAATAACAAATGATTGCATCCTTTTTGTAAAATGGTTAAAGAATTAATAAAAATGTGTTCTAATTCTTTCTCTTTTTTTATTTAATAGCTCAAATAGCTTGCATGACGACATGTTTTCCGCTTGGATTATTTGCTGTTAAAAGTCATCTTTAATAACAACACTTTAGAAAGTACAGTATATAACATATTTATGTCTTGAAGTTAAATAAAGGCAATACCTGGCAAATGTTGTGCACCGGGACAAGCATTTCAAGGGATTATCACTGTTATCAGTGACTTAAGGAATAAACTGCTTGCATTTGTCTGCTTGGTTGTTTAAGGTCATCCTTAATATTCATTCCCACGCTCCAGTTACAGAGACTAGAGAAAGTATTCACCCCCCTCTAGCAGTTGGGGCTTTTCTTCAGGGTGAGTAATCATGGCTCTTTTAAATAGGCACTAATATTTTTGATGAATACAATCTACGATTATACAAGTGACACAATTATTGAATGGCTGAGTGCAGTGGCTCATATTGTTTTAGATGACTACCTTAAAAAATATACTTGTCTCTTTGAGGTCCCTGTGTCATGTAGTGAATGTGAAGCTAAGATTCAATCATTCAGACTTTTAGAACAGCTATGGTATAAAGCTATAGGACAGATGTGGAGAAGTATATTAAACATCCCTTTCATGATGAAGTCATTAAGTGGGTGAGAACTGTCACCCAGACACTGCCTCAATTAGGCTGTCCCTAGATGCAACAATAAAGCTGGTTTATAAAGCATTAAATACAAACATACAGCACTTTATAATAGCTGTGATTCAGAACATAGTAGTAGTAGCAGCAGCAGTAGTAGTTTTGACATGGCCCATGTAAAATCCAGGTTCAGAAAGTAAAAGTCCTCCCCAGTATTTTGCTCCAAATTTTTTGTTCCATTTTGTTTTTGCCTGGATTTGCTAAATAGCTAAATTTGTCAGCCAGGAGGTAGAACTAATTAGTGAAATTAGCTGCCTGAGTTCATGGGCAGAGGAAAAGCATGGACATTTACTTTCTGACCCCTGGACTTTACACCTCTGTTTATAAGTATGCCAAACGTCAGTGTTTCTCAACCCTGGTCTTGGGGACCCACTGTGTATGATGGTTTTTGTCAAAGCCAATCTCTTGATTAATTAGCCTTGTTAAAAATGTGTTCTACCATAATTGTGTGGTTATACTTATTTTAACACAATGCAGGTTTGGCCATTTGCTGTAGGTAAACTCCATTCCTTTAAAGCTGGGGACACATTACATGATTTATTTTTGCCCAATTTAGCAACGATTTCAGATGGAGTCTGCAGTAGTAGGTCATAGTCGCCCTCTAAAGTCGCAGCTGTAATTGTTATGTGTGTGGGAGTGAAATACTCAAATCTCTCTCATATGATCCTGGTCGGCAACGTCGACAACGATTTTATCAAACATGTTTGATTTTAGCAGGACTAGTCTTTGCATAATCCTGTGGTTTGCACTCATCAAAGGCCGAAATCGCAACATAACAATTAGTGGCTAATTAAGAATAATTAGCAGCTAGTTACAATACAGGGCTTATCAGTATTGTATTAGTATGGTTGGAACAAAAACCAGCATAAACAGTGGGTCCCTGGGACCAGGGTAGAGAAACACTACAATAACTTAGGGGTTTTGTCCTTTCAGATGATCAAATGTGGCTTGCAGATGGACAAGGTAAAATATAAATGCTTGATGAGCCTGAGGAATAGGCTATATGAACAGCATGGAGCAGGTAAGGTCCACAATGTCCAAATGTATTTGTTTTCCATAAACAACAAAGGGATATTTTGCTGAATATAATTCTGGTGTTTGTGCATTTTTTTTTTTTACACTGATAAGGGTTATCTGTTTATCAAAGATCAAGAGATTATTGTACAGCAGCCTCAAAAAACAATTAAAGGTTGCCCTTGGGAAGAACACAGTTCCTCAAAATGTGAATCGCCCAATAACTGCATGGGTTGTCAAGAGAAACGGTACAGGGCCAACTGGTTAAATTCCCATCTAAAGATCGGCTTCATCCAACAATGCTTGATTGCAAATGCAGGCCAGTTTTCAATCAACAGTTGTCATCTTTTGCACAATTAAAAGCAAGTCTTTGTTTCTTTATTCACACATTGGGGACATTTACACTCTCTATCTTTGGAGAGAGTATTTTGTAGACCACTGTGCTTACTGAACTGTTTGTGAATAATGATTTTTTTATAAAAGACCACTTGCATTTAAACTTGAATCAAAGTTAAGGACAAATGACAGCTGAATCCAGGACATGGTTTCTGAACAGAAGGCAAAAAAAAAAAGTACTCAAGGGGGAAATCATCTAGTCATTATTACTCTGCCAACACGGTGAAATATCTTTTGGCAGTTCCTCCCTAGAGATGTAGAGTGCTCACTTCTAATGCATATGGCACTGATGTGGTGACAATTTAATGACCCAGAACTGCGGTATTTTAGAATAATTTACGTCCAGGTGATGCCAAAGCTATTGCGGATCAGACGCTCACTGTAAAGGAGCATTTTAAAAATGTCTTTTGAAAGACAGGTTCAAGTAGAATGTTCCGGTTTTAGCGAGGCCTACAGCTGTCGAATTTGTGAGCAACTAATTGCAAATGGCTTTGCCAAAGTCAGAATCCACAGAGACGACAAGAGGGACAAATAACAGATTCTGTAAGATGCATGTGTGAAGTTGGTGGCAACACCCTTCCGTCACTTCTAATATGCTCGTAAAGCTTGGGGAGGCTCGCGGGTGGATGTGATTGCAGGCTAACGGCTTTATTAAAGACAAGATATGACAAAAGGAGTTTACAAATTAAACAGGAAAGCAATCAAATACAGATTTTCAATTCTGCATATTTAATAGGGATTGAAGTTCCTATATAGAGAGAAGAATCTAACCTTTGTATAAAAAGTTTTAATAGGGGGAACCTTGATGTGGTATTTCAGAGGTATTCATTCCAAAGTATAGTATATCATAAGATGATATTGGCGTAGAATTATCTGAAGTTTGAGTAAAACTAATTTGCAGTAGTTTCCTTTGTGGCCGGTAGCTGCTATTCTCAAGTGCTCACTTCCAAATGACAGATAAATGGAAATTGTTATTGCTCAGTTCAAATTGTATGTAGCAACGTATTGCAAACAACATTTCCTCAGCTATTCTTCCATTAGCCTGCTTCTGACCTTCAGAATAGTGATGGGAATTATGGCTCTTTTAAGGGAATCGGATCTTATGGCTCCGTTCGTTTCCGAGAGCCATTCAAAAGAACGGCTCTTCGTTCTTTTTGCGTGTATGTGTGCATGCATGCATGTGTGAGAGGGGGGCACTTTACGACTACGAATGGCAGGATTATACTAGCCTACTAAATCTAATAATGCACATACTAGTCGCCAAATGTCTGGCAGAGGACTGTAAACATCTGCCCATTAGCAGAAGACATAAATAACACGTGAACATATATGATACTCTACCTACATATCTTCTTTTTTTTTTGTTCATATTTACATTCACTTCATTACGGTTTTCTATTGCCCCCACACACACGCACTTAAATTAGAATATAATAATAATTAGAAATGGATTAGAAATTGATTAAATGTAATATAGGCTATATTGTTACGATCCTGATACGGGACGAACCCAAGTGCAACGACCAGGAGACAGATTACAGAAAGTGGAACTTTATTAAGCGTTGGGGTGGTCCCAAAGCTGTACACGGGAGCAAAACAGGTTAGTTAGTTAACACAGGATAGCGTCCAACTGAGGACTGCTCCAAGCCGGAGCTGGACTTGAAGAAACACGGAACTGTTCCAAGCCGGAACTGGACTTGAACGGAGGTGTCTAACACACCGGAACCGGACTGGAACTGGACTGGAACTGGACTGGAAACTGGATCGGAACTGGACTGGAAACTGGACCGGAAGGTCCACTCAGGAAACGGGAACGGCACGGAACTTGTTCCAAGCCGGAACTGGACTTGAACGGAGGTGTATAAAACACCGGAACTGGACTGGAACTGGACTGGGAACTGGACTGGAAACTGGACCGAGAGGTCCACTCAGGAAACGGGAACGGCACGGAACTTGTTCCAAGCCGGAACTGGACTTGAACGGAGGTGTATGAAACACCGGACCTGGACTGGAACTGGACTGGAAACTGGACCGGAAGGTCCACTCAGGAACACAGGGGACGGCACGGAACTTGTTCCAAGCCGGAACTGGACTTGAACGGAGGTGTCTAAAACACCGGAACTGGACTGGAACTGGACTGGAAACTGGACTGGAGCTGGACTGGAAACTGGATCGGAACTGGGCTGGAACAGGACTGGAAACTGGATCGGAACTGGGCTGGAACAGGACTGGAAACTGGACCGGGTAGCTTGAGTAACCGGGCAGAAAGCAGAGGTTAAAGGCAGGGTGTTGTGACAGGACTGTAGCTGGTGAATGCACCGCCGAGTTGGAAGGTGCGGCGTAGCTCGGGCAATACTGGCGTAAGCCGGCTGGCATGCAGAGGTCCTGGTACCGCAACACGAGTTCGGGAGGTACGTAACACGGGGAGGACAAACACAGCTGCGGGAAGACTGGAACTGCGGCGTCTGGAGGTTTTGAAGGGAAACAGGTAAATGCATGCAGCAGCGAAAGTTTAGCAGAGATAGCTACCAGTCAGGAAACCAGGCGAACAGGTATGAACCAGCAGGCTCACAAACACTGGACCAGAAACGGGATACGAAACAAACACGGTAGGTTAGTCAACGAACTGGCGCTGAATAGCAGCCAGCCAGGGGTTTAAATGGTGCAGGAAGTGAAGGAGAAAACGAGAAACAGGTGTGATGTTAAATCAGGAGTGATTGCCGAAGCACAGCAGTGAGGAATGTGAGTAACGAGAGGGGCGAGTGATAGGCGGAAGCTAAAGTGGAAAATGAAACCAAAAGTACCCGAGGGAGACGCCCAGTCCACAGCCAGGAGGGAAACACGGACAAGGGATCCAACATGACACGGAAGGAAACAAGGAAAACATGGAAAACGGACAGGACGGGAACGGAACGTTACAGTACCCCCCCCTCAATGTACGCCACCTGGCGTACCCGGAGGCCTGGTCTTGTCAGGGAACTGTTCGTGGAAGTCTTGGATTACTGAATGGTCCAAGATCAGGCTCTTGTGGAGCCACGACCTCTCCTCAGGACCGTACCCCTCCCAGTCGACGAGGTATTGGAAACCCCGGCCCCTGCGGCGGATATCAATAACACGGTTCACCGTGTAGGCCGGGGCGTTGTCAACAACTCGGACGGGAGGAGGCGGGATGGTAGGGGTACTGAGGGGGCTGGAGGAGACAGGCTTAACCTGGGACACATGAAACACAGGGTAAACTTTGAGGGAGGCGGGGAGGGAAAGTTTAACAGACACCGGGTTAACTAGACAAATGATGGGGAAGGGACCAATAAAACGGGGCTGAAGCTTTCTGGATGAAGAGGGAAGGGAGATGTTTGCAGTGGAGAGCCAGACCTGCTGACCGGCCCTATACTGTGGGGCTGCGGTCCTGTGAAGGTCCGCCAGACGTTGGGAGCGGGAATTGGCGTGAAGGAGTGCGGTGCGTGTGAGTCTCCAAATGTTTTTACAACGAAGGACATGGGCCCTAACAGAGGGGACAGCTATCTCGGCCTCCTGGGTCGACAGAAGAGGGGGTTGATAGCCTAAAGCACACTCAAACGGGGATAGGCCAGTAGAGGCACTTTTAAGGGAGTTATGTGCGTACTCGACCCAGGGGAGAAACCGGCTCCAAGAGGCAGGATTGCGCACTGTAACGCACCGCAGGGCGGCCCCCAGGTCCTGGTTCGCCCTCTCTGCCTGACCATTAGACTGGGGATGGAAACCCGAGGAAAGACTAGGAGAGGCACCCAGGGCTGCACAGAACGCCCTCCAAACTCGGGAGGAGAACTGGGGCCCACGGTCTGACACGATGTCAGAGGGGATCCCGTGCAGCCTGACCACGTGTAGCACCAAGAGCTCAGCGGTTTCAAGGGCGGACGGGAGCTTGGGGAGGGGAACAAAGTGAACCGCCTTGGAGAACCGGTCCACTATTGTCAGAATGACGGTGTTACCTTCTGACAACGGCAGACCGGTTACGAAGTCCACACCAATGTGACTCCAAGGACGGCCAGGGACGGGGAGGGAAAGGAGAAGACCGGAGGGAGGCTGGTGGGAAGCCTTGCTCCTGGCGCACACCGAGCAGGCCAGGACGAAGGCACGGGTATCCCCTTTAAGGGTAGGCCACCAGAAACTCCTCCTGACGAGGGCGATAGTTCTGGCGACACCTGGGTGACATGCCAGGCACGAGGCGTGAACCCATTCGAGGACCTGGGAGCGGACGGAATCGGGGACAAAAAGACAGGAGTTAGGGTTATTGCGGGGGTCCGGTTGGGAAGTCTGGGCGGCCTTCACAATGCCCTCAATCTCCCAGGAGACCGCAGCCACCACACAGGAGGCCGGCAAAATGGGCTCCGGATCAGCAGGACTGGAGGGAGGGGAAAAAATGCGGGACAGGGCATCTGCTTTAATATTACGGGAACCAGGGCGGAAAGAAACAGAGAAATTAAAGCGTGCAAAAAATAACGACCATCTAGCCTGACGAGAATTGAGCCTCTTGGCAGATCTTAAATAAATGAGGTTTTGATGGTCGGTAAAAACAAGAAAAGGGGTACCTGCCCCCTCCAGCCAGTGGCGCCACTCCTCAAGAGCCAGTTTTATCGCCAGCAGTTCCCGATCCCCGACATCGTAGTTCCTCTCGGCGGAGGACAGCCTCCGGGAGAAGAATGCGCAGGGATGGAGCTTGCTATCAGAGGCGGACCGTTGAGACAGAATGGCCCCCACGCCGGTGTCGGAGGCATCCACCTCAACGACAAACTGCCGAGAAGTGTCAGGGTGAAGGAGGATAGGTGCTGAGGAAAACCGAGCCTTGAGTAGCTCGAAAGCTCGCTGGGCATCGGAATTCCAACAGTAAGGCAGGGCAACGGAAGTGAGTTTAGTCAGGGGAGCAGCAATGGAACTGTAATTGCGAATAAAGCGGCGGTAGAAATTTGCAAACCCCAGGAACTGTTGAAGGTGCTTGCGGGAGGTGGGTTGGGGCCATTCTGTCACCGCCTTGATTTTCACAGGGTCCGCCCGGATACTGCCCTCCTCGATAATGAAGCCGAGGAACGGGACCGTGGAAGCGTGGAAGGAACATTTCTCAGCCTTAACAAACAGCTGATTCTCCAACAGCCGCTGGAGAACCTCTCGAACGTGACGGACATGTTCCTGCGGGGATTGAGAAAAAATTAAAATATCATCGATATAAACAAAAACGCTCCTCCCTAGGAGGTCCCGCAGGACGTCGTTCACCATGCTCTGGAAGACTGCTGGGGCGTTAGTAAGGCCGAAAGGGACCACCAGGTATTCGTAGTGGCCCAACGGGGTATTAAAAGCAGTCTTCCACTCGTCCCCCTCACGGATACGCACCAGGTGATACGCATTCCGGAGGTCGAGCTTGGTGAACGTCACAGCTGGAGAGAGGGCTTCAAAGGCGGTGTTAATGAGGGGAAGAGGGTATTTGTTACGGATGGTGACCTGGTTGAGGCCCCGGTAGTCGATGCAGGGTCGCAGGGAGCCATCCTTCTTCCCAACGAAGAAGAACCCTGCACCGACTGGGGATGAAGAGGGACGGATAATACCCGAAGCGAGGGAGTCGTGGATGTATTCCTCCATGGCTAGTTTCTCCGGTCCAGACAGACTGTAGAGGCGTCCCGATGGCAGTTTAGCTCCAGCCAGTAGGTCAATGGCGCAGTCATACGGCCTGTGAGGAGGTAAGGACAGAGCACGTGATTTAGAAAATACTTGCGCGAGGTCGTGATACTCGCTGGGAACATTCGTTAAATCCGGTATAGGTTGCATGGAACAGGGTTTACTGGGCCCCGGAGGGGGTAGTGCAGAACGGAGACAGCTGGCTAGACAGTGGGCACTCCACGCCAGGATGCGACCGGCTTTCCAGTCAATATGGGGATTGTGGAGGCGAAGCCAGGTCTGACCTAAAACCAGAGCAGATTGTTGGGAGTTAATCAGTAATAGCTGAATGGACTCCCGATGATTGCCAGATAGAATTAATTGGATAGGAACGGTGGAGTGGGTAACTAACCCCAAACTCCTACCGTCCAGAGCTAGAGCTGAAATGGGTGAAGTGAGACGTTCCGTGGGAATGCCGGCCCTCCTGGCGAAGGTGATATCCATGAAGCTGGCGTCAGCTCCGGAGTCAATTAGGGCCGAAGAAGATAGGGTCTTGTCCCTCCAAAGGAGAGTAGCCTTGAACATGAGGCGGTCCTGGGCAGCATGGTTGGGGACGATGGGGCTCGTCAGTACGCCCAGTCTTACTGGCGAGCCCCTTCTTTTGGGCGAATGGGACAGGAGGCGATCTGATGGCCAGGCTTGCCGCAATAGAAACAGGATCTGGTGCGCTGACGGCGCTGACGCTCCTCGGGATTGACCGCAACTCTGCCCAGTTGCATGGGCTCTTCCTCGGACCCGCCCGTAGGCGCCCGAGATCCAGTGATGGAGTGTGAATGAACATTAGAGACGACGGAGGGCGAATGACGCCCGGAACTTCCTCCCCGCTCCCGGGCCCGGATGCGGAGACGATTATCGATGGCTATAGCGAGGCTGATGAGGCTATTAAGGGAGTTGGATTCCTCCCGAGTGGCAAGCTGGTCCTTGAGTTCCTCGCTGAGAGCTTGGCGGAAAGCCCCCTGGAGGGAGGCGTCATTCCATCCTGACTCCGCGGCGAGGGTACGAAACTGAATGGCCATTTCTGCGACACTGCGGTTGCCTTGGCGAACTTGAAGCAGACGCTGGGTAGCGTCACGTCCACAGGTCGGGTGTTCAAACACACGTCGCATCTCTGCCGCAAAGGCTGCGAAGTTGCTGCATAACGGAGCCTGGCTGTCCCAGATGGATGTAGCCCACTCCAGGGCGCTCCCTCCCAGGCTGCTCATAATGAACGCGATCTTGCTGGAGTCAGAGGCGAAGGAGGAGGGCTGCATCCGAAACACTATGTCACATTTAAGTAGAAATTCACGACATCTCCCCAACCCCCCGCGATATAACTCGGGGTGTTGTACACGGGGCTCACGGCTGGAAGTGGGAGCCGGTGCCTCCGGATGGGGTTCGGGAGAGGAAGGAGTAGGGTTGGCTGGAATCCGTAGTAGCGGTTGGTGGAGCGAAAGTTGGGATACTTGCTCCGTGATGCCCCTAACTACTTCCAGCACATCATCCAAACGGCGACCCTGTTGGTCGCTGATCGCAGTTTGGCAGGAGAAGGCGTGGCGAATCTGTTCCAGATCGGCTGGGTCCATATTGTGGGCCAGTTCGTTCTGTTACGATCCTGATACGGGACGAACCCAAGTGCAACGACCAGGAGACAGATTACAGAAAGTGGAACTTTATTAAGCGTTGGGGTGGTCCCAAAGCTGTACACGGGAGCAAAACAGGTTAGTTAGTTAACACAGGATAGCGTCCAACTGAGGACTGCTCCAAGCCGGAGCTGGACTTGAAGAAACACGGAACTGTTCCAAGCCGGAACTGGACTTGAACGGAGGTGTCTAACACACCGGAACCGGACTGGAACTGGACTGGAACTGGACTGGAAACTGGATCGGAACTGGACTGGAAACTGGACCGGAAGGTCCACTCAGGAAACGGGAACGGCACGGAACTTGTTCCAAGCCGGAACTGGACTTGAACGGAGGTGTATAAAACACCGGAACTGGACTGGAACTGGACTGGGAACTGGACTGGAAACTGGACCGAGAGGTCCACTCAGGAAACGGGAACGGCACGGAACTTGTTCCAAGCCGGAACTGGACTTGAACGGAGGTGTATGAAACACCGGACCTGGACTGGAACTGGACTGGAAACTGGACCGGAAGGTCCACTCAGGAACACAGGGGACGGCACGGAACTTGTTCCAAGCCGGAACTGGACTTGAACGGAGGTGTCTAAAACACCGGAACTGGACTGGAACTGGACTGGAAACTGGACTGGAGCTGGACTGGAAACTGGATCGGAACTGGGCTGGAACAGGACTGGAAACTGGATCGGAACTGGGCTGGAACAGGACTGGAAACTGGACCGGGTAGCTTGAGTAACCGGGCAGAAAGCAGAGGTTAAAGGCAGGGTGTTGTGACAGGACTGTAGCTGGTGAATGCACCGCCGAGTTGGAAGGTGCGGCGTAGCTCGGGCAATACTGGCGTAAGCCGGCTGGCATGCAGAGGTCCTGGTACCGCAACACGAGTTCGGGAGGTACGTAACACGGGGAGGACAAACACAGCTGCGGGAAGACTGGAACTGCGGCGTCTGGAGGTTTTGAAGGGAAACAGGTAA
Organism: Synaphobranchus kaupii; assembly: GCA_029718625.1. Lineage (NCBI taxonomy): Eukaryota > Metazoa > Chordata > Actinopteri > Anguilliformes > Synaphobranchidae > Synaphobranchus > Synaphobranchus kaupii. Next base: position 53,615,824 of record CM056384.1, on the reverse strand, counting down.
ATGCATGCAGCAGCGAAAGTTTAGCAGAGATAGCTACCAGTCAGGAAACCAGGCGAACAGGTATGAACCAGCAGGCTCACAAACACTGGACCAGAAACGGGATACGAAACAAACACGGTAGGTTAGTCAACGAACTGGCGCTGAATAGCAGCCAGCCAGGGGTTTAAATGGTGCAGGAAGTGAAGGAGAAAACGAGAAACAGGTGTGATGTTAAATCAGGAGTGATTGCCGAAGCACAGCAGTGAGGAATGTGAGTAACGAGAGGGGCGAGTGATAGGCGGAAGCTAAAGTGGAAAATGAAACCAAAAGTACCCGAGGGAGACGCCCAGTCCACAGCCAGGAGGGAAACACGGACAAGGGATCCAACATGACACGGAAGGAAACAAGGAAAACATGGAAAACGGACAGGACGGGAACGGAACGTTACATATATAGCCTAATGTATAATATTTTCCCACTCACTTTACAAGACGTAAGACTTCCTGTCGATATATTATGCAAGGTTTTGGAAGTTGAGCGATAGAGAGACGACGAATAATTTGCGAGTTGAAGAACTAATGCAAACTCTCCCTTTATTTTGAAAGCAACACAAGTATCAAAACAACACATTCGACAACGTCATCCCCCAGTAGGGGTGCATGGGAAATGTATTTAAACCTACCAATGGAGTTTGTGAACTTCGCTCTGTATTTTTTAACAGCGATAGTTAACGTGACTAAAATCTTATAGGCTATGGAAATGTACTCTAATATAAAATATAATATACCAAAAACATGGTCGCGTTTTATGAAATATTTTTGATGGGAAAACTTGGCAAAAAAGAACGGCTCAGATACCTACGAGACTCGGCTCCCTTCGTTCCTACCAAAGAGCCGTTCAAAAGAATCGGATCGTTCATGAACGACACATCACTACTTCAGAATATTTTGCAGGTGCAGTAGGTGACATGAACCATTTTCACACATACAGCCTTACCAAGAAATGTTCCAGAAATTTCCTCTTTAGGGGTCATGTGTGAACGAGAGCCAGGGATGACATTTGAGAAAAGTTCTAGTAGGAAATGACACTGAATGTTGGGCTTAGTGCCTTATGGCCTAAACCTTCTATAGTTGGTAATACATGTAAAATAAATTACATTTCTGGTTATGCAGCTTATAGAGCTATATATATTATATTCATAAGAGTATCGAGTCACACTTGGATGACACTGAATGATTATGAGCAATTCTATGACAGGTGGTAATTGCACAAAAAATAAATGTTCAAATGAGTTTACTGCATCTTACTCAATAGCAACGCATGGTATGAGCACTCCTGGGAGAAATCAAAGCATAGTCAATTAACACTACTAAATAAAATGCCATTTTAAATGCAATTCTAGAGGAATTTAACTATAAGAGTGAGAAATTCTAATCAAAGAGGAAATTATGCCTTAATGAAGTCACACGTAAATAGTATTTTTGTATTGGCACAACACTTTACTTCAGGGGTGCTTTGAGTCAACGGCAATCTTGCTACCTTAAAAGTACTACCTTAAAAATGTTTCCCTTAATGGCGTGTACAAACAAAAAGGAACCAGTCTAACAAAAATATCAATTTGTCTTCATGTAGTGAAATGATTACATCAAAGCCAATTGACCTCCTTAAGGCAATGTGACGGGTGGTACGGTTCAAACTCTTCCACACGTGTGGGGTTTTACAGCATTCAGATGATGAAGATGGATCATCAAACACGCCAATAAACAATATGGCATGCGATCTTTATTCGTCTGGAGTAATGGCTGCTTTCATCTGCCAACAGCTGCAACATGCTAAAGAATAAAAAGCCTTGCGTGGAAACTAGATTACAGTTGGGGGGTTTGTACTGATCAGAGCAAGTCAAACATGGCAATAAGGCAAGCAGAAGAAATAGGCTTTCTGTCCCAGTTGGTCTCAGTGATGAATGGGAATTTTTCAGAAGGTAAGAACAGGGATCCTGCACAGAAAGCTGGGCCCAAACGGTGTCAAACGTTTAACCTCCCGCTTCTCCCCTACCCCCACTTCCCCTCCAGCAGTGCCCAAATTCCGGGGCCTGCGCAAGCTTGTCCTGTGGTTGGCAGCTCTTTTTCCGGTGAGTTCCAGCAGCAATTAAGCATTTTTATTCAATTGTTATTAATAATTCTCTCTTGTCGTACCCCGTCGTGTTTTAAAAGATAATTAATATTGAATTTTTTTTATCTGCGTTCTGCAGCCTTTGTGAAGCTGAAAGAATCCACAAACACTTGGCTGATCAGCTTTGGAAAGTCAAGATTTTGTGGTCTCCCAGGATTAATGTCTCCCCTCTCTCAACAGTTGACAGAAATTGGATTAAAAGTGTTTCCAGCCAAGAAACTTAACAAAACTAGCTAGTGGGCTGGAGGAGAAAAAAGGGGGGGGTGAATGTCTATACCTGGTCTGTACCTGGTCGCACTTCCTTGAACGTTTTGTTTGGCACGTCTGTTCTGCAAGCTCCTCTTTGCCCTTGTTTGCCACTTCCATAATATGGTTCTGAAGGCCATGTGCCGTTTTTTGTCGAGGCGTAATCGTTAAATCGACTGAGCGATCTCGCGAGCGCACGAGATCTGAGGCACCTGACAGGACTTTGAAATCAGCGCATCGCCGTCGCAAGACAGATGGCTCTCTGTGGCCGTAGCCTTGACTGAGGATTTTATTGTTGCCTCTCTCCGTCGCCGACACATTCCCACCACCGATATCACAGCTGAATGATATCCTGGATCCTGAATGCATTCATCCTGAATGAATCGCCTGGTAGCCCCATCAGATAAATCAAAGACTTTTTTATTTTTTTTATTTTTTTTATAACACGCTCAAGTTAGCAAGGTTTTTTTTTTTCTTTTGAGCTTCCAGATCTCATAGCCAATGCTTATTTAATGTCCTACAGGAGTGTGGTACAAGGAGGATATTTTTTTCTCCTTTGCAGGAACGGACCTGAGGGAGGATCAGAGAGATTAAGTGTGCACACAACCCTTTATGCAGCCAGACGGCACTGGCGGAGCACAAGCGCATCCGATCGACCCGTCGAAGCATATTTGAAAATGGCTCCTCGATGGCCCACGTCCCATTTAGTGTATCATGAGACACGTTTTTAATTGCACAGGGGGTTTAGGGACGAGCGGGAGAAACTTCATTTCGACTCGCTGTTGAGAGTCTCATAAAACACTAAGCAGACCAAGGCAGACCAATAAGGCAAGGCTTTGTGTTTTTCATGTGTAAACATGCATGAAGCATCTCATTTGAGAACCATTGCCATCTAGTGGCTGGTTTTGAAAGGGCTCTGACTTCTGCGCAAGACATCTCATCTAACATTTACAATTTGGTTCCTTGGCTTTAAAACAGGGCTGACAAAAGGAAGATATGAAGTAAACTTTATTTTATTTGATTTTTTGTAAGAACTGCAGTTTTCCCCCTAGCTTTGCTAATGGAGCGTTAATGACCACACATACCATGAGCACCACGGGAGACAAAATAGTTTTTAAAAGATCTTTTTATGCTCTCCTGTCGAGAACCACGGGGGACACATTTCAGAGCCCAACTGATGACAGCAACCGGTTTCCAAGGTTACGTGGCAATCGGAAAGCTGCCAGCGTGAACCACCGTGCCAGACTTCCAAGGGCAGGGGGCTGAACATTTGGGAGAGAAAAGAAAACCTTGCATTTTCGCACAGATATCGTGAATGTACACTGTTCGAAGTTGGGACAAATCATTCAGGGGGTTTACCATAACAAGCCTTTTCCTTTCTCTTTGGCAGGAACTGTATGGAAACAGTCTATCAACGAGACACAAGGATCACAGTTCTACACTCAGCCATAGCCAAGCCAAAACTCTAAGGTCCACCACTTCCCATTTACAAGTACAAGTAAACAAGTATATAAGTAAAAACCTTTATGCTGAGATACTTTAAGAGATATCGAGACATCACTGTTTTTGTTTACCTTCGCCTGTGTGTCAGTCCTTTGGAGCTGGAATGCCTGTACCTTTCAATGGCATAAATAGCAACTGGACTACACTGCATTTCACCTGTCCATATGCAGTATACCCAGGTTAAGTATTAACATGTATTTTAACCTTATATTGTCCTTAATTTGTGTTAAGGTTGCCACTAAATGATCTGTGACCCTCCTTCACTCTGGGACCAGAGCTGTCTATCTCAATGTTGACTCAAGGCTGAAAGAGGAAAATGACTAAAACGAGACCAATCCCCCATCCCACTTTAGCCGGAAAGAATAAGGAAAAAACTTACAAAGGAGATGTTTTTTGTCGCCCCGTATATTTCAGACGATTGCGATTGAGAGTCCTCTCGATGTGGCAGCTTGTTCAGGAGTCACTTTGACGTGGTGACCTGGACAGCAGGTGGGTGTAAAAATGCTTAAAGCGATGACCGCACTCGCACCGCGCTGAATAAAACAGGGGAAAGGCAGACTGTAACGTACTCTCTCGTTTGTGCCAAACCAGATGTGAAATAGCCGCGTTAGTGAACAGAGCTGCTTAGTTCTGCATGGGTATGCTGTAGTCTGTCTTATTGCTATTTTATCAACCCTGACCACCGCTATTGCTTTAACACAGGCGTGAAGTGGGAGGGTGTCGTTGGAGGTTCCGTCAGTTTGAATCCAAGATGGCGGCAAAGTCCAGACCCTGTCACTGCCCGCGAAGGGTCTTATTCCTCCGTTCCAGATATACGTACAACATTAATATGGACCAGATTAAACTGGGTAGTGAGTGAATGTTAATTACATTGCATTACGTTAATTAAACAGAAAAGAATGTGATTTCTGACTATGTAAGAACAGGCGTTGCATTGCTGACTGGCATCGGTTTGTGAACCGGGAATGACTAAAAGTCTAAAAATAACTCCTGTTACACCCTCTGTGAAATTGACATTCACATTGGAGACATTTTGACAGAGTATAAGGAGGATCTGGGTGTAAACATTCTTTTCAACTGCAACGTTGTTTTTCAATGCTCGTTCGTAATTCCGTATCTGAAACCTGCCAATTATCAGGCCGGGCTTCTCCTTCCATTGATTCCGCCATTACCCAGGCCTGCTTTGAGCCCGCTTAATCCTGTCATCTTGGTATCTTTGGCACAGGACGCCTGTGGGCCGAGATCCATCATCTCCAGAGTTAGAGACAAACCTATACTGATTCTCCCGCCTGCACGTCCTTCTGTGGTGCGTTAGAAAAGTCAGAGACATCGACCACTCCTTTGCCTGTCATGGGGCCGATGTCAATAGAAAAACCAATTGGCAGACGGCACCTTCGAGTGAGATCCCCTTTATCGCAGCTATCAGTTCAGTGCAGGCCCTGTGGTAATCCGGTCAATCTGGGGGAGTTTATGAATCGGTGTCTGACATTAGCCTGTCCAGATCTAATGAAGATGTGTGGCTCTGCGCAGCACCCTCTCTGACCTGAACCCCTGTAAGAAAAGTAGGCAGGCAGAGCATAATGGTTATTACGTTGGTAATATTTAAAAATAAGTAGTGCAGTAATCATTATGATTTCTTTCTTTTCTTCAAGGGCTTCAGGTTAGAGTTATGTGGTTACCACATTACCCTCTCTCTGCTCAGGTTCTTCTCCTGACAGGTGACTCTACATTGAGTTTACCCCTCAAAGTTCTGGAAGATTTTAGCGGGACTAACTGCTGCAAAGAAACCATGCTGGGCTGGATGGAGCCTCTGAAGGCGTTCACAGTACAGTAGGCCTGAGCCTTTATAACACATGTTCCTCCTTGAGAAAACCACAGCACGTCTTCCTCATGCTCTCAGCATGCAATCCCAGCATGCAACAGGGCGGCAGGTGATGTAGCTTATTTACAAGCGCAGGAATGCTGAATTGTCACCTTTCACCTCTCGGCTGCAATCCATTATTATTCGCTTATACAACATATTGAAGTTTTCCATGTAAATAAAACCTTCCAAACCGAAAAGGCACTAAATAAGCTGTTGATTTCAATGATTAATGTACACCAAAATTCTGTTAACTTAACTTTCGTTCACCTTTGAATCTTCCACTATGCCTTTTAAGGACTTAATTAACGTGTTCAAAGTGTCTTTATGCAATTTATCTGTGCAGAGGGTTGATAAAGTGTGATTATATTTAGTAAGATGTTAATGGGGCATTTAGTATGCAGAAACATTTAATCTAATAGATCTCTTGAATAAATTAATAAGTCAAATGTTCTGCCCTTAGCCTGCCAGTCTTAATCTGTACATATTAAAAAAATTAATCTCGACGCAATTATCAGCTCGGGAGAAAATGAAATCAGAGTAAGCGTTGTACCAAACAGACTTTAGGAGACTAGATGGTAATAACACAGTTTGCTGTTATGAATAGAAAGCAGCATGTGTTGATTGCCATTTGCCGTGCATTTATTTCAGGGGATTTCATTCCAGATCTAAAATTCCACATGGAAAAAAAAAAGGCTTGTGGCAGCTGATTTGACCAAAATGAAGTGGAATGGCTTTCACTTGGTATCATAAAACCCCATCTAGTGGCACAAAACCTTTAGCATGGGCATTGCCTAGTGCAGAGGTGGGCAACGAGGGCCGTATCCGTTTCTGGTTTTCATGCCAACTTCTGGCCTTAGTTACCTAATTAGCCCTAATATTTACACCATCTGACATTTTGGCTACAATTCTTAATAAGCGCATGAATGACAGCCGAAGACTTCTTGTGTCCCTATATGAAACATTTTAATGTGATCTAATCTACCAGTGTTGGTGTAAACAGCCAATTAGCTCATTTAGCTGGGGTAATTGGTGGGAACAAAAACCTGCATACACACCGGCCCTCCAGGACTGGAATTGCCCACCCCTGGCCTAGTGCAATTACAGACATGCCTTGTTCAAAGAATACACCTGCAGTTATTTTGAGCAAAGAATCCCTGAGGATATGTGACCAATCAATAAACTGCTTGGTCAGTTTGGTTTTGTAGCAGCATAAATATGCATTAATACACATAGGTCTGTACTGAACATATGCAATTATGCCACCAAACATAAATACAACATTTAAGACAATAAAAAGGCATACAAATTTAAGAAAATAGCAGGGTGCATTATAAATATGGACTATGGGAGGAAAAAAGCATGGTGGAGGGGATTATTCGATGTCTCATCCTGTTAAGGGACTGATCTACTGCATCGATGCGATCTGTGGTCTGGTATCGATTCCGGACACTGCCAGTGCCGATTATGTCCGGAAGCATCACAAGGTGATAATTAGCACGATTAGCACTTGTGTCGCTCAGGGACGGGTGGTTTTCGGTCACCCGGAATGACAGCGCCTCGTCGCGCACTAGCGCCCCCCGCTGGTCGATCAGGTGACCACTAGCCCGCCTGTTGAGCCTGTGTCGTGATAAGAAACAGGGACAGATGACCGCCACCTGTTTGTCTCCCAAATTGATATCGGAGATTTGGGCGATGAATATGAAGAGGTATTCAAAATTGGGAGTAAAAGGGAAATTCTTTTTTAAAGCACAGTGGAGCATGGGTTAGTTCATTTGTAAGTGGAGTACTGGTATTCTCAGTTATAAACGCGTAGATTGAGCACTCATGCTCTTTAATTTTGGGACTGTAAAGGGAGCCACTAAAATTTGAAACACAGTGAGTGGCAACAGTCATTTATCTCCTCCAATTTCCTTTTCATGTTTGATAAAGCACTTGACATTAAGGCTACCGAACCAGCTCACTGTAGAAAAGGTAAAAACGGGATTCAGTAAATTGTGTTAATGAGGCTGACGAGGGTTTGGTCGAACTTGAAAAGGATTTTGTTTTTATCGGAGCAGAGATCTGTCACAAAGACATCCACAGTTCAGGTGACAAATGAACTGCCTATTTTTATGGTTGCTTGGTTTTCTTTACTGGTGAAAAAATTTTGATATGATGTGGCCAGATCTTGAAAAACAGGTCTTTATCATTTATTTCACGCATGGTGACATTTCAACTTTAAAGCTGGAATCTAAAATTTCAGTCTGAAAATCATATTCTCTTCCTTTTCTCAGCTACTTCAACACTCAAGGTTATTTTTTGAATGCAAAAACGTTTCACCGTGTGACTTTCATCTTTACCGGAGCTATTCCCATGTGTTCGGAAACTCTTATTTTTACCTCGTTGTTTGTCGTCCTATGCATAAACCACTGCAGGTACAGTCTAAATGACAAGAGCATTTGGGTTGGAAATGTTGTGCAGAGGTGTAGAAATTGGAATTATAAAACGCCGGTTGCTCATTTAAATCCATACAGCACCCCCTGTCTTACCCCAAAAGTAAGTGTCCCATCTTTAGGCTTCCTGGTGGCTTTAGTAAATATTCAGCTGTATAAATTAATTCTGTGTAGAAATACAAGTTGCCCTAGATATGAGTGCCTGCTAGGAAAATAAATAATGAACTTTATGAATAACAATTCTTTCCTTTATTTGTTTCAGGTGAGATTCGTCCACATTACTTTTTTTTTTTACTTACGTTCATATTTCTAGGATTTGAACAAATGCAACCAGTCCTCATTTGAGAGTATTGAGAACCAATGGTCACAAAACAAGTAAATACATAAATTTCATGGATTGTGTAGTAATAGCAGCATTTTTTTTTTCATTAAATTTTATTAATTTCTTTTTCAGGGGCAGGGTACACAATCCAACATGAATGTTAGTGCATGTAGTTTATTGTCCTAGAGTTAGCTCAAATGCTATAGTTCCTGGGCAGGTCAGAGCAATACATCAATAAGGTATGAAAAGTAAAACTAGTGGTGAATAAAATGGCTACATTGGAGCATTGCCAGGGGTCTGCTCTTCACTGGGAAGTTCACACACAAAACTGAATTTCTTCCCCAACACCCTTTGGGAGCATTTGTCTTTAGTGTCTTGGGCATGTTGACATAGCAAAGGTGTTTAACCCGGCTTGTCGACTGTCTCACCGGCAGCTGCGGCTGTCAGGTAGCTAATTAAGCATCGCTAAACTCCTAAGAGTGTTGGCAATGCTTTACCAATTTGGACCACTGCAGTTTGGCTGCCACAGAGGCCACTCAACATAATGTTTTTATGAGTATGCTAGAAATCAGAATGCATTCCCTTTGCTTAGAGTTACTGCATTTCAAGTGCACTTGTAGCTACTGTATGCTGTGGTTAAGAAGTTCAAATACTGTTGTTAGTGGTGTAATTTCTCACAAAATAAAAATATATAAATTCATTGATTAAATATGATTATTCCATGTCAATTTGCTGGGTACACTGTACACAGGAGCAACTGGATGTTTAATTCAGTACCATTTCCACACTGAAAAACTTTATAAAGCTGTTTTATATCGAATGCCCCCGTGGTGCATTTTAATGCGCACACTCCTCCACCTAGCACTAAGGGAATGGGGGCGTATGAATAACAGCGTGTTGAGGGTGCAGAGTGTTCATTCAAATGGTTCACATTTGAATGAGGATGTTCAGGCCAGCAATGGCGTTACAGCTCCTCGATTTCATAGCTTTCCACAGGGGACAGAGGGAGCTCTGAAGTGGTTACTGCTGCAATGTCAAACAGTCTGAAATAGGTCCTAGCTCCCGCTGTTCCCAGCCTGTTCTTCTTGTTTTTCCCTCTGTCTGCGTTTGTATCTCCGTGTAGCATGATATGGGACTGAGGTGCCAAGAAAATATGGGCTGAATTTTAAAGCGAGCGGAAAATAGCTGGCGTTCAATTTATCTGCAAAGCTATTTTAAACTTAGCCCAGAGGGCCAGAGAGGCAACATTAATGGGAGATAAAGACAGCTGCTTGGATCTTCCATCACTCCAAGAGTAATGGGGGATAGGGAACACTCGGTGTGTATTTCAAAATGTTAACCCTGTGAGAATCGGATTGAGGAGAAGAAATAAAAAAACCACTTTGTTTCCAAGAACTGCTTTGTAGTCGTAATACTGTTCTACTCCACTTGGCAATGCCAGAGGGCTACACCCCTCACAGTGGTCTTGGGAGTTGAAGTGTTACCCCGTAGCGAAGACCTTTGAAGTTGTAGTGCTACTCCTGGCAGGGATTTGGAGAGTTCTAATTTTACACCAGCCAGTGGTTTTTGAAGATGTAGTTTTACTCCAAACAGTTGTCTTAGGAGTTGTAAATTCTGATGAATTACAGTGTAAAAATAGTGCGTAAAATTGCTTCCCATTTCTGTCTCTACTCAAGCAGAGAGAGAAATGGGAAGCTATATATAAGTCCTCAGCCTGCAGTGGTTCAGAATATCACAACTTTTACTTCGCTCATGCACTGTTGAATATTTCTTTCTTTATCAGGGCATATGCCAAGCATTTACAGTCTGAGACCACACAATTCAGCAGAATTAGTCCAATCAAATCCATTTGTCAATTGAGAATTATTTATATTTATTTTAACTTTATATATCCATTGTTGATAGGTACGTGGCAAAATGTTTCCAACGGTAATCAGATGGTACCCTTATCAGTCATTTTTTTGTATTGTACTTACTGTATTATTTGTGCTTTAGCAAAATAAAAGAATGAAACACTTAATTCCAATACTATGCCCATGAATTATCTGTTGCCAATTTGAATAAAATAATTATACAATGCTTATTTGTGGGAGCTGTTTCTCTCTTGGTTCCAGATTGTAGTATTGGAACCATCTCGAGTTGAAAACACATTTACTTTTTTTTATTACAAGCTTCTAAGTTTGACCCACAGCAGCTTGTCGTCGGGATGTATTATGAATTATGAATCTAATAATCTACAAAAAAATACTTAAGCGCATATTAACAACTATTAATATATTAACCATGGCATATGACTGTTAGTGTATCATTATGCTGGAATACTAGAAGCTGGCTTGCATCATAGTTCTAATGTATATAATTAGCAATACAGCTCCTTATTATTATTATTTTTAAGTTGATGGAGGTAAAGCTGTAGAACCTGTATGCTTACCCTGTCATTTTCAAAAAAGTTCACATTTATACGTGCAGGGTTGACAGACTTTTCATTTAATATCAGTGCAACAGTCATGATAAAAATCAAAAAAGATTGATTTCTTTGTGCAATTGCGCATCACCCTCCTGTACACCTCACCGACTGAGGTATTTCAGGAACATAACGTTCCTGCAGGGAAAATGGCCTCCGTCTCCTCCAAGTCCTCGCTGCCAGGTAATCTCCCACACAATACGGCAAGTTTCTTGTTCGGTTCTTACTGTGCATGTCATTTTGGTGAAAGGTATTATGGCATTTCAACAGAACCCGGAACACTGGGGCCAATTTGCTTCTGGCCAGTCTGATGGAACATTAGCGCCTGGATTTCTTCGTGAAAACCGCCTGGGAGTCAAATAAAATTTACCATAATACTCGATGGTAGAGCTTGTTCGTGTGCAAATCAAAGAAAGGAAGGAAAATGGATAATTATTTGAGATATTTCATTCAACTAACCTTCTTCAGGTTGCATAAAGACGCGGAAAAACGTCGCCTGTTCATATCACGTTAAGTAGATGGTGTCCTGCGTTCGGTTTTAATCCACTCTTATGGAACTGGAGTCTTGTAAGGATTTAGGTGGCAGTTTTAATTCCTTAGGCGTAACTCTGTTGTTGCAATTTGACCTTTACAAAAAGCACTGCTTCAAATAAAGGTATCCGGAGGTGTATATGGGTAATATTTTAAATGCAAAAAGAATAATGCTACATAGGATTATGTAACTGCTGTGTCGTCACGTGGCATACAATGGTTTCGCCACGTGCAACATGAACGGCGACATCGTCCCATGATGGTCTATCAGTTGTTGTCACAGGTGTTAATGCGTAACTAGGTAGCCTTTGCGAAAACCTCCTCTGCCAACAAAGTACAGAGTGTGCTATTCTCTGATTCGGGAGCAACTGCTCCAGATGAGGTCACCACACATCTCAGTCCGTGCACAGTTGGAGAGTCGGAGCACGGTAGAAGAAATTGTCCTTCAGCGCATCATATTTTTTGTTAGGGAGATGAAAGCACCTCAGTGCCTCTCCGTGACCTCATTATAACCCCAGCACAGGCCGTACGGAGAGGACGGGCATCTGGACTGTGATTTTTCAGCTCTGCGAATATGAAATCTTGACAGCTGAGAGGTTTTCAACAAATAATGCAGATGAAAAAACAACAACAAAAAACAAAACGGTTTATCTGAATTAAGCAGTGAAAATGCATCAGAGAGACATCTAATGTGGTTTTATAACATGCTGATATGGGTGAGAAAAAACAGCTCATATAAAAATGATATAAATAATACAGTAAGTTTTCATTGTTTGGGCTAATGACTCCAATAACTCTGTTGTACATTCCCCAAGATTAACTTCCCCATGGTTATTGTGATGATGACAATGATCAGAATAATAACAAAATAATAAAAAATAATAATTATACTGTATGTATATAACATATACACTGCCTAGCCAAAAAAAAAGTCGCACACTCTAATATTTCGTTGGACCGCCTTTAGCTTTGATTACGGCGCGCATTTGTTGTGGCATTGTTTCGACAACCTTATGCAATGTCACAACATTTATTTCCATCCAAGTTTTTGGCTGAGATCTTGTATTAACGACGGGAGAGTCGAACCACTCCGTAAAGTGTTCTCCAGCACATCCCAAAGACTTTCAATGGGGTTAAGGTCAGGAATCTGGTGGCTAATTCATGTGTGAAAATGATTCCTCATGCTCCCTGAACCACTCTTTCACAATTTGAGCCCGATTAATCTTGGCATTGTCATTCTGGCATATGCCCATTGATGGGATAACCTGGTCATTCAGGTACTTCGCTGACCTCATTTTATTGCTGCATAATGTTGCTGAGCCTAGACCTGACCAACTGAAGCAACCCCAGATCATAACACTGCCTCCAGAGAGTGTACAGTGGGCACTATGCATGACGGGCGCAATGGCGACTTTTTTTTTGGCCGGGCAGTGTATATTGTAGGTAATATTCTATTTACAATTGCATAGTGTTTGTGAGTTGTTTCTGTTTTTAGGGGTGTACGTTGGCAAACTATTTTTCCCTTGGGGATTAAAAAAAGTATTCCATCTATTTACAGTATTTTAGCAAGAACTCTTATCCAGAGAAACTCGAAATTTTACTGAAGCGATTCTGGTTAAGCCCCTTCTGAAGGGTAGAGTGGTGGTCCCCCACTTGAGAATTAAACTTGCAACCTCTGAGTTACAAGCCCAGGCCTTCAACTGGCACCTGATCTCTCCAGCCAAACTTGCCATGTCAGCTTGCCTGCTTAGCAGACAACAGTGGAAATCAGTCCTTAACTTTCTTTTGTTCCTTGTGATTTCTAATATTTATACTTACATACAGATGTTAGATTGGTAACTCACATATGTGTTAATGGTATGTGTATTGGTATTATCACATAAATAAAACAAGAAAAAAAAACGGTCTCAGTCGCATCCATTTACATGGATTTGCAGCTATTCATATAAAGCCTGTCTTTTATTGTCCTAGCTGTTTCCTGTAGGAGACAGCACCAGAGGCCTGGGTTGAACATGCTTATGTATTGCCAGGCCCAGTGATGGTCAGTTGCTTTTGCATGAGAATAAAATGGCTTGTTCTAAATTCTAAATCTGACTATAAGCAATGTGCAGGAATAAATTATTCAAGGACTGCACAATGAGTCAAGAACCAGTTTGGTGTTCAAATAAAAAATAGTGCTATTTAAATTGGTGGAAAATATGGTTAATTTAAGTTTGAAATGTATTCCTTTGTTAAGCAAACTCAAGGACAACCAGTTGTTTGATTGCAATACTTAAAGGGCAGAATTAAAATGAGAAAAATGTGGGTGGAAAAAATTGACTTTCAAGCGACCAGTCACAGGGGTATACCTCTCTTCTAACTGCCACACGCTCTTTCATACTAATTTGTGGCCTAATCAGTGGCTCATTGGCCGTTGTAATCAAAGGGTGAGCGTGCCTCTGAACAACTCCTAGCATGGATATATATAGTTTGTAGGCGACTGGGGACCCCCCTCCCAGGCTCAAAGGCAAGATAAATTCTAGTTTAAAAATAAATAATTATTTTATATTTTTAAATATTTTCCCAAATCTATATATAGTCATTGCACATCAAGTCTGGCCAGGGACCCCCAACAGTACTTTCAAGGACCCCCTGTGTACAGGGTGTACAGGTATGGCAACTCGCTACAATCGTATGCCTGCCAATAATCCTATGATGGCAGCGAGGTAATGTTAAAAGGCTTGTTTTCGATTATTTGTAAGCATGTTTCAGATTATATCAAATCCCGTTAAATATTCAACAAACAACTCAACCATACACAATTAATTGAAAGCTCAGGAGCAGGGTCTGGGATGTCTCTTTCACTTTCTGTGAAGCTGAAGACTTTCAGGTAACTGAAAGCTTACATAACATTCACTCATTCACTGCTGTGCTCTAAAAATAAAATTACATTGGCCTGTAGTGCCACCCAAGCTACAGTGACGTTTTCCATGTGTTCCGTAACAATGTTTGTGTTCAGCGGCCCGCTAGAAGTTAATGAGAAATATTGTTGAAAAAATACATTTAAAAAAAAATTTTAATTAAAAAAACACCCCTGTAGAAGTGGAATTACTGGATGGTATGGAGAAAGCACTCTGATGTTATACTTAATAAATGCCTTTGCTGAGGCTCACAGAAAAAAGTATGAATGTCTCTGAATAGTAATGCTCAACCAGGCTGGACAGTGATGAATTACCAGATTGGGTGGATAGAAAAAAAATTATAATAAAAAAAAAAAATCAAATAATGAAGAATTCAGAATGTGAGCTTGCATCAATGCAGATATAAGCAGTCTACTGGCACTGCAATAAAACACATTAAAGGAAATGGAACATCACTAATAAAAGATGAAGTTAGTGAACAGAATATGGCCCCGTTTCAGACTTCAATGTCACTGAAAATGGAGAGATATGGTGCAATGCCAAAGTAACTGTAATTACTCCTTCATGACCCGTATTAAGGCAAGCACTTTATAATTGCCATTAGATAGCTGTCCGGGGGTATTAAAATGTATAAATTAACAAGAGTGGTTACAGCTCATTAATTTACAGAATGTATAATGTAAAATATTGCGTACATTATATAATAACGTAATGAAAATATGAATGTGCATTAGATTGCTACATATTTTCAATGAATGTGTATGCATATGTACATGTGTAGAGTTGGCATCAGTGTAATATTGCAAGCAAAATGAATGATACTCGGTAAACAAAAAGGATACAAGGTCTGAACTGGAGAAATGACCAGGAAAGAAGAGTCACAAAGAAGAGAAAGTAATGGCTTATTAAAAAACTACTTCATGCCCGTGTCAATGGAGGGGAGAACTACTGATTCGCAATTACCTGCTTATTTAATAAAGGTAGACTATGAGGACCCATTTGCGTGCGTTCATTATCCCTCACAAGTGTTAAGCAGCTCATTAGACGCGCCGCAGTAACTAACTGTTTTATCTTGGCTGTTGAGGACAATCTCGTCAGAAGGTGACCACTCAAAGTTCACATTTGCATACGGTGAGCTGGCCTTCCTGTGCCATGTGCGCTTCCTGTGGGAGAACGTGATTGGTGTCGGGACGAAAAAGTGCGCTTCCTGCGGGGGAATGGGGCAGTCGGCCTGGGGACGCAAAGCGAATATCGCTCTGCTCTTTCATTGTCCTCCTTCCCTCGCCTTTGTCCGAGGCAGACCAGTCATACCACAGGGGAACGCTGAAAGAGCGGCAGATTCTTGTGTCCCTGTACAACAAAAATAAATACAATAGTCTATTCTACATTTCAAAAGCAATTTCCAACTTGTGTTAAGGCCATACATTGGGTTCTTTGGCTCATTAAGTTGAAAGTCGTCTCTCGGAGGGAAAGAGAGTCGCTGTTCGCACTGAAAAAGGCGTTTTGGCGGAATAGTAGTGCTAATCAGGGCTGCTTCTTTTGCCTCTGCGCTGTGGTTGCTGTGGTTACTATGACGGGGAGCTGAAACTTTGTGGCTACTCGCCTGCTTTCATTAAAATGTTGCGGTTAGTCATCCGCAGAGATATTTGGGATGAGGATGCTGAGGAGCCCAAGGAGGAATTTGAGCTGTGCGTTCTGGGAAGTACAAAATGACTAGCAACAGCTGGCGTGTCTAGTCAGACTCAGATTATGTACACAGTGCACTCCAAACGTGTTAGGACAGTGACACATTTTTTGTTCTTTTGGCTCTGTGGTCCAGCACATTGGATTTGGAATGGAACAGTGACTATGAGGTTAAAGTGCAGATGTTGAATTTTAATTTGAGGGTTTTTACATCCATTTAGGGTGAACCGTGTCACAATTGTAGCCCTTTTTATACATAGTCCCCCCCATTGCGATAGCACTTCTGGGGAACCAAAAGTAATTGCCGGCTCGTCAGCCCACAGCATTAGTATGGTCAGAAGCAGTTCGTGGAAATTAAGTTTTAAATTAAGTTTTGTTCGGTAATACTCATTTGAGCATCTCGGGGCAATACAAAAAGACCGTCTGTGCGTTGAGCTCACTGAAAGTCAGCTATTCTCCCATAGTAATACATTGAACAGCCAGTCGTATCTAATTTAAGGTAAAAATCTAACGAACGAGAGCCACTTTACTGAGTGCTTCATGTCCCCTTTAACTTCATAGTCACTGTTCCATTTCAAATCCAATGTGTTGGAGTGCAGAACCAAAACAACAAAAGATCTGTCACTGTTCCTAACACTTTTGGAGTGCACTGTATATAAGCCAACATGCAGAAGCTAAGTGTGCCAAGGACAAAAGACATCTGCAGTGATCTCAAAGAAGCAATTGTTTATATGGTAACTAACAAGAAACATTTCAGTATCAATGTACGGACACATAGATTGAAAGATGCATAGATAAAAGACAAAACTATACAGAGTACAATTTCTCCCTGAATTTCAAAGCTTTGAATTCAAACGTCTTTAATTTTGCTCCAAGATTTGTGCTAAATCTAATTTACATCTGTCCCAGAATTTTCAAAAACGCCCATCAGTTATGATTCATTTATGAATGTGCAGTGCTTTTTTAGCCAAAGCTAATAAATCACGGCAATGTTAGATGCCATGTATCATCTTTTCTCCTCTTATTCTTTGCTATTGATTTTTTTTTTTCATAAAATCATTTCTAAAAATGATGAATGGAGCTTGTAAGCCATGTAAATATCACATTTTCCAGAGAGAACGGAGAGGGTGTTACCCTTGCCAGTGTTAGTGTAATAAAACCGATTTATTCCTTCTAGGACCCTTCCTTCCCCTAAAATAGTGAGCTTCAATAATGGATGCAAATCTCAGTAAAAAAAAAAAAAAAACCTTTCTCAGAAGCTTTTTGCTCACCCTTTCTCTCCAGTTGTGGTCACAGTGTTGTTTCTGTCGCACAGAACAGAGATGGGTTTGGCTGAGGTGAGGGAGGGGGGGGGGGGGGGGGGGGGGCGAGGATGGGATTACTGCATTTTTATTCGCCTCTGGGTGTTTTGAAACCTGCTGTTTCCAAACAAGTGACCTTCATTTTAATGAGCTCCGTGGACACATGCTCCAGGAGTCGCAGCGCCAGGCAGGGGGAGACTCACTTCAAATAATCCATAACAAAGCCCACCAGTGGCACGTTGGCTTCTCAATAAGTCACAACACCAGGACACTGTTCTTCAGTGGGTATGGAGGACGGTACAGCGGACGGGCTGGTGGCAGCTGGAAGTTGCACAGTGCGGAGGTTAGAGGCTTGTTTGAGAGACCAGCTGCACTGAACAAAAAAGGGAACGTAAGGGGACACGTCAGAATAAAGCATGTGATTTAGTGTGTGTGTGCGTGTGTGTGTGTGTGTGTGTGTGCGTAATGTGTGTATGTAAAATGTGTGTGTGCATGTAATGTGTGTCTGTGTGTATGTAAAATGTGTGTGTGTGTGTGTGTGTGTGTGTGTGTGTGTGTGTGTGTATGTAAAATGTGTGTGTGTGTGTGTGTGTGTATGTAAAATGTGTGTGTGTGTGTGTGTGTGTGTGTGTGTGTGTGTGTGTGTGTGTGTGTGTGTGTGTGTGTGTGTGTGTGTGTGTGTGTGTGTGTGTGTGTGTGTGTGTGTGTGTGCGTGTGCGTGCATCTGCCCACCAGGCACCAGCAGTACTGTTTTGTGTGTTTCTGGGACAGCCCTCCGGCCTAGAACCTCAAGATACCCCTGAAGCACAAAACAAAAGTTGAAACCTGCATTCAATCAACATTTGGTCAATCAATCCAAAGTTAAATCAACAGAGTTTGACTAATTTAGTTGCAATTCATTATGCTGAGCTCTACAAATTGTCTATTTGTCAGTCAAAGTTAAATATTGACTGAATCCAGGCCAGTTGAATTCAGTCCCAGTCTTATTCTTTCAAAAAGTTTTTTTCTTCTTCTGGGATTTTGCAAACTTGCCTGTGACTCATTGTATTTTCCCCACTTCTGTATAAATTGACTGTGATATTTATCATTGGGGTAATAGCATTTGTTTCCTTGACATCTCGGTCATTACTGCAACGAAAAGCTCCCACTCTAGCGGGCGGTAATGGCCATGATGGGTCACGCAATGACATTACCGTCATATTGATGTCAGCCATTACCCAGAATCCTCACAGTGTGTGCTAGATATCTTCTGCTTATTTAAAAAGAAGATTTGGGGGGCTGGGGGGTGGCAATAAAGCCCATTCTACTGAGATGTGCTCCGGGGATTTGAATACATTTATACTCGGCCATTTGAAAGCTAATGATAATGGCATATTTCAGAAAATTCTCTAAACCAATTTCCTCCAAGAATGCATTCGTAGACTCTCAAACCTTGCCTCACAGCTATACTTTACTTTAAGTGGTGCCTTTGGAGATTACCCAAGCACTGAGAGACTGGAGTAGACTCTGCCATTGTCTCTCTGTACTTAAAAGCCTCTTGTTCATGCAGATCAGTCGATGGAATACTTCTTGCGCAAAAGCAGAGGCTCACACGTCACCAAATCTCAGTGGAGTTAGTGGAGTTATTCATACCCTTCCTCTGCACAACCAGGGAAGAGCCGAAACTTATCTGGGGCAGAAGAAAACATATAAATTCCTGTTAAGCATTTTGTGTGTATTTACGTACATGACAAAGCTGTGCAAAAAGTATACGCTATTTAATGTATTTAGGGCCTGATTTATGAAGACCTTTAGCTAATAACTAATAGCATACCCAATGATTGGTGCAAAACAGATACAGTGACCAATCATTGTCAAAGGTTTTTCACACTCTAAAGTAAATCAAGCCCACAGTGTTTACCAATTTTAGAAATTTACTTTTTCATAAACTGGAAAGATCTTATCAATCAACTGGTCAAGTGAAAGAATATTCAGACAAACTCCTGACAACATTGATTCATTCACTAAAATAGTCTCTGGTCAAAGGCGTAACAATAGTGGCATTACAAGCAGGCAAAAAAAACAGACGGAGGCAGTTTGGAGACCTGTTAAGACGGCAATTAATGAATGAGAAGCCAATAGCTGTGCAATTGAAGCTGACAGAGGTGAGAGTGCACAGCAGGGATCATACCCGCTAAGAAAACAATGCTCAATTTTCACACTCTTAGGGGGGAAAAAGGAGAAAAAGGACGGGGTTGGGACCCTGATTAATTATGGCGGTAAGGTTATTAATGAGTTATCGCTGGCCTCCCCTGGGAGGTGCACTCAGACGCTCCTGAACAGGATCGGAGAGGAAATTGTCTCAGGAAATATGGCTGCAATGCATTGTGGTCATCCTGACAGAGGTAGGTGGCGGGCCTGGGCATTAATCAAAAGATGCTGGGTGTTGATAGCTGGGCTCTTCCAGGTATTCTTTGCGCCAGTGACTGTGGCCACCTTTGACGTGTGTGTTTGTGTGTGTGTGTGTATACACTAATTTGTTTTATATTTCAGCATGGAAATGGACTCTCAGACTTTTAAGGCTAGTGATTGAAGGAATGAATGAATGTCTTATTTATGTCTCTTTATGGATTCATAAGACAACACATGATCTTTATATAGCATAGAAATATAGGGATGACAGTGCTGTCTTTCTGGTTGAGGTGAAGGGCATCACAAATTGGGGTTATTGTTTGGATACAGGGAATTCAAATATGGTACATCAGGGTATGGCATCATTGCTGCTCCCTGTACCTCTTTACCTTTTAATTCCTCTACCTATGTTCAACAGACTCATTAAGAATCCTGAACACAGGGAAGAGCAACTGCAGTGTCATCACCTGGCACTGAAAGGAGGAGCCGCCTGAAGGACATTTGGGGGGGAGTGAGGGGGGGGGGGTGTTGACAGGGCCTGACAGTCACAGGAACTTTTCCAAACGCTTAATTATCAACATTTTTCTAGCTGCGATTGTACAAGCCTCGTAGCCGAAGGAGCCGCGGTTAACCTTTTGCTCACTGGGAATGGTGCAAAATAAAGGTAGTTGTATTTATCTGTCACATGTCACATCCCAAGTCATCAAGGTAAGGCTTCAAAATGAAGAAGGTGGGGGGTGTTTTGATTGGCCATTAGGGGGGTGAGGGCTAAGAATGAGCAGGCTATCGCAATGGAACTTCAGGAGAGACAGACGGATAAAGAGACAGCACCTAAACGGGCCAGTGTATTTAAGGACCCGACGAGATACTGCTGTGGTTTTGGAGCAGACGTGGGCAGTGATTGGTAGCCAGCGGAGGGAGTCTGTGAGGGGTCTGAGAGCAGGGAAGACCCGTTGGGTCGAAGAGTTCTAGATGAGTTTGAACAGCTAAATCTAGTCCCACCCCCCAATTCCCATAGACATCCATTCAAATGCAGAGACGTTATAGTATCGCTTGTAAGAGTACCAGAAAATAAGATATCAAGAGTCTTTTTATGTTGGGTCACAGACATCAGGAAGTCATGGCATGCAAAGGATATGCGACCAAATATAAAAAATTTTAAGGCACAGTCAACTTAGTGTATGTAAACTTCTGACCCACTGGAATTGTGATATAGTGAATTAAAAGTGAAATAATCTGTAAACAATTGTTGGAAAAATTACTTTTGTCATGCACAAAGTAGATCCTAACTGTCCTAACTGACTTGCCAACACTATAGTTTGCTAACATGAAATCTGTGGAGTGGTTAAAAATGAGTTTTAATGACTTCAACTTAAGTGTATGTAAACTTCTGACTTCAACTGTATGTTAATGCAGACACTGCTCACCCGTGTTCAAAGTAATTTTTTGGTGTGTTACATACTTACGTTGCAATAAAAGTTGATAACTTCATCCAATAAAGCACTATTGAAGATTGTTAAGCCGCACAGCACTGTGCGTACACCCATTGCATCGCACAACTCCAATGTAGGTCTATTACACCAGGTCACCCACATTGGTCTTCACTTCCCCTCAAAACGGCGGCAGAATTGGTTGTAGTCCGCAGGTCATTTATTATCATGCTGACACACACAACGTTATAAATAGAGGAGCAGAATCATTGCCTGCAATAAAGACGGTCTACATTGTTAGGTCGCTCTAATCTGTTTCCTGTAATTTAATATTTCCTGAGTTTAAATGGCAAATGATGAAATACAGTGACAGGGGTGGCTCAGTTGTTTATTCAGGGCCCTCAGCAGGATAGCTGGTGATTTGTGGCTTAATAAAGCCATTAACCTGATGGTACCTAATTTGATACCAGCTGAAATACTGTATGTGAGGATTGGGAGAGATATTGGGGATTTATGATCCAGCATTAACTCCAGCAATATGACCCCAGCAAAATATCACATCTGAACCACGATGGTACCCCCCCCCCCCTCCCCTCCCCTCCCCTTCCCCCTCCCCTCTCCACCAAAAAAAAGATTTTGTGCTCTGCGGAAGAGAGCATGCATCTGCAAATAAGGAGCTCCATGTGGTCTGACAGCATCTTCTGAAGGAGGGGCTTTTGTCCTGCTCGCGTGTTAATGGTGCCAAATTCACCTATAAAGGGATTCAAATGAGCCACAATGGAGGAACAGGAGAAGGCCTTTGCTCTCAGAGCCCTTGTGTTATATGTCACCGAGCACCAGCTGCCACCTGCTAATGATTTTGAGCCCATTCCTCAGCAGCGGTGTTCATCGGCCTCAGCGGCGGTGTTCATCGGCCTCAGCGGCGGTGTTCATCGGCCTCAGCGGCGGTGTTCATCGGCCTCAGCGGCGGTGTTCATCGGCCTCAGCGGGCGGTGTTCATCGGCCTCAGCGGCGGTGTTCATCGGCCTCAGCGGCGGTGTTCATCGGCCTCAGCAGCGGTGTTCATCGGCCTCAGCAGCGGTGTTCATCGGCCTCAGCAGCGGTGTTCATCGGCCACATCCTATATTGAGGCTCCTTGCCCCTGACTTTTTTTGGTTTGTTTCCCTCCAAGGTCCTTCCACCACTCTGCAAATCACTCATTACATTACAGAAAGCATTAGCGCCGGGCGAGGGCATGGCATATTTGGGGGTGGGTTGGGGAGGGGGTGAGCCGTTTGAATTCATTCCGGCTCCCCGTCCGGCGTGTAAAGCAGCTTTTTTTTTCCTCCCTGCTAAATACCGACGACGGGCTCATTACGCGTGATGGACGAGGTTCATTGTGGGATCGTGCATCGTTTCGGACCGTTAACGAGGCACGCAGGCCTGCTTCTTCGGCTTGCCCCCATCTCAAATTCGTCAACGGCTCCTTCGCACCGGCGATGTGAGAAGTCCAAGAAGCCAGATGTCTTCTCAACAGGAAAAGAATAACAACGCAGTGCAAGCCACTTGAAACTATAGTATTTGCCCCAGGCAGGTCTTTCTTACAAGTGGAAATTGGAATATTGAGGCCCATGCATGTCAGTGAATGGAACAAACATATTTGTGTAAAAAATAATTATGTTTCTGTAAATTATTGAGAGATTTTATGTATATAATATCAATGAAAAATATCCTTTATTTTATGAACACAACATTGGTGAGCAAAGCCATTCTTGTTTCTAACTAAATACAGTAAGTATCTCACATAACCTTGATTCAAATTGGGGTGAGGGCGATTTTGGAGATTCTCCAGATCCAAGTTTTGCTATCTAGTTCACAAAAGCTGGCTGTGGCACAGGAACAAATACAGAATGCCAAAACTCAAACATTTAAAACTTTTTTTTTCCAAAAATATCAACTTACAGTTAGCTGGCAATTCCCTGTTTGTCACCACTTCCCGAGAAAGACAAAACTGTCTTCTGTCACCTCAGCGGACTGTACGAGCGCCAATTAACGCACTTGGAAGAGAGCCATTTTTCTGTATGGTCCTAGTCCCCCACAGCCTTGCATTAGTTATTTTCAGAAGATTCAAAACAGAAAACTATACACGTTTATGAGTTTTAAAAAAAATAAAGCCTATGCAGTATCTATCGTGTTGTAAATATCTTCTTTTTTTTGGGGGGGGGGGGGGGGTTTGGCGGTTATGTTCAGCTTTTCCAATTCGCAGCTGCAAAATTTGCGTAAAAACACATCGATGGAAACATACTTATTGCCTAAACCAAGGCAGTCAAAAATCTAACAAATAGCATCAATATGATGTTGTACCCTGAAAGTGTATTCCTTTACCTCTTTTTACATTGAGACTGATACAATTGCCCACAACTGACACATTACTGACATTTTCTATGTGGCCAACTGAGTAGTATTGCTTTCAAAATCATGCCGCAGGCTGTAATTTTGACAAAAAATATTTATTTACAGGTGTCTCATTACAGTACGTATCTACATTATATAGAAATAAATAAATAAAAAATGCAAGCTTGTGTAGCACCGTACAGTAAAGAAAAATATATCAATACCGCAAAATCTTTTGAT
>CM056384.1:53525175-53591493 GCA_029718625.1 Synaphobranchus kaupii | reverse complement strand
CAGAAAGTCTCGATTAAAAAAAAGGACACTAGCACTTATCTATGGGTCCAGATTGAGGAGTAATGTTGATTGAATCCAGGCCAAAAACAAGTGGGATAGGATATTCCCCCTAGTAACACTGTCAGCCTCTTTTTAAAGCAGGTGCACAAAACTATGCAGACACCGTGTAATAGTTTTTTTTTTTTTTTTAATGCAATATCAGAAGGGCTTATGGGAATCTGTTCCTGTCTGTGTTTTTCATCAAGGCGAGTCGGGACGGCAGCAGTGAGATTTGTCTTAAGATTTCTCATTTTTCATTCACTAACTTGGCCAGCTCCTGGTGATTGTCGAGGGACTGTCGACTGCCTGTCTGCCCCCCCCCACCCCCCCCCCCCCCCCCCCCCCCCCCCCCCCCCCCCCTCATGTTCCAACACAGCTAAGCCTGAACCCGCAGTACCTCCCAAAATATCTACACTGGTAATGTTAGCAATAGCGGTGTCCTGCAACTGTAACTGACTGTAACACGTAAACAAAAAATAAACTCGGCTGTATGTTTCTTTACAGTCAGGAATAAAATTCAGTTATTTGTGCTATCACGTTACATAAATTGCACATCATCGGTCCTCCTTAAGGTACGAAACAATGCAATTGTGCTTGTAAGCAGTGTTTGACAATTTTATTTTACCTGCAAATAACCAGCAAGAGGATGAGTGAAAGTGATACCTTATTACCGCAGTGGCTGTGCTGTTGGCTGTTGGCTGTTGGCTGACTTTTGCCTTTTGACACTGTCAACTGTCAAGTTCAAATAGAACCTGATGGCTCCTGTGGAGCTCACCACAAACAGTGTCTGGACTGTGTGCTCACAGCTTTGAGATTGGGCTTCTATCATCGGACAAATATGAGCAATATGCTGTGGTGGGAGAGAATTGGCTTCGGGGGTAGCGCGGGTTCAAGTCAGCCAGGATTCCTCGAATTACCGCTGTATTAGTTCCCCCCCCGCCCAATGATACATGTGGTGTCTGCAGGCTAGCGGTTTTCTTCAGTGAGAGATATGGCAGAGATGCGTGAGATTAATGTGAAATAGCCGCTGACTGAGAGGAGAGTGCGTCAGAGGGGAGCACACTTCAGCCGCGGTGCGTCTGAGGTTTCGGGGAAGGGGGTGACTGAAGAGGCGCGATTGTCGAATCCAAAATGGGAAGGAAAAAAAAAAGGGTGAAAGCATTAAGGATATAACTTGACGTTATTCGTTTAGGGACTCAATGAAGTTTATGAATAGACAAAACACCATTCATCAGTGAATAAATTCAGGAAGCAGGGAAAGCAGAGAAATATATGATGTGTCAAAAAGCTAAATACAATTCCTGTTGTTGTTACCTTCCATTGCGCTGATATCTTTATTGAAAAAGCAACACCCGGCATTGTCGGTGAGAGATAATAATTGGAGCGATAGCTTTAGCTGGTGGTGACAGGTACAAGGAATGTCAGCGTGCTCTACTGTTCGGGTTCGAGGCGATGTGCATTTTCCACGGAGCATGACGCTCACTTCATCGCCTGTGAAATTGCGGGCGGACGTGGCTGCGGGAACAGGCCATTGCTCCCGAGATGAAAACGACGCTGTTTGTTACATTTCGAGAGCATAACATTTGAAATGCAACTTGCATTACACAATAACAGTTCACTGACGAGTGTCGACCGTGTGCTGGGACGGTATGGGGTGGACTGTACAAATCATCGCCCTCAAATGGAGGACAATAACCATCATCTTCATTGCAGGCGCTTTGTTCTTCACTTGAGAACTGAAAGCCACAATGTGCCATAGCTATATGTCCACAATCTTTGCCATTGATGTCACAGTTTTGCTTGAAGCTTTATCAATTTTTATGCCTTCGCCTTTTCAAATGGGACTTCAGATGTGTAAACAATGAATTAAATGATTGTGTGAAAAATAACTCATCCGGCTCTATGTACTTTCAGAGTTTCATGAGTCAATAATTAATTAAAATCCCACTTGACTAATCCATAGACTGTGTGACTAAATGGAAAAGAGTTATAATTTATTTTTTTTTGCTTTTTTCATGGCTCTGATGATTTATGGATTCATCCCTAAGATAAATCCATCCATATCTTTTTCTTTTATGCTTCTGATCTTAGTAGTAAAGGTCGTTGTAACTGCATTGCTGTGGTTCAAAACTGTCTCTGAAACGTATTCTTTTCATTGATATTCATGCAAGTCAGACTAAATATTTCATTAGTTATAGACACTTCACGTTTACTGGATTAAATTTGATCATACATTAGTCCATATTTTTAATAAAGGGTTCATTGTTCATTCCAAGTTCATTGTTCTCATCAAGTTGGTCCTGAGTTCAGAAAGTTCTGGAAATTCTGCTGTAATTTTTTTATGGATCTCTATGAAAATTGGGGGGTGGGACTAGATTTAGCTGTAAATTATGTGTTTAAGCCAGGTAGAGGTATAGGTTTGGAAGACTGCATCTCTTTTCTTTTAAAGAAACGCAAGAACTTCACTTAGCTTCGGAGTGTAGGTTTAGATCTTTCTTTCCTTTTCTTTCACTCTGTTTGAAGTCTCTCCTTATTTGCCTATCTGTCCTCTCTGAGACAGTTAC
Organism: Synaphobranchus kaupii; assembly: GCA_029718625.1. Classification (NCBI taxonomy): domain Eukaryota; kingdom Metazoa; phylum Chordata; class Actinopteri; order Anguilliformes; family Synaphobranchidae; genus Synaphobranchus; species Synaphobranchus kaupii. The sequence goes on along the minus strand of CM056384.1, from coordinate 53,588,890 downwards.
CTTATTTACCTTCTCACCGCTCTTTTCTAGTTTATTGAGCCGGAGGATTTCTTTGTTTCTTTCCTTTCTGCTCGAGTCTGCGGATCTGTTATCGTCCTCTTCTCTGCGTTGTTTTTGCGTTGGCTATACGCCGGGGGTTATTTCCCCTTTTTGTGTTTATTTACCCAGTTCCGTTCGCGGATCTCTTTCCTTTCCTATTTTCCACGCGAGTCTGCTCGACTCTTCGCCCTCGTGCCTGGGTTGTTTTGAGTTGGCTATACGCCGGGAGTTAAGTCCCTTTTGTGTTTATTCACATCCCTTTTCTTGTGGTTATTCACCTTCCGTGGGTAACTTACTGATCCCCTCAAGGTCGCGTTTGGTCCTCCGATCCCAACCCCTAACAATCAAGATATTGTTGGCTCACAGACATCAGGAAGTCGTGGCATGCAAAGGATATGCAACCAAATATTTAAAATTATTACTTTATTTATGTTAAACTGTCCAATATTTTTTAATGCCCAAAAATGGGGGGGACAGTGTAGTATAATGGTTAAGGAACTGGACTTGTAACTGAAAGGTTGCAGGTTCGATTCCCAGGTAGGACACTGCCGTTGTACCCTTGAGCAAGGTACTTAACCTGAATTGCTTCAGTATATATCCAGCTGTATGAGTGGATAAATGTAATAAGAAGTTGTGTAAGTCGCTCTGGATAAGAGCGTCTGCTAAATGCCTGTAATGTAATGTAAATGTAACTATGTACAAAATGTTCTACAATTTCTAAACGGTTCATCTGATATGGATGAAAATACCCTCAAATTAAAGCTGTCAGTCTGCACTTCAACCACATTGTTATTGTATCCTTTCAAACACAAAGTGCTAGAGTACAGAATCAAAATAACAAAAGATGTGTCACTGTCCAATGAATTATGGTGCTCACTGTAGATGCCATTCCATGCATTATGGAATCAAACCTTTCATAACCAAATGCCTGTGTCAATCCTCTTTCTCAGAGAATTCATTTAATTATAATTCAAATTTAAATCTAGAGACCAAAAACTACAAAAATCTACGCTCCAGGTCCCTTAAATCCTAGGCCAAATGGTAGATTTCTACTGGATAGAAGTGAAGCTTAAGCTGACAGATTGGAATTTTTGTTTGATTGGCAGCAGAGGAGAACATGGAGCTTGTGATTAAATGAGGGACTATGTCCTCTATGAAGATCTATTCTCTGTGTCTGTCGTAGATTCTGTAGAATTAGCTGTTAGGAATGAGGGGGGGCGGCACTGGAGGAGGTCCCGGAAAAGTGTGGCCTGGCAGGAGGTGGGAATTCAGAGTGAAACAGAGCTGTCGAGCTGGCGGGTAGAACACAACGTCGGACGTGTTGGAGAGAGAATGGCTGTTAAGTCATGAACAGGGCTGAGGCCTGCCTGAACTGTCCAAGTGGATCAAACGAGTCGCTTGATCAGGCCAAAAGCTATTTTCAGCGGCCTGGATTCAATCACCATTTGTCCTCAACTTTTACTTTCAAGTAACCGCAAGCGTTACACTTTTTCTTCATAAACTCAGTTTGTTGAGTTAGTTTTAGTGCTGGCTGAACTCTCCAAACTGTGTTCGTGAATAATAAAATGCAGATTTGCATTTATTGGAAGCCAAAGATGTTTAAATGTTTATTGAACCCATAACAATATCGCTGTAACCTTAGTGACTTTTTTCTTTTATTTTTTATAATAAATAAGAATAAACGATGTATTGCCTCATAGCACATGCTATGTAAAATGCTATCATGAACATGAATTTAGACTTCCTCAATGTCAATTCCTTAACACTAGGTGATGTATAAAGATGTCTTGTTAATGAATATGTCTATGGCTCATGAACGTATTAGGAATACATACATTAATTTTAATGACAATGGTGACTATAATGTGCTTCCTGTTAATGCTACACACTGTCACGGTCTGGTTTTATTCACTAGTGTCAAAACTAAGAGATTTGTATTTTCACACCAAGGGTGCGAGTTGAAAAGTACCACGAGTTGGCAAAGTCTTCATAAAGGGTTGCACAAAAATATTATTTATTTTAGCTTATTAGGATGCTGCTTCACTCCAATCACTCCAATGTTCATTGGTTTATTCCAGGATCAGATAAAAGCAAACAAAGTTAAGAGGTGGTGTCATTTAGATTTTTTTTCCCTCTCTTCTTAAAGTGTGTAGATCTGCCCGTTTTAAACAGTCTCTAAAGTCTATAAAGCACAACCAATTATTAGTCACATTGCTCTCTCGCTTAATTGAAGGCAAGTTCACTGCACATCTGTGATAATACATGTTTACTGGCGTCTTGCTTCTCTGTATCACCCCCCCCCCCCCTTTGTGTCCTTGACTATATGTGTGTGTGTGTGTGTGTGTGTGTGTGTGTGTGTGTGTGTGTGTGTGTGTGTGTGTGTGTGTGTGAGTGAGTGAGTGTGTGTGCGTGTGTGTGCATACTGTATATGAGTGTGTCGATGCGTCTCTATGCGTACATATGGTTATGTGTCCCTGTGCACATGTCTATGTGTCTGATAATAATGAGCACTTCAGAAATCCTGGCACCTGGGCTGGTTTTCCAATGGGACGGGATGGACAGGTGTGCATTTTAGACAAAGTCTATCTCTGAAGTGTTTTAGGGTCAACCGAGGTAAAAATTACTGTGCCATGCCAAAGTGTGTGTGTGTGTGTGTGTGTGTGTGTGTTCAGGGCGTAATGCCACACCACAGGCCTGTTCCCCTCAAGCTAACATCTCCCATCAGGGAGAGGGGGAAGCTAGAATAACAAGAGCCGTTGTTATCAGGTACTGCAATGGCCTAGGGGTGATGAGCACAGGGAGAACAGCAGTCCTTATCCTACCTGTGAAATTATTATCATTAACCTGAGGAAATCTATGAGTCAGGAAACTCCCACCCAAAATGTGAGGTAAGCTTGCCATTTTATATATATGGCTATTCTGTGCAGGGTTGTAAACCACGTAAACCCCAAAATATATATTGGTAGAATATCTGTAATGAAAATTTGTTCTATTACCTGAAAATCCAAATATGCTCTTGCTAGTGTAGTTTTTTATATTATTGGTCACCGAAGCCACACTATATTTGAAGCACTTGAAGCATGTGCTCGTTTTATTTTTATTTTAATTCACCTTAAAAACGACTAAATACCTCATTACTATATCTGGTGACTGGCCAACAGCGTGTTGGAATTCACAAACGGGAATTGCCAAACAAGGGTTTTGACTTATCCAGTATTGTTTGTGATCTTAGCTAAAGAGCCTTACAGTGACACTGGAGCAGAGCACAAAGAGACAGAGGGAGACTTGCATTTCTGAGAAGGAAACTAAAGCTGAGCGACATCAACGTGTGAATGCCGGTCCGTTTCCATTTTAGCACGCCGTGTGATTATTGGATATCCTGGAAGTTGTGAGAGAGGCCGGCCTCGCCCGGTCACACATTTCCCTCACCAGAATCCCTCACTTTTATTATGTGACGCAGCAGGCCAGCTGAGGTTGGAATCCAGTTGTTACAGGTTAAATTCTTCGGGTAGAGAGTGGGACGGAGCCACTGTGCTTCTGAGTCAGGTGTATGTCAATGTTCCCTTTCTTATTTTCTATAATCACGCTTGCCTGAGCTGTTTCACGTTTCACTTTTTAAATCCTTTTCGTTAGTGTTAAGGTGGGAAGGGTGGGATATTATTACTGTATTAGCATGTCAAAAGTGCAGTTTTTCTAAAATGATCTTGGCTGCTAAATGAAAAGCTGCTAAATGACTCAAGGAATGAAATGTGTAGTGGTCCTGTACAAGGTTGCCATTTAAGCAAATGCATAATAATAATAATAATAATAATAATAATAATAATAGTTTACTATGAAAATACAGCGATCTGTGGTGAGGTATTGTAGCCAGCTACATACAGTACCGTAGCATCTACACAAGGGATTGATTGCAACGATTCTGCATTGTTGACCTCTGTCAGTGGGGTTGAACTTGGGGTACTTGATCTGCTTCTCACCATAGTAAAGTCCTTTTAAAAACTGTAACCAGGAAACAGTCTCCGAGCCTCTTGTATGGAGACAGAGAATCTTGCAGGTCAAGAATTCAAATAATGGACGAATACGGTAGACACGGACCCACAAAGATGCTCGCATGCCTCCGTAGGCATGGTAACTGGATCTCTAGGTTCTCAGTAAGACCAGTCAACTGTATATCTTCCCACATATTTTATTTTAGCATTTCTTTTCAAAAGTAACAGAGGTTCTCTAAGTTTAATGGTTTGACGTGGGCACATGTAACCACATTTACAGTGTTTCATGGACCCTCACCAGTGTTACAATGGTGTGTTTGCTCCAATCGTTACTATGAAGTAAACCATTGTAATCAGCTTCCACAATTAACCTCAATGGGGTCACCAGCTATAATTCACAGTAATTAGGGCTTAAATTATGATACTGATGTGTTTTTGAATTTGTTCATGCTGTGAGTGATTTTCAAACTTTCAACAGCTTAAAAACAGCTTTTGAAAAAAATATATAATAAACTGCTGTAAGAAATGTCAATGTCTTGGAAAATATACCTTTCCACTATGACAGATATTGCCAGTTGAAACCTATGCATTTTGTGTGACTGACATGAACTATGGCACAATGTGCCTCTGCGAAACCATGTGACATGTTAATGGATGTTAATTCCTTTTAATGTCTAGTGTAATGTGGTGCATATGTAGCCATGCACACCAAATGAAAACATCGATGAGACCATTACTCATTTTTCTCAAATACTTTTCTGGGGAGTGCAAGCCTTTCTCTTTCGGATCCAGCACTTAAGGGGACCTTCCTCTGGGTCAAAACCACTGACCCCCAATTCCCGCACCTCTGGTGTTCACTCAACAACCCGCAGACAGGTTAGCCTCCAAAATCAAATCCAATTTTCCTCCCAGCAGCAGTTTCTATGAAAGACCATCACAATACTTCATCCCACATAACACTTCTCCTCCAGTGATCTGATACAATCATTTGTTTTTCTGTGATTGTTGGGCTATTAGGTGCAAAATCGTTTTGTCCTACATTGTATTTGTCTGAACACAATGGATGTGGTATCCAGCCAGTGGTATTGTGGTCTTAGGACTTGAATGCATGTTGAATATTGCAAGATGAGCTAATAGCCTTTGTCTGTCTTGAATTACACAGTTTAGTTTATTATCAATTTAGTTTTAGTTTTATTTACAAATTGTCTTAAAAAAGAGGATGTAACATGTTGAAAAGTTAAATATGAACATAAGGATGGGGCTAGAAATCCAGAAAGGCTTACAGTACATGGGGCCTCATGCTCAATAATAATAATAATAATAATAATAATAATAATAATAAATATAAAACACCAAAAAAAAGGCAATATAGTAAAACAAACAATAATATAAAAGCAATGATGTGTGTTAGTTAGCCTAGTCTGTGACTTCAGTAAAGTTCAGTAGCTGTAGTACAGTGTAAGTAGACAATTCTGATTAACTAAGTCAAGAATGTTCCTGATGACACCAATAGATTTTGTGATTTTACTGTGTGCAAAATTTACGTGCTCTTTCCAGCTCAGCTTCTCATCAACCAGTACTCCAACATTTATTGGAGGAAACCTGAGAAATTTCAACTCCGTTGACCAAGATTTTAGCGACCTCTTTACAGTGTTTCTTGTTAAGATAATGAAATTTGACTTTTTAACATTTAAAGATAATTTATTTAATTGAAAGCATTTTAGCCTTTTTGGTCCATACCAGTATTTGACAATGTCAAAAGCTTTTGAAAGGTCCAAAAATATGCCAAGAGCATATTAATTATTGTTAATTATTGAAGATTTTATCACCATGTCAGCTGAGTAATTTTTCTAAATCCATATTGATGTTCATACAGTATACTGTTGTTGGTTAGATGTTGTAGTATTCTATTATAAATTAGCTTTTCGAGAATTTTTGAGAAGCATGGAAGAACAGATATTGTTGTAGCGTGTACACAGTAAATTCACAGCAAAATGTCCAGTGTTAATTCAACTCTAACAGTGTTGATTAAACTCTAGCAGTGTACATATGAGCCTACTCTGGCCAGATCAGGCTCATATGTACACTGTTAGAGTTGAATTAATACTGGACATTTTACTGTGTATGTATATAGGGGTGATAACTTTCAGTTTTCATTTATTTAGGAAAAATATCAGTCTCCATACATATTTCCAAAATATATGTCAGTGCTTCAACAATTGAGGAACATACCATTTTGACCAAAGACGTGTCTATGTCATCATAACTAGCTGCTGAGTTCTTCAAGTTAGAAATTATTTGCTCCACTTCCTTCACATCGGGTGGGTCAAACTGTTTCAATGTGGAGTAATGACCATGATGTAATCAAGAGGACTCCCATCTGAAACTTAGTTATTGAATTCATAAGAAATTCCAAAAGGATCAGAGAAGGGTTTATTCCCATTGTTCATTTGTGATGGTAGAGGCTTTGCTCTTATTCAAAAGTTGATTGATGATTCCCTGTGTGGATTTAATATTTAATATGTCTGATTTGTTCATTTTGTTAGAATAGTACTTTTTTTCTTTTTTGATATTCTTAGAAGACGTGCGACTTTGTTTTTGTACATTTTGTAATTCACAGCTCAGGGGTGTTGGAGAAGAAAGCAACGTTTTGTATAATAAATTTTACTACTCATTCATGCCATATTCAAAAGGCTTAATCAATAGCACTTATTCCAACACTTCGAGCACTCAAAACTCTAGACCAGCTGGGACTCAGTGGGTAGAGTATGACTGGAGGGTCAATTCACCCTTAGTAAGAGGGAACAGATGCTGTTGGATGTCGAGCTCTTAAAAAACTGCGAGAGCTTAAATGAAAAGAAACGGCCTCTCTCTCCCTGCCCCCGTGCTTAAAAAAATGTTAATTTCAAGTAGGCCTCAAGCATCTATCTAGACATCGCTCAGAGTGCCAGGGACCTTGCACCACTGCGATCTCCCACATACATTAAAACACACGGTATCCCAGGCTTTAGGTTCCTCCCATGGGCTTGATGAAATATTCAAACACGCCACTTCCCTTGTGACATTATGATTTGGTTCGTTTGTCCTAAAACCACCTCTGGAGGCCAGCAGGGCGGGAGCGGAAGTGTGCCACGTGGCGGAGGAGTGGGCACTTGACACTCTTTTGGCACTGCTCTCGGGGGTTCATTAGTGGAACAGTCACCATAAAACTTCTCTCTTTGCCACCTTTTTTTGTTTCATGTATTTTGCAGTTATATTTATGCAAATATGTACTTTGGTTTTTTAATGAATCTGTGGTGACACAGTGAGAAAATTTTAACTTTGGGAAAAGTTTTGGTTGGACACTTCACAGATTGGGGCCCTGGCGTGGGTGGTTGGGTACGAAGGCAAGTGCAGGGCGGAGTGATGCTTATCCCACTGAAAGAGACGAGCAAGTGGGCAAACATCCGTGAGCTTTCGAGAAAAATGTGTGGCTAGAGGCCTTAGCAGGGTGTAGCCACAGCGTGCCTCCCTCAGCAACTTATGTGACTTTTCCTCCTCCCATGAAGATGGAGCCACTGAAAGAAACAACCTGCACAGACCTCAAAACTCATGTGGACAATCCTCCTTTTTGCTGGTCTGAACCGATCACTGTTTTTCCTATGTAGCGACACGCCTTTTGCAAACCCCAATTCCAAAAAAGTTGGGACTTGGGACAATGCACATACAAGCAGAAAGCAATTATTTGTAAATTCTCTTTTGCATAGATTTAATTGAAAACAGTACAAAGAAAAGATATTTAATGTTTTACCTTACCAACTTTATTGGATCGAGAAGGAAGATACGTCTTGGTAGTAGGCAGAATATCCTCAGTGGAAATATATTTTTAAATGTGTACTACCCACCCGACGATGATCCAGAATTTATGACTAAAATAATTGATTTAATAACTACAGAAACTAAAGGAATCACCATTATGGGAGGGTATTTTAATCTTATTATGACTACTAAATTAGACACACAGGGCACCTCTGTACACAGAGCTGAAAAAGGAGCAAAAATCCTGAGAAATGCTTGCTCAGAAATAGGATTAGTAGATGTGTGGAGAATGAATAATTCCCTACTTCAGAATGCTGTTTCTAAACATAAAATCAAAGGAAAAATTTTAGAATATTTAGAATTTAATGATACATGATCGATGAAATTGATCCAATCATACTGTGGGAATGGGGCTAAGGCAGTGCTGAGAGGAGAAATAATGTCATATTCATTCGCTAAAAGCGGGAAAGATAAAAAAATAAAAAGAGATCTGGAAAAACAAGTAAAAACTCTTGAAGATGAACATGAAAGGGTAAATAGGGCTGAAATAAAAACAAACAAAAAAAAATAAGTACATAGATCTCAACACAGGAAACCGAGAAAACATTACTATTCAGTAGACAAAAATATTATGATGGCGGACCCAAATCATTGAAAATTCTGGCTTATAAACTTAAGAAACAAATCAAGAAATCGCATATTACAAAATTAAAAGACAACACTTCAAAAATATTAAGACAAAAATGTAATTGCAGAAGCATTTTCAAATTACTATGAACAACTATATAAAAATGAAACAGGAAACACAGAGTTGGAACACCTTAATTTAAGAAGAACAAAATATTTTTCTAATTAAACCAATAACTACAGAAGAAATAACACAACAAATAAAAAAACTTCTGGAGATGATGGGTACACTAATGAATTTTCGAAGGAATTTATGGATCAGATAACACCCATAATACAAAAAGCTTTCAACTGGGCTAGAATCACTCGGCACCAACCTGGAACTCATCTATGATAATGGAGGGGAAGGATGAGACTGTTGCTCATCATACAGACCAATTTCATTGATAAATACAGACCAATAAATATTAACAGCAATTATAGCAAATAAACTGAAGGTGATTATCCCGGATATAATTAATACTGATCAATGTGGATTTATCCCTAATAGACTCCGAACAGATAATATTAGACGTACGTTGAACATTATGGATCATTCCCAAAGATTTAAAAGACAAACTTTTAACAAAATAACATTGGATGCAGAAAATGCCTTTGATGGTGATGGTATGGGCATATATATTTGAAATTGCTAGGGCGTTTGGATTTCATTCATATTTTATTTCATGGTTAAAAGCAATATACAGAAACTCAAATGCACAAGTTAAGGTTAATAACACTCTAGGTGCAAAATCCCTTGGGGAACAAGGCAAGGAGATCCACTTTCCCCATTAATATTTGCTCTATGTATGGAACCTTTGGCTGAATCCATAAGACAACAAGTAAATATAAAAGGAATAACTATAGGCCATGAATCTTATAAAATATAATTATATGCTGATGATATCATAGTGTATCTATCATCTCCAGAAGACTCCTTACCAGTGCTATTCAAAACCATCTGTGAATATAGTACATACTCAGCGTATAAACTGAACTAAAATAAGTGTGAAGTGATGGTTATAGGAGTGCAACTGACAAAAGACATCAAAAATACATTCAAATTAGAATGGGATCAAAATAAAATAAAGTATTTATGCATTACGATCCCCAATAACTTAAATAACTTATACCACTGTAACTATCAAAGCCTAAAAAATTTACTTTAAACAATACCAGAATCTATATTTGCAAGAGTGGATACTATAACAATTAAAGTGCTGCCACAATTCCTTTTTCCATTTCAGGCCACTCCCCATACCCTCACTTAGTTTTAAGAAATGGAATGATATCAAATTTCATCTGGAATAATAAAAAGCAAAGGATCACATTTTAAAAAATGCACCTCTTCAAAAGAAAATGGCGGTCTGGCACTCCCAAATTTACGTAATTATTTTAATGCTACACAAATTGAAAAGTATAATGATCTGGGTCAAGGATAGTTCCTTGACAAAATAGCAAACGATAGAGAGTACAAGTGTGGATATTTCAATGAAAACACTGCCTTTTATTGGAAAAGATATTAAGCAAAAGGACCAAATCATTTGGTAAATAATACACTTACCACATGGAAACACATATGTAAGGCTCAGAACTTAAATAAATAATTATTACTTCTTAGAGAAATGTCATGGGATCCAGACGTTACTCCAAATAAAATGGTCAATAAAAAGATTAAAAACATACTCTCAGCTGACCTGGGGCCACATGTATAAAACTCTGAGTAAAAGAATGCGTAAAAGAACGCTCAGGGTGAAAGTCGGAAATCTACTTAAAAAAGGTTTAGCATTTTCTACCTCTGCCTTTCTGTCACGGTGTCGCCATATCACACTGACTCCAGACATTGCGTACGCATGGTGTCCAGCATGTGCAGAGGTACGCAGATTCTCACAGCATGTGTTATTTTATACATCTGAATTTGTGTGTGGAAACTCGCTTACGAGGCTTTCTGAGGGCATTTTTCTGCTCAGCGCTGTTTATACACGTGGCTCCAGGAATGGTACAATAGACTCATTTGAATTAAAATTTGGATTACCGCAATCTCATTTCTTTTAACTATCTTCAGATTCGCAGTTTGTACAGACTAAAATAAGAGGATAAGCAAATCCTAAGGTACACCCACTAACAAAGTTTATAATTGAAAATCAAAATAACGAAAAGAAAATATGTCGAAAATATATCAAATAACAAAAAAAAATAAAAAAGACAGTGATTTGACTGTTCACTTTAGCTCCACCCCTAACAGAGGTCTGTGAAGTTTATTTCCTCCCTCACTGATAGTCAGTATGTCTTATGCCCCCTGCAGGCACATTATAGTGCTCAGCCAACCATCCAGTAAAAGTAATACATAATATCTAACCCACAGGATTTCATTACAGATGGAAGATAAGCAAGCAGAGTGCAGCTGTTGGGGTGCGGAGAACTGTGGGAAGGTACACTGGAGGGGTTAGAGATGCACTGCTGTTGTGCCCTTAAATGATGCATCAATTTCTCCAGTAAGAAAAATCCCAATGTTTTTTTCCAAGGGATTACAGGCTTGCAGCGAAGCTGGGATGTCACTCTCGGATAGGGTCTGCTAAGCCAATAAATAATTCAATGAAAATGTCATATTCTGCTTTTTGAGAAAGGACCATTTCACCAACCACAAGTCAGAAAGTTGGGGGGGGGGGGGGGTTTGCGGCCATCTCGGGGCGCTCGAGGGTGTGACATGACGGTGGTTGGCGCTGGAGCGACATCCCCGTGGGGAGATAATGACTCCATTTTGGCTCTATCTTGACGGTCTTAGTGCATGGTCTAAAACGCATGGCGCAACTGCATTTAGTGCGTGTCCAAGTCCACTTTTGCTAGTTAGACGGCGTGTTATTTCAGCGCTCAGTACGCCGCAAGGTGCAAATGGGCTGAACTTAGTCTCTTCATTAATTATAAGTGTGTCTTGGGCGTGACATTCAATAAACCAATCAAAATGTCATATCCCATTCCCTTTAAAAGCCATCTGCGTTTGCATCTTGGTGGACTGCTAATATGCTGGCTTACAGTAAGACTGAAACAGTGATTTACAGCTGGCGAAACACGCTCCTGTGCATAGTGAAAGCGTGTCAGCAAGCAATAGGCTATATGGATCAATAGCCTATTATGATCAATATTATTTGGACTAACCGTTATGACGTGTTTTGATATACACAATTATAATCTTTCACATAAGGGTTTAACACTGGCACGGGTTCCCTTTAATTCCTGACCAAACTATTTCCCAACAATATAATAATGGGAAAACGGAAAAACATTTTCCATTACCTTAGACCAGTGCTGTTGTTTTACAAAATATATGCGGTTTAATTTTGTTACTACACCTGCAGCATCTGAGAACAAGCTACCAGAACATGGCTCCCCTCTCACCTTAGAAAACGCCAAATTAGCCTGCTAGTTTAACTAATTTTGTTTGATTATACAATGAAGCATTGTCAAACATCAATTCCTTGAGACTATTCTCACAGCACACAGATCACAGGCAATAAATTCAGCTAGCGAAGTTCAAGCTTCATCCGAAATTCATATTATGTGCATTCTAATATTTATTAATAACATAAATGGCGTTCTTTTGCCTTAATGGTGACACTAAATTCACTAAAGCTGTCAGGTTGGGAACCAATAGGTTTACGCATATTTTCCCTTGTTTTATATTGTCCTGCTTATGGAAATATGACCAACAAGTTTTAGCTTAATGCCTCAAACTGTAAAACAAGCCCATTTACCTGTGATTCCAGGGACAACGTAGTCTATTCCGGGAGATTAATTTTTTTTTATTTTTGGGAAAAATATGGTTCCCTATTTCACAATGTCATTTTGATATTTCTAGGCTTGTTTTAACTATTGTCCCCTAACAGAAGATTGTCCCACGGGAAGATTGCAGGAACTATCAGCCAATATAGAGTCATAGCTTGATCCAGGATACTTGCGAATACATATGTAACCTTACACGTAGTAGTATTCGCTGCATATAGGAGTGCATATAGGGACAGGACAGCAGAAATTTGTCTCCAGCTCAGCTGCCAGGAGATGATAGAAGTTTGTTAAAATCTGGCGGGATGAAAGCAATTTAAGGCGGCATCGAAAGAGGGACAGGTATGTGGTCTTTGACCGATGGACCCTTTTATTGTTATGCGTTTTTTGATATAGCCTGCACAATAATAATATTTCACATTGTAATCTTGATATTTTTAGTCATGCTTGTGCGCGCCCCTGTGTGTACGCGCATGTAGAAGCACTTATATGCACCATTAAAATAACATGTAAACAACTGCGACATGACTTTAGGCCAGGTTTGTGGTGGTTCTAGCGCAAGCACTTTCTGCTGGCTCAAGATAGCAATATGCCAAAAGCGATCCTGGCCACACCTCATCTTAAGACCAACCCGCCCAGTTCACTTGACTTCACTTAAACGACGTGAGCGCTGGGCGCTATGATGACACCTGCCCCGGTCTGAAACTAGCAAAGACACTTGCGTTTCGGTTAGCGCCGCTTAGCGCCGGGTGTAAGATAGGGCCCATTGAGTCCATGCGCCCAACGACTCCCTCCCAGCAGATCCTCTGTGGCCCCAATTTCATAGCAACATTCACAGACATATAAAGCCTTCAAGTGATACGATAAAATGTAATAAAAAACAAACAAATAAATAAATGTACTTCGATAGATATAACCAGTAAGGGTTTTCTATATGACCCGAATCATAGACGCATATGCACACACAGATGCACATACACTGAATATGAGAGACACACACACACACACACACACACACACACACACACAAATACACCCACATGCACACTCTCAGCTCACACTTATTTTTGCAGGACACTTCTTCCTTCCTCAGAGTAACAGGGGGATGGCTTTAGAGCAGGAAGCTGTGATGTGGAACTGTGTAAATAGTCCCACTGGGTACCAACAAAGGTCAGCACTGACAAGTCCATCCTTCTGAAGTCTGGGAAAATAATGTGGGGTTAATCAAAGATGTCGGAGTGCAGTCGCTCAAAGTAAGCCCTCCAAATGTACAGGGACCGGTGGGAATGTGGCTGACCCTTTCAACCCGGCAGAGATCGCATGCTCAGTGCTCATGGCATTTTCAGCTCAGTGCGTGTGCGTGCGCACGCGTGTGTGTGTGTGTGTGTGTGTGTGTGTGTGTTTATCGTGTAGAGGCCTACCAGATTTTAACCGTTTTTTCCCTCACCAGATTTAACAAAGCCTGTTCGCAAATCAGCGACCAACATGTAATACATGGCATCAAATAGAAGGGGGCAATGCAGAGTCCAGAAATTAGATTAACTCATTATGGCAGGGTCTACCTGCAGACTTGAACCAGAGGTAGATGGTGGTGCGCTCTTTCCATGCCCTCCATGTTGTCATCAACTTCTCTTCATTGTAGCCAACTGGGGAAACTAGGGCTTCCTGCATTGAAGTCAGTCAGCATGTCCAATTGACTAGTCTGCAGAACTAGTCAAGACTTCCCCCATGGTTACAGCCACACTGCAAGAAATGTCTGACTTAACAAGTGTTTTAGTCTTGTAATGAGACTTAAAATCTTCTTTTTTTTTTCTCAAACTGGAACATATTAGCTTGTTTTAAGTTCATTTTTGCTTGACAAGTGAAATTCTTACCCCACTGGCAAATCTTGAAATGAGTAAAACTATCTCTCCCCAATGGCAGATAGTTTGTCTTATTTAGCAAAAGAAGTAACAGAAATAACATTCTAAAGTCTAAATATAAGATTAAAATGCTTTAAACGGGCTTAACAGGCTTTGTTTTTTTCTTTGTTATTTTATAGTTCAGAATGTATAGCTGACTGTGTGTACTACTCATGTTCATTACTAGGGATAGCTCCTACGTTGTGCTTTGTCGGATCTGCTTTGTAGTCGCGTCAATGACCTTCAATATGCACTCATTGTATGTCGCTTTGGATAAAAGCGTCTGCCAAACAATTGTAATGTAATGTAAAAAGAACAGGGATATCCCAGAATGCCAAGTTTTTCAAGATACTCAGTGGCAGTAGATTATCTCAGGATGGGTCCAAAAATCAGTTTCAGTCATGAAAGCAAATGTGAACCTGTCAACCACTGCATGGAGGTGTATCCCAGGAATGTTTACCTTGTGCATGTGCAAGCTCCCAGCAGGACTGTTGCTAAGAATGGTGTTGAGCTGAAAATATGGGTGTTGTCTGCGACTCTACAACATTTTTACTGGCACTCCTCCAGGATGCAGGGTGCACATTCCAAACTGAAGGCCCAAACCAACATTATGTGGTGCTAGTGAGTACTCCTGCCACTTAGAGCCAGATGGCAGTTTATTTCCAGACCTTCATTTCCCCCTTTCCTTCTGTCAATTCTCCCACCCTTTACCCTTTCTTTTTCTTCTTACATGAAATTTTACAGTCTGTAATAAGTCAGTCTGTCATAAATTATGTAAACCAAACATGACCTTTTGTAGAAATTAAGGGCAATCCATAGGAACTATTTCTTGGGATCTTTAATTAACTTGCCAGGAGAGGGTTTCCTGCTTTCTAAATGCCACGGAAATCAGGAAACAGCAGGGCCTCTCCGCTCACTTTTTCTTTTTGCTCTGAATGATTCATGAAGGCGCGGGCCGATGTATTAATAAGCGAGGAGCCGGCGGTGAGGGTCCGGTCCAGGAGAATGGCGCCACGCCCCGAGGTTTTGCATATCCTCGCTTATCTACATGTAGACTGCCGCCTGACAGGCCCGTAATCTTTTTTTCGTTGAAGCATCGTGACCTGAATGCCTTGCTTTTAAATAGTGACTCTCGCTTCGGCAAGTGTAATCAGAGATGGAATGGAGTCTAACAGCGCAAACAAATACTCGCTGCCAAAGGATAACTTTGGATGAGGTCATTTCATTCTGGCCGATTGGAGGGTCGGAAAATGCCCTTTTTTGGTTTCTAACGTATATCTATTCTCTCTAAGGTTAATAGGGAGTTTTAACAGGCTTTGCCATTGACCTGGACAGAATAAATGGTTTATGTGTGCCCATACACTACTCTATTACTACTACTCTGCTTTCTGATTCAGTTTTAATTTACATACAATATTCTCCTCAGATTGATACACTGCCAGCTGATGTTCAGATCCTGGTTAATGAATTCAGCAGACTGAGCACAGTCAGCCAATCAAACTTAATTTCCTGTACTGACTTTTTAAAATTGAATTGTCACAAAATGCTTTGCAGGGTGCAGTGAGTGATTTTAATTTTTTATACTCTGTGTTCAATATAGTGATTACGAGCTTATTATCCTTTGAGAAATCATGCATTTTGACAAGCACCAAATATATGTAGTAGCCCAGAAAGGTGACATTTTAATTCCAGTCTCTAGGTCAAATAAATAATGAAGGTACTAACCCTTTAGAAACCAGTAAAATTCTGGCGTCTAAAGGATAACCTTATGAATTATTGACAACTTTAAAAGAAACACTTCTCGTTGGAGTCTGCAGGGATTCTTTGTGTTTCCATGTCGGCCAGTATCTAAAGAGTTAAAAGTATTTCAAATATTTCTTTGACCCGTGTCTGTTCCTCACACTCCTGCATGGTCCCTCTGGTCTTCCACCACTGGTCATTTGAACAAAAAAAAAACAAAAAAACCAGCTGAATTTACTCTCACCGTCATCCCTTCTGGACCAGGGTGGTCCCCAGACACCTCCCATCACTCCTGCCTGATGTCCTGCAATACGCCAGGATTCTTCTGACACTGACCCGTCTTGACATCACCGTCACACAAGCACAGCGCACCTGGTGTTCACCACGCTTGGAAGGACGCGGCCTTGGTCTGGATGGGATTGTGTTTTATTGCGTTTTTTTTGTTCCCGTTATCTATTCCGTTACATCCTGGTTTTGGGATTATTAATTTTTACGCCGCGCCGATTTTACGTTTAACCTACTTTTATTATTCCGCGCCGATTTTTCTTCTTGACATCCTAGGCCAAGGCGTGTGCCTGTTAACTTTAACTTTGAGCTAACGCTTGCATTTGTTAATGTCAGACTTAAGGACGAATGCTGATTGATTCCAGGCCTTGTGGTTTTGATTGAAACCCTGTCTCTTTACTCAAGAAATTGCAAAGGATATCCAAACAGGACTGCGGGCATGATGAACTCAAAGGGGCTGAGCACCCTGGAATGAGGGGTCCTCAGGGCCTCAAGGCAGGCTTTATTGTTTTGTTTTTTTATTCTTTTTTTTTTGGGGGGGGGGGGGGTTAAATCCTTCCGGACACTAGTAAATAATTTACCACCCCCATTTGACTGGATTTACCCTCATCACCCCGTCATGAATAATTAATGTGATTGCGGGCGGTCTTACCTGAGAAGAGATCAGAACGTCTGTGAACATCTAACAGGTCAAAGGGATATTTCTTTGACGTGCCAAAACTAGAAAGCTACAGCATTCTCCAGGGACCTCATATTCTCACTCTGAGCCCCAGAAAACATACCAAGATTGGAGTCATCATAAATTAAAAATAGCATTATAATAAGTAAGGGTGAGTAGCCATAGCGCAAATAAAAAGTATACATACACCAGTATAACCACAGCAACAAAAGTCTCTTAAATTTATGCACACCTGGGGGATTCCTCCAGGGCTAGTCAAGCAATTCCTGCAGTCCAACAAAAAAAAAAAACTTTGACCTTCTGGGGCGATACGGTGCTTGGATATTAATAAGCCTCAATGGTACCTTCACAAAAATTCACCTCAGGCATGTCCAACTATTCCTGGTGACCTGTCAACCATTACATTACATTACATTACATTTATTTAGCAGACGCTTTTATCCAAAGCGACGTACAGTAAGTGCGTACAGAGACATCATCATCATTACAGAACAGACAAGGCAAAGCACATCCTTTTGCATAATGTAGCAGCTATCCCTAGCAATGAACGTTGACTGTAGTTCACAGTAAGCTGTGGGCAAATCAGCAACACCACACATGTATTTCATTCCAAATACTATTATAAACTATACTATTATAAACCATTCCAAATACTATTATAAACTATGCTATTATAAACCATTCCAAATACTATTATAAACTATACTATTATAAACCATTCCAAATACTATTATAAACTATGCTATTATAAACCATTCCAAATACTATTATAAACTATAATAAACAGACAGGAAAACACAGGGAACAGGGAACTGATATTCCTAGGTGAGGATATCAGTCAAGGTGGAGTCTGAAGAGGTGTGTCTTCAGGCCTCGACGGAATGCAGGCAGGGTTGGAGTAGAACGTAGGGGAATGGGAAGTTCATTCCACCACTGAGGTGTTAATGTGGAAAAACTCCGCAGTCGGGACAAGCGAGAGCCTTTGACACGGAGGGGGGGAAGTGCCAGTCGCCCTGCTGTAGAAGAGCGAAGTGGTCGAGCAGGAACATAGTTCTGGATTAAGTCCTGCAGGTAGGCGGGGCCTGTCCTATTTGCTGCAGTGTAGGCCAGGGTCAGAACTTTGAACCTGATCCTGGCTGCAACTGGCAGCCAGTGGAGAGACCTCAGCAGGGGGGTTACGTGGGAAAATTTCGGGAGGTTGAACACAAGCCGGGCAGCTGCATTCTGGATGAGTTGAAGAGGCAGAATGGCGCAGGCCGGTAGGCTTGCGAGCAGGGAGTTGCAGTAGTCCAGGCGTGAGGTGACCATGGTCTGGACAAGAAGCTGGGTGGAGTAGGTGGTCAGGTACGGTCGAATCCTCCTGATGTTGTACAGGAGGAACCTGCAGGACCGTGCCGTCGCCCTGATGTGCTCTTTGAAGTCCAGCCGGTCGTCCAGGACCACCCCCAGGTTCCTTGCAGAGCGGGAGGCAGCCACCACGGTCCCATCAACGGTGATGGAGAGGTCATGTAGTGGGGAGGTCTTGTACGGCATGAAGAGGAGCTCTGTCTTGTCAAGGTTGAGCTTCAGGTGATGGGTAGCCATCCACTCAGAGATGTCAGTCAGACAAGCAGATATCCTCTCCTTAACCTGTGGGGTAGAGGGAGGGAAAGAGAGGAAGAGTTGAGTATCGTCAGCATAGCTATGGTATGAGAAGCCATGTGAATGGATTACTGAGCCAAGAGACTTAGTATACATAGAGAAC
Source organism: Synaphobranchus kaupii (assembly GCA_029718625.1). Classification (NCBI taxonomy): domain Eukaryota; kingdom Metazoa; phylum Chordata; class Actinopteri; order Anguilliformes; family Synaphobranchidae; genus Synaphobranchus; species Synaphobranchus kaupii. Next base: position 53,570,269 of record CM056384.1, on the reverse strand, counting down.
AGCAGAGGACCCAGTACAGATCCCTGCGGGACTCCTGTAGACAGCCCCCCAGTAACTGCCCCGTATCCCCATACAAACCCAAACCCAGCATACACGCTAAATCTTGATAGACTTCATCAACAGGTACTTATTTCTGGCCAAGTAGCTATCCCACAATACCTTGCATATGAATGCTTGGAGTAAAATGGCTGCCTGCTGTCTCTTTTGTCTGCCCCTGAACTAATTAGCATCTGAATCTTGGAGGACTGATGGACCTGCTCTATGGCTTAAATTTGTTGATAACACTTTTTTTCTGCTAATTTCTGTCAAGTAGGACATAAGGAACAATGCCCATGCTTTGTAAGACAGTAATACGGATCATTATTTGGGATATAAACCTGAACCTAGTTCAGCCTATATTTAAGAGATTTATTATGTAGCTATAGCCAACTGTGCAGCAATCCATCATAAAAATCAGTTGATGATAAAAACAAAAATCCCAATCCTTCCCATTATTTAACCTACATTTGTAATGTTCCGCCCCATTCCTGTTCGTTTTCCATGTTTTCCTGTTTTCCCTCCGTTTCATGTTGGATCCCTTTGTCCGTGTTTTCCCCGCTGCTACGGACTAGGCGTTTCCTTTCCTTACTTGTTCGTCTGGTTTTTTGTAGTTACTTCCGCCTTTCACTCCTCTCCCTCTCGTTGCATGCATTCCTCACCTGGTGTTTAGTAATCACTCCCGTTTAATTTCCACACCTGTTCCCTATTTAGGTTTTCATTTACGTCACTATTTATACCCACGGCTGGCTGCCAATCGGCGCCAGTTCGTTAACTATCCTCACTCTGTGTTTGGTTTTGTCGTTCGTGGTCTTCTACGGTTCTGCTCGCTTGGTTGTGGGAATTCAATCCCCTTACAGCGTGTAGTTCGTCTGAAACTACAGTGTGGTAGTTACCCTGCGTGAAATTCCTGTGTTTCATGCAGCTAACCTGTTTTCCCTCTAAACCTCCAGTTACCCAGTCTACCGTGGCAGTGTTCGTTCTCCCTTTGTTTTGTTTTGTGTGTTGCGGTACCTCCACCTTCAGCTCACATAGGATTCCGTGTGGCACTCCGATCCTGGCTACCCTCCAGCTGTTCCTGTCTGGCCGAAGCCGCCCACAACGTCTTCGGTTACGGTTCCGGGAGCACTGGAGACCGGCCAGATCCTACCGGACCTACCTAAGCTACGCCGCACTACCCAGCACTACCATCCAGTGAGAACCTCCCGGTCCTTCCCGTGCCTCCTTCCAAACTAATCCCCCTCTGTTTTGTTTTGACCAGTACCGGTGTAGTCATCCCGGTCCAGTTCCAGTCCTGCCGTAGTGAGTCGCCCACCTACCTGTCCAGTCCAGGCGTGAGTCACGCATCTTCCGATCCAGTCCAGTTCCGGCTTGGAACAAACCTGTTCCTGAGCCCATAGTCCAGAGTGGACCTCCCGGTCCAAATCCAGTCCAGTCCAGGCGTGAGTCACGCATCTTCCGATCCAGTCCAGTTCCGGCTTGGAACAAACCTGTTCCTGAGCCCATAGTCCAGAGTGGACCTCCCGGTCCAGTTCCAGTCCAGTCCAGGTGTGAGTGTGCACCTACCGATCCAGTCCAGTTCCGGCTTGGAACAATCCGTTCCTGACCGCGTTTCCTGAGTGGACCTCCCGGTCCAGTTCCAGTCCAGTTCAGGCGTTGCCTACGCCTGGAGTCCAGTCCAGTTCCGGCTTGGAACATTCCATTCCTGAGCTTCCGTTCCAGCTCCGGCTTGGAGCAGTCCGTTCCGGGCTTGCTGACTTTACCCTGTGTGATAACGTGTTTGCCTTTCCTGTACAGTTTTGGGACTACCCCAACACTTAATTTATTAAAAGAAACCCTTCTCTGTGAATCTGTCTCCTGGTCGTTGCACTTGGGTTCGTCTCGTATTGGGTTCGTAACAACATTCAGTCAGCTGTCTGGCTGAATCAGCAATAAGGGAAGTCACAAGACACTCAAACAACAAGTCCTATGGACATATGTAAATATTCTGAGCCAGGCAAAAGTTACATCAGACTCCACTGAAAAACACTGTTGTCATAAACAATAGACTGACATTAGTTAGCCACTCGCTAGAGTTAGCCAAATCCCATCGCTTTTATCTCTTTCAGGAAGCAGCACAAAACTAAAACAACACTACGTCATATCACACTCATCTTACACAAACAGAAACAATGGAACAACTTCTACCAGTTAATAAAGCCACCCAGTATCTAACACCCACCTCACACCCTACACTTACCCTCTCCCCAGCAGACCATCCACTCACCCAAACTGTCAGCCTCACTGACATCAAAACTCACCTGAAATAAGCAAAAAATAAAGCACCTGGGGAAGCCCAAGTCGACAGCATCCTGCTAAAACAATCACCGAACGAATACCTACTCCTCCTTTCACACTTTTTTACCACCTGTCTTTCCACAACCATGGAAATCTGCAAGAGATACAATGATCCCCAAACCTGGAAAAGACATTTACCTACCAGGTGCCGGCCCATCCATCTCCCCAGTCACATCTGCAAATTATTTGAACGCATCATCACAGCAGGACTCAGCAACTATATAGAACAGTTAGGACTCATAGGGCCACACCAGACAGGATTCAGAAAAAACTGTTCCACCACAGACAACATACTCAGACTCTCAGAACACATGCACAAACACTTTCACAACTCGCACTGGCAATATTTTTTGAAGTAGAAAAGGCATCTGGCAGACTCTGGCACAAAGGACTACTCCACAAACTTAAAGACTCCAGATTCCGACTTCCACTCACCACCATCACGCTCATCCACAACTTTCTTCACAACCGCACAGTAAAAGTCAAGGTCTCCACAGCCATCTCCACACCATTCACCCCTGAAGCAGGCGTACCACAAGGGGCAGTCCTGAGCCCGCTTCTGTTCATCACGTACATTTCTGACATCTACCACCCCCCACCCACTATTGGACACATCTCACAGTTTGAAGATCTATGCTACTGGTCAAGCTCAAAATCACCCCAACTTGCTGCCAAGAAACTATCCACATGCATCCAAGACATAGAACACAGGTCAAACAAATGGCAACTAAAACTAAACCCACAAAAAAACACAGTGCATCATGTTCACCAAGAATCCCACTCACAGGAAACCCATCAACATCTCACTGTACGGAAACCCCATCATTATCAGGAAAATAGGTAAATTCCTTGTGTCACTTTTCAACGAAACATGCAATGGACGACCGATATCAGCAACATCACCACAGAGGCCAATAAACAACCCAATCACGAGTCATTATATATACCCTAAACCTCCCTGAAAAAGCACTAATGACACTGTAGCACATGAACACACACACTACACAATTACACAATATTATCACTAATATTATTTTTTAATTACCTTTTAATTAATTATCTTTTGATATTTACTATTATTTACTCTTTACTATTTATTATTTATTCATGATGAGTGCTCTATTTTATTATATTTTATTATCTTTTATTTTTATTGTTTTACAGTAAAAGCCTTGGTAACACATGCCCTGCACATCCATAACTTTGATATATTTTTAAGATTTTAAGATTCTTTTTACTTTTTATGTTTTTTGCTTGTATACTTGCCTCTGCCACCGCCAACAAATCTTTTATTAGTTTTTTTATGAATAGAAAAGAGCCCAGCTCTGTGCTATCCCAACAGGAAACATGGCTTAAAAGTAAAGTAAAGTCTTATCGTCCTCCAACCTTAGCAGAGCACATTTCTTTTGAGTATCCCAAATCTACTCACACTACCCGAGAGAAAAAAAAGATAGAAAGAAACCATGGTCTTAAAGGGATAGTTCGGAATTTTGGACATAATGTCTCAGTTACGAATGATGTAGTTGATGTAGTTGATTGATGGAAACCATTTTCATCTAATTCCATGCTGTCCCTTCTTTTGGACATACACACGTTGCTAATGGTCTTACAGGCACACTAAGGATCACAGAAATGAGGCATATAGCTAAGCAGATCATCAGTACATTCCTATGTCAATGCATATACTGTATAATCGATAACCTGGAAATATTTGACAACTTTCTGCATGGTACTTTAGGGTCTGTGTGAGTGTGTGGGTGGGTGGGTGTGTGAGCTGGTGTGCGTGTGTGTGGAGCTGCTCCTTGCAGCAAGCCTAGGGCTCAGCGGTCTTATGCATTTCATTAAGACGTGTTTGCACAGACACTGGTAAGATATACAGATTCTGGATTTCCATCATCATCATCACTAATTTAAGTCATCAGACAGCCAACTCAAATAATTAATTCTACCGATTCTTATAAACACATCTCACTAGAAATCCTGGAAGTATAATTTCCTCAAATACAAATAGATTCCCTTCTTATCTTACGGTTCTCTGGAAATCCCTCACTTGTTGATGTTTGCTACTGTGTGTTCATAAGTGTATTTACATAGCCACAACCTGTATAAGTTTTATTTATATAAGCCATTTATTTAAACACTATATGATGCAGTACGGTTAAACCAAAAGTTGTTTTTTATCACAAAATAAAATTTTCTGCAGGGAACTGTGTATGCAAGAGGATTTGTTCAAAGACAGCTGTCCAAAATCACACATATGAATATTAATGAAGGGACATGGCTACCCAATGATTACCAAGTCTTTTCACAAATTGGTTTCTTCTTGACAGTACCATGCTTAGTGCTTGCCGAAGGAAAGGATGAAGATTATGCTTAAATATAAGGTTAAGCATATTCTGTACTTAATTATATTAATCGCATAATTCTTGTACAAGCTTAGTGGGAAAAAAGGCCTCCCTCCAGTGACGGGGGTAACCAACTGCTGATATCATGGCCTCGTCTATAGAGTCTCTTAGTTTCCTCCCTCCCCAAAAATTCCATAAATCTTAGGAACCACACCTGACACAGTGATGGAATCATGGGATGGACTACACTAGATGGCTAAAAGTATCCGGGCACCCCTTAGTCTGGTGCTGTTTTCATGCTTCAGGCTGGGCCCCTTAGTTCCAATGAAGGCAATTCTTAACGATACAGCACACAATGGCATTCTAGATGATTCTGTGCTTCCAACCTTGTGGCAATAGTTTGGGGGAAGGCCCTTTCCTGTTTCAGCCCGTGCACAAAGCGAGGTCCATACAGAAATGGAATGGAATAACTTGACTGGCCTGCGCAGAGCCCTGTCCTCAACTCCATCGTACACCTTTGGGTTCAATTAGAATGCTGACTGTGTGTCAGGCCTAATTTCTCACAACATCAGTGCCCGACCTCACTAATGCTCTTCTGGCTGAATGGAAGCAAATCCACGCAGCAATGCTCTAACATCTAGTCATGGAAAGCCTTCCCAGGAGAATGGGGGCTGTCATAGCAGCAAGGGGGGGGGGGGACCAACTCTATATTAATGCCCATGAATTTGAAATAAGATGTTGGATGAGCAGGGGCCCACAGACTTTTGGCTATGTCGTGTATGTTGCATCACCCATTATGCCCACAAGTAGTTATGACAGGTATTTCTAAAATCTTAATTGGGCACCAAAGAACTGACAGGAAGATTCAGCGTATCTCTGTTTCACAAAATAATAATTTCCACATAAATGGAAAATTAAGACTTATCTTGTCATATCTTACTGTGCAACTAATTAATATGTTTTTACACTGGAGGTAATGTGGAACATTAACATTAACCCGTCAATGATAACCTTGGCCCTGTTGAAAATAGCAGGCTTTACGTTGGACAGTAAAACCCGGAATTAACAGTTTACAAGAGCGTGCACAGCTGTATGTACTTACTCTACATTTACAGTAACATTTCTGTGCTAAGCATGTATTTGAAAATCTGCCTTCAAGAGAGGAGAAATCATAATAAGTGTTCATTTTTATGCGTATAAATAATGTTCAGGAAGTGGAGGTGGAAGTGGGCACATATTGTGGTAACCTTTTTGGCTTTTTTTAATGTTTGCTCTCCTATGTATGGTAGACATGTAGGTTAACCTGTAGCAGTTACTAGTCCTCATAGAATCAGAATCAGAATCAGCTTTATTGGCCAAGTATATGAACACATACAAGGAATTTGACTCCGGTTTTTCATTGCTCTCAATATACTTGCCCAGAATAGACATACAGCTAAGAACCAGGACAACAAAGCTGAACAAAGGAAACATAAACATTTAACTACTATGTACAGATATAAATATAAATATAAATATATAAAAAGAAAACCTGTAGTTAAACTACAAATTATAATTTAAAATAAATAGGTACAGTGGATTTTGATGTTACATGATTATTGCACAGGGATTCTTCCTGACACTGTATGAGTGATTTAAGTGTTCATCAGAGTGACGGCCTGCGGAAAGAAGCTGTCCTTGTGTCTGGTTGTTTTGGCGTACAGTGCTCTGTAGCGCCTACCAGAGGGGAGAAGTTGGAACAGGTTGTGTCCAGGGTGATGGGTCTGCAGTGATGCTTCCTGCCCGTTTCCTGACTCTGGAGATGTATAAGTCCTGGATGGAGGGCAGGTTGGCACCAATGATTTTTTCCGCAGTCCTGACTATCCGTTGTAGTCTGTTCCTGTCCTGTTTGGTGGCCGATCCAAACCAGACAGTGATGGATGTGCAGAGAACAGACTGGATTATTGCCGAGTAGAACTGGATCAGCAGCTCCTGAGGCAGGTTGAACTTCCTGAGCTGGCGCAGGAAGTACAACCTTTGCTGGGCCTTTTTGATGAGTGTGACTATGTTGGACGTCCACTTTAGGTCCTGGGAGATTGTGGATCCCAGAAACCTGAAGGTTTCCACAGCAGTCACAGTGCTGTTGAGTATGATGAGGGGGGGCAGTGTTGGGGGGCTCCTCCTGAAGTCCACTGTCATCTCCACAGTTTTGAGCTTGTTCAGCTCCAGGTTGTTCTGACCACACCAGAGGGCTAGCTGTTCAACCTCCTGTCTGTATGCAGACTCGTCACCATCCCGGATGAGACCGATGACCGTTGTGTCATCTGCAAACTTCAGGAGTTTAACAGACGGGTCTCCTGAGGTGCAGTCGTTGGTGTAGAGGGAGAAGAGCAGAGGGGAGAGCACACATCCCTGGGGGGCGCCAGTGCTGATTGTCCGGGTGCTGGATATGATGTTCCCCAGCCTCACCTGCTGCCTCCGGTCTGTCAGGAAGTCAGTGATCCACTGACAGGTGGGGGCTGGTACAGTGAGCTGGGTGAGTTTGGAGCAGAGGATTTCTGGGATGATGGTGTTGAACGCCGAGCTGAAGTCCACAAACAGGATCCTCGCATATGTCCCTGGGGAGTCGAGGTGTTGCAGGATGTAGTGCAGTCCCGTGTTGACTGCATCATCCACTGACCTGTTTGCCCGGTAGGCAAACTGCAGGGGGTCCAGCAGGGGGCCTGTGATGTCCTTCAGGTGGGTCAACACTAGTCTCTCGAAGGATTTCATGACCACAGACGTCAGGGTGACGGGCCTGTAGTCATTTAATCCTGTGATAGAGGGTTTCTTGGGGACCGGGATGATTGTGGAGTTTTTGAAGCAGGAGGGGACTTCACACAGCTCCAGTGATCTGTTGAAGATCTGCGTGAAGATGGGGGCCAGCTGGTCCGCACAGACTTTCAGGCAGGAGGGTGACACGCCATCTGGGCCTGGTGCCTTCCTGGTCTTCTGTCCCCGGAAGAGCTGACACACATCCGCTTCACAGATCCTGAGTGCAGGTGGGGGGTCAGTGGGAAGGGGTGAGGGGGTGGCAGGGGATGCAGTTGGTTGTTTGATGTCGGAGCGGGTGTGGGGTGTGAATGTGGGCCCATCAAACCTGCAGTAAAACACATTCAGGTCGTCAGCCAGTTGAAGGTTCTCCACAGTGTGGGGGGATGGTCTCCTGTAGTTGGTGATGTCCTGCAGGCTTCTCCACACTGAAGCAGGGTCGTTGGCTGAAAACCTGTTTTTCAGCTTTTCAGTGTAGCTCCTCTTAGCTACTCTGATCTCCTTTGTCAGTGTGTTTCTGGCCTGGTTGTACAGGATCCTGTCCCCACTTCTGTAGGCTTCCTCCTTGGCCTGACGAAGCTGCCTGAGTTTTGCAGTAAACCAGGGTTTATTGTTGTTGTATGTGCAGAAGGTTTTAGTCGGCACACACATGTCCTCACAAAAACTGATGTAAGATGTCACAGTGTCAGTGAGATCGTCCAGGTCTTTAGCAGCAGCCTCAAAAACACTCCAATCAGTGCAGTCAAAGCAGGCCTGTAACTCCAGCTTTGCCTCGTCGGTCCATCTCCTCACAGTCTTGACCACAGGCTTAGCAGATTTTAGTTTCTGCCTGTAAGTCGGGAGAAGATGAACCAGACAGTGATCAGAGAGTCCCAAAGCTGCATGGGGGACAGAGCGATAGGCGTCCTTTATTGTGGTGTAGCAGTGGTCCAGTGTGTTTTTGTCCCTGGTGGGACACTTAATGTGCTGTCTGTATTTTGGCAGTTCGTGGCTGAGGTTTGCTCTGTTAAAGTCCCCAAGAACAATGAGCAGGGAGTCTGGGTGTTTGTGCTCCGTGGAAGTTATCTGGTCAGCCAGGTGTTGTAATGCCTCACTAACACAGGCCTGAGGTGGGATGTAAACAGCGACCAGAATAAAGGAGGAGAACTTCCACGGTGAATAAAACGGTTTACAGTCAATGAAGAGGGTTTCTAGTTGAGGGCTGCATGATTTCTTCAACACCGTGACATCTGTACACCAACCTTCGTTTATGTAGAAGCAGATTCCGCCTCCTGATGAGTCACAGGATTTGCTCATCACACAATTGATAAATCAATGTTGTTTGAATACACAGTTCATGTTTGATTACACACTTCACTTTGTTTCTTGGGTTTGAAATGGTTTTGAAATTTGTGAAACCAAAAACCAGTAACCCGTTGTCAGGAGCAGGACTGAGGACCGCTGAGTTAACCTGTCCCTTTTCCAGACATCACATGATTGTTTTCATATATTTAGGTTCAGTTTTAACAAGAGTGGTATCCAATGGCAAATCGAACAGAATGGGTGGGGTTATGTAAATTATCAACAAAGGATGGGATATTATGATTGGCACAGGGAGATATAGGTATAAATGTGACAAGGATGTCACCATGATAGGTTGTTTCTTTTTTATTGAGGTAGGTGGACATACACTGTGGCAGCCCAGATGTAAGGCCATTGCCTCAAAGTGATAAAAGTTTATCTCCTTCAACAAACCCTTTTTTACATTTGTAAAAGATTCACACTCCACTATTTTTTTAGTGAAGATAAGGGGTAAGCGTTTCAAACTTTATGCTATATTGCCTTCATCAGTGAGATTGTGATGTTCTTTTATTTTGTTATCATTTATAATACATAGTGAGTTAGTGTTCCTTTCTGGAAAAGGTTTGTAGGTGGGGGATTTAATGCAATTCTAGGCATTATATTATTTTAACCCCTTTCCCCAACACCTCTTGTACTTGAAAATACTGAAACAGTATAAAATCAAATGAATGCTTTGGCTTGGTCTTACCTTCATTAAAATGCATGAGTTCCCTGTCTGTGCAAGTAATTTGTTATCACTATTTTATTCGTATATAGTTCTATAGCATACTGTGCTATTTCAGTTTTATATTTGTGACTTTTTTTGGTGTGGCAGAATATCTGATGTTTCAGCCGCATGGTGTTAAAGTATTTATTGTATATTGAATGCTATGCAATCTTTTTTTCAATCAGAGAATAAGGTTACACATTTGTAAGAATACATTCCATATTTGCATATCCCCCCTCTCTAATGACATTTCATTAGAAACGTTCTTCTCAAACTGCCTGCTGGTTGGCTGAACAAAACACAAAAAAGTTTGGAAAGGACTTTAACCAGGAACCCATGCGGAGTTTGTTGTTAATATTGCATTGGGGTAGTGCCATGGCTGTCACAGTGCCCCAACGATGTGTATCATTGCAAATTCATGATTTTTGCTTAACTTTAGCTTTAAGGTGATTTATCCATTTTTTTTATTTTACGAAGTGAACGTGAGTATTTGTGTGTCTGTGAGTGTGAGCTTGTCTGATGCTGAGTGTGTGTGCCTATCAGTGCTAGTATCTAGTTTTATGGTATCTGCGTGTGTAAGAATGCCATTCAGGGTGAGTCACTGTAGACTGGCAGATCTCATCAATAATTCTGTGTGATTTCAGGGGGAAGGCATAGAGTAGGTAGCTTGCTAAAATAAAAGAAACTGTTTTGTATGTTTGTAATGGATTCACCCATTAAGGATGGCAGTGGCATCGCTCTACCCCAGATTTGAGAGGGTTTGATACACAACAACGATCTTTGATGGGTCTCGGTCAGACAAGAACACACAGCCTTAAACTGGATTAGCAGGGATTGTTCGAATTTGCCCCTCGACACTGAAAAATGCCAAACACCAATCCTCACACGCTGGGAAACAGTTCAGTAGAAAACAGATAAAAAATCATCCTGTCAAATACCTACAAAGGCGTATTCCAATGTGAAATGCTTTGTATTGTAGCATCTCAGCTAAAGCGAGTGCTTTTTCACAGGATACCTTTGAACAAATCATTTGATGTCTGATGCTAACAAAAGAAAAACATTTCATATTGTGCAGCTTTCTCAATGGCACAAAAACGTTTTCAGAGTTTAAGTTTATAGTCCATACATATGTGCTATATTTTTGCAACATAACAAAATAAACACAACGTGAACATCAAACAAGCCCCAAACCATCACTCTACAGCCAGATATGGAGTAGATGTGGATGGATCACTTTAAGGGTTTCTAGAGTTCTATAGGAAAATGAGTCATTACATTACATTCATTTAGCAGACGCTTTTATCCAAAGCGACGTACAGTAAGTGCATACAGAGACATCATCAAGATCATTACAGAACAGACAAGGCAAAGCACATCCTTCGCATAATGTAGCAGCTATCCCTAGCAATGAACGTCGACTGTAGTTCACAGTGAGCTGTGGGCAAATCAGCAACACCACACTACCATTCCAAATACTATTATAAACTGTAATAAACAGACAGGAAAACACAGGGAACTGATATTCCTAGGTGAGGATATCAGTCAAGGTGGAGTCTGAAGAGGTGTGTCTTCAGGCCTCGACGGAATGCAGGCAGGGTTGGAGTAGAACGTAGGGGAATGGGAAGTTCATTCCACCACTGAGGAGCTAATGTGGAAAAACTCCGCAGTCGGGACAAGCGAGAGCCTTTGACACGGAGGGGGGGAAGTGCCAGTCGCCCTGCTGTAGAAGAGCGAAGTGGTCGAGCAGGAACATAGTTCTGGATTAAGTCCTGCAGGTAGGCGGGGCCTGTCCTATTGGCTGCAGTGTAGGCCAGGGTCAGAAACCCTTAAAGTCGGGAGAAGAAACCCTTAAAGTGATCCATTCACATCTACTCCATATCTGGCAGCAGAGTGATGATTTGGGACTCGTCCGATAGCACAAACCCTTGAAAACGTACAGCCATTTCTGCAGTCATGTGTTCAATACTGTACCAGTGTAATTTACAGCTGAATCTAGTCTCACCCCCCAATTCCCATAGAGATCCATTCAAATGCAGAGAGGTTATAGTATCGCTTGTAACAGTACCTGAAAATAAGATATCGAGAGTCTTTTGATGTTGATGGGTCACAGACTTCAGGAAATAACAGCATGCAAAGGATATGCGACCAAATATGAAATATGATACTTTAAAAATGCATTAAAACAAAGGGTTTGAATACTTATGCACATGAGAGATTTCAGTTTTTGATTTTTAATACATTTGCAAAAGTTTCTAAAAACATGTTTTCACTTTGTTATTATGGGTTATTGAGTGTAGATTGATGGGCAAAAATTGCACTTTTATCCATTTAAAATTAAATCTACAGCACAATAAAGTGTGAAAAAAGTGAAGGGGTTTGAATAATTTTGAGTGCAACTGTATATATATATATATATATATATATATATATATATATATATATATATGTGTGTGTGTATGTGTGTTTTACCATATATAAAAACAAACTCAAATGACTTTTTCAATCACAACCTCCATTAGTCTTGATGGACTGCATGCTGTTGCAAGCATTGCTCAAAATGCCGACCAAAGCAAGGTGCAGTCAGTGCAACAGGGGAATGCATGACTGGCGCAGGCAGACTACAGGCGCTGGAAGGTAGCTGCATGTTTTTCATGAGGATGGTGGTTACCATGCCAACTGACACCTGCCGTAACTTGCCTGACACTCTGGCCAATTATGTGTCTTCCTGCGGGACTCCCAATGACAGCTGGCACCAGTCCAGATCTGGAACATTGGACGCTGCACCACACTTCACACAAATGTCTCAGGTGTAATAATTGCTGAAAATATAATTTAATGAATTGGAATATGATGATGCGGGAACATAGAAAAGTGTCATAAATGGGTATGAATGGTAACGATGCAGTATTCGTGGAAACATCCCTCTAAATGCTCTATAGAGGCAAAAGTCCTATCATACAAGAAGGTCCTTTTATAAATAAGAAAAATGAAAACATAAGACCTTCCTGGATGCATATACACAGCAGTGGCTGCATTATTAGGTAGTCTACACCTGCTTGCGAATACAAATATCCTGCTCCTGCTCCTCCAAACAGTGACTCAAATCATGCAGACATGGTGAAGAGGTTTAGGTGTTGCTTGACCAAACATCAGAATAGGTGATCTAAGCGTGATTGAAGTGACTTTGACCATGGTATGATGGTTGGTGCCAGACATTGTGGTTCCAGCATCTAAGAGAAACAGCTGCCCTCCTGGAATTTTTAAGAACTACAGTCTTTATAGTTTACAGAGTATGGTGCAATAAACAAAAAAAACATTTAAGTGAGTGGCAATTCTGTGAGTGAATGCACCTTGTTAATGAGAGAAGTCAGAGGAGAATGGGCAGACTCGTTCAAGCAAACAGAAAGGCCACAAATGCCCAAATAACAGCTGTTTACAACAGTGGTGTGCAGAAGGGCATCTCGGAATGCACAACGGATCAGACTTTGAAGCAGATGAGCTAAGGCAGCAGAAGACCAGGCCAGGTTCCACTTCTGTCAGTTAAGAACAGGAAGATGAGGCTACAGTGGACATGTGGTCACCAAACCTGGACGATTGAAGATTGGAAAAACTGTGAACTGTTCTGACGAATCTCGATTTCTACTAGAACATACAGATGGTAGAGTTAGATTTTGGTGTAAATGGCATGAATTCACAGATACATCCTGCCTTGTGTCCAAAGGTGCAAGCTGGTGGTGGTGGTGTAATGGGGGGGGGCATTGTTGTTACCATGTGCATCCCTTTATAGCCACAGTATCGCCTTTTTCAAATGGATACTTCCAGCAGGATAATTATTATATATTTTTTTATTTATTATTTATTTATTTTATACAGGGAAAAAATATAATAGTACATTAAAGTCCTAAAATCTTTGGGCCCTACTCAGTACTCAGTACTGGTTTACAGAGGGTTCCCTGTCCTACAGCATAGGGAAAGAAAAAAAGTAAAATAAATTGAGATGAACAGAAAATGAGGAAAAAATAACAAAGACAGGAGTAAAAAATCTATAGATGTACAGTAATTAAAATGTGAGAAATTTCAGAAAGAAATATGTAGAAACAATGAAAAAAAATAAAAACAAAAAAAATAATAATAATAATAAAGTGAGTGTTTATGGAGCAGTCACAGCGTGATCTGAAATTAATTATAGTCTAGTGTTGACAGATTTGGTTATTTATAAGATGAGATTTGAGCTGTTTTTTAAAGTTGTTAAAATGTATATTTGTCCTTATATTTAATGGTAAATTATTCCATGATTCTGTGTTTCTATTGAAAAACGATTTTTGACCAAAAGATAATGCACCATGCCACGGTACCACGGACATGACAGTGACTTTAGTTTCCATGATTCTGTGTTTCTATTGAAAAACGATTTTTGACCAAAAGATAATGCACCATGCCACGGTACCACGAACATGACAGTGACTTCAGTTTACTCCAATGGCCTGTACAGTCCCCAGATCTCAATCCAATAGAGCACCTTCGGGATGAGGTGGGATGGGAGGTTGATGCTATCGAGTCAGCATGGACCAAAATCCCAAATGTTGCAAAGAATCCAGGCTTTTCTGGAGGCAAAAGGGGGTCCTACTCGGTACTAGGGTGTACTTAATAAAGTAGCCACTTAGTATATACTGTATACATTGTGTTGTGCATGTGTCTCATTAGTTTTCTCACAATGCATTTACCCACTAGAACAGATCTACAATAATTCCCCAAGACCCACCCCTGCATTAAGTGCTTATTAATGATGTGCCTGTGCAGTAAGAAATGGTTTATATTTACTCTTCATTCAGGCCTCAATTACCACGATGTTGTATTTTAACCAAATCTGCATTTGTCTAATTAATAAAGATGTATTGCTTTCGGAACTGAAATACAATACGTGCGGCGATTAACACAGAGCCCGATCCGGACTGGAAGAACTTAAGTGCTTCTTAGGCACTCCCAGCTCCCAGACGGGCACAATAGCTTAACTCCAAAATGGCTGTTACATGCTGAACTGCACTCAATATAATTAAATTAGCTTGTCCCAGATCCATGCCCACAGATGTAAAATGTGAGTTCCTATTCCATAGTTTTTTTTAATTTAAAAAAAACAACAAAAAAACAACATTATTCAGTTCTACAAGCCATGGGTGGATGACTTTAATTATAGAATAGTCGGCAGTTATATACAGTACATTTAAAGGGGTTTCCTTTCTGTATCTCAATTGGCAAAATCCCCCCCTGGTGTGTAAACAAGGTACATGCTTAAATATATTTCTTATAAGCAGCATTTCAATTTGCCCATTTAGGATGCAGAATATTTACATGCAAAGCCAAAAGGGTTTGCCATTGATTTTAGACAATTCTCGACGAAAGCTGTTTTTATATAAGAGAATGGTACTGCAGGAGACAAACATTCACTGCCTGGTAATTCCAACAGTTGTCATTAACATTTGTTAATCAGGCAAATTAAATTTAAGTGTACATTTTCAGAATGTAAAAGTCTGCTATTACCTTCACGGATATCACAGATACTTATTATGCCTTGAGTTTAGCAGCATATGTTAGGTGTTGGCGGAATTAAGCAATTACTGTATGCTAATCATTCATATCCAGTATGAATTAGAGCTAGCATCTTTCATTTTATCCATGTATACAGTACAGATGAATAAGCAATAAGCCCCCCCCCCCCCTACTCAATCTATATATTTATATAGATTGCTATATATCCATAACTGTACGTGTTGAGTTAATTCTGTTCTAAGCAAAATATGAGTTAATTCTGTTCTAAGCAAAATAATGGTGACAAAGAGGTGTATGGATGAAAAAAAAAATAAACGCAGGAGAGCTTTAAATGTCAGCGCTAACAGTAACTACGCACACAACACACGCACGCACACACACACACCTCCAGTTCTCCCCTCCCGTGCCCTTGTTCCATCCTGCCATTGGGCCTCACCGCGATGGGCAGGCTCACAGCTGGTTGCAAACCCCAGAGAAAGAGAAATCTTAAGGAACAAAGAAGCTCTACTGCTGAAAGTCATACTGACCAGCAGTACTTGGAGTAACTTACCCACTCTCCCTTTCAATCCACATACAGTGTGCGACCTCCATCACTCAACGGCACTTTGTTAAAGTGCATCTGTACGCCTACATCGTCACAAGGCCCTGAACAGAGAGCACTCAAGGAAATAATACGTACTCTGTCTCCAGAAAAATTCATAAGAAAAAAATGCAGAAACTCACGGAAAACAATATTTACAGTGTATTGTTTAGAATAATAGTAAAAACATAAAAACTATGAAATAATATAAATGTAATTATACAGTGACCAAAAAAGTGCTAAACAAATCAAAATGTATCTTATATTTTAGATTCTTCAAAGTAGCCACCCTTTGCCTTGATACCAGCTTTGCACTCTTTCCTTCACTCTCCGGTCCAACTCATCCCAAACCATCTCTATTGGGTTTAGGTTTAGTTTGGGTGTTAGATTAGGTCATCTGATGCAGCACTCCATCACTATCCTTCTGTCCAATAGCTCTTACACAGCCTGGAGGTGTGTTTTGGGTCATTGTCCTGTTGCGGGCTCAACTAAAGTGCAAGCCAGATGGGATGGCGTGTCATTGCAGAATGCTGTGGCAGGCATGCTGGTTACGTGTGCCTTAAATTCTAGATAACTCGTCCAACAGTGTCACCAGCAAAGCAACCCCACACCATCACACCTCCCCCTCGCCGTGCTTCACAGTCAAGTTCTAAATTAAAACTACTTGTTGGGGGTGCATTTCTAAAACAATTTTTTATTTATTAAAAAATTTTTTTTGGAGAGAAATTCATACATAGGCATCAACGTCACTATTTATATTTGTCTACGAAAAACAAATTCAAGCATTCAAGCATTAGCCTTTAGATCAAGGTCTCTAAGATAATGAGAAAGATACATTCAATCAACTGTGTCCAAACGTTTGACTGGTACTGTATGTATACAGGTAGTGAACAAAAAATGTAAACATTAATGCGAAGCTACTTAACCCTCATATTATCATATGACATTTTATGACGCCTTTTATGTTTGGGGTCGAATTGACCCCAAAAGTTTAAACTGACACAGAACTATTGTAATGGGACACTTTCTGTTTCACGTTTTGGGTGTCTCCCAATTGACTAGCCTTTTATCCCTAAATATAAAAAATCTGGAATGAAACGTCTCCTTTTAATGCCTGATGTGCTGTAAGTGAAAGTTTGCGAAGTTTAAAACCTGTATGGGAAAGTGCCACCAGAATCACCCACAAAAAATCTGATAGATAAAAAAGAAAAAAAAAGAAAAAGGTTGTATATTGTCTTTCATTCTATACAGCTACCCCACAAATGACACCCACACAACAGCTTTGTATACACATTGGGAAACATAGCATTATGTGTATTGCCTGTTTAATATTTAATCCTGACAAATTAGAAAAAGTCATATAGTGTCAAGATGAAAATAAAAGAAAGGTTAACTGTTTTTTAATTGACCTCAAAGATCGTATGAAGGTTAATAGGGAATAAGGTTACCAAATGTGGAGTTAGTCCACCAGCATCTGGGATTTAAGCAGAAGGATCTAGTGACCAGAAGGCCCCAGCATAGGGATAGTGTCATTGCTGTGCTAGTCAACCCACATGACTCTGTGAATGGTGTCTTGAAAGACACCCCTCTCTGCAGGAAATGAAAGTTTTAAAATGTGGTGAAAATGATACATGACTAAGCGAGGACAGGATGCAAGGAGTAAAAATAAGCAATTGGAATTAACCCTAAGTAACTTGTGTGGCTTGTGGATATACCACTAATGGATCTGTGAGTTGGCTTTAAAAACTTCTTCTTCTTCTTCTTCACGGTGACGTGGCTACTGGAGGTGTGCCCTGAAATATAGTCCGGGTGAACCCCCCCCTAGGCTCGGGGTGGTAAAAGGATAGCCCCTCGGCCCCGAGCCTGGGGATGTGGGACAAAAGATCCCACCCAAACGAAGCTTTAAAAACTGTCAACAATGTATTCAAAATCATCTTGAAGGCAAATGGAGGCAAAAATTACAACAAAGTCACACGGTTGTAGTAAAAGCATTCCCGCTATTCTTAATGAAATCTTAAAATGTTATGGCTGCTGAGACCAATAAAATTTCCATAGACATTTACATTTTAATCATCATAAGCAGCAAAAAGAAATATCCACAAACTGACAACCAACTCAAGTCAAATTATTCATTAGCAGGGAGAGGACAGACATAAACTTCTTTAGCAAGGTCAATTTTCTTGATAGTTGGCACTATGACATCTGCGTCCTTTAGAAGCCTTTCAATTTGGTCTGAATCTCTGGTGACAGGTGTTGCATTGAGGGAATCAAACCCTTTAAACCCAGTTTTCATGTTTGGCAAGTTGCAGTCAAGCAAAGCCCTGTGTTTTATAACCCCTGTGTTTGACAATATGCCATTTGTTGTAAAACATTATTATCATTTATTTATACTTGTTAAAGTTATTTGTTACTTGTTAAAACATATGTTTGTCAAATCACCTGCGCCATCTGTAGAAGTAGTATTTATAACAGGGGTAGGCAGTCCTGGTCCAGGAGTGCCGGAGACGGTCCTGGTTTTTTTTGCTCCATTCAAACCTATAGCTGCATAACTGGATTAAGGCCTAGTTTTTTGCTCAATTTTCCTTCTGTTTCCCTGTGCAGCGTCTTTGTGACAGTTCTCTGTAAAAAGCGCTATACAAATAAAATTGAATTGAATTGAATTAATTTTAATTAAACATGTGTAATGAACGCAGGTACCCATGTGCTGGAGGCACTCAGCATTTCACCGTTCAGAATATTCAGGCTCAGACTTTTAATCATCCATAAAACTCTTGGGATCAAGCTCAGGTGGAGCAAAAACCAGAAACATCAACGGCACTTCCGGACCAGGGTTGCCTACCCCTGCATTTATAACAATATATTATGACAATGAAGTATCGATTAAACTTTGTGCTGCACACTGGCACAAAATGGCAGCATTTTTTAGTGAAATGTTCTGTAAAAAAAAAAAGGAAAGGTGTGCTACAGATGAACAACAGGTCACTCAGGTTTTGTATATCATATATACCACAAGCATTATGATATAGGGTTACCCATGATACACTGGAATAACATGTGTGGTGGTGCAGTGTGGTGTCGGTCCACGTGAATGGCTGGAAAAAAGCATTTTTGCAGATGGAATTTTTGTCACCTATTTATTGCTTTTAACTTGGAGTTTACCTTTGAGACAGCACATATAAAAACAACCTCAGCCTCAATGGTGTGACGACCACCGTGGAAGTGCTTTTGATTTTACATTTCACTCTAAAGGCACTGTGACCAAGTTCCTCTCAATGTGGAAGGCTAAATGCCCAGTTAAACATTTGCATGTTTGTATTGCGGGATGTACAAATGATTAGCGTCATGGAACCAACCAAACGTTGTTATTCAAACACTGTCAGGAGCTTTTTTTCAAAGCATGTGTACTGTAACGTTTGCTGCAGTTAAACAGATGATAATGCTCATAAAATATGCAGGATGGACAGAGATTAAATATAATGATGTAATCAAATATACATCATTATACATACAAATATATTAAATACAATGATGTATATCAAAGGGTAACCCTGCGGCCCTTCCTCACCCCCGTCTCCCCACCCACAAACACGCCCTGATTAGCATAACGGTACATTGTAAACAGAGTATGATCCATTTTGTTGATGCTCCTGTATCAGCACACAAAGACAGCATTTCACTTTAGAAAGAAGAATGTAACATCTGAAAAAGTAAACAGACAGCATTAGCAACATCACTGGCAGTGATGGCCTGGTGTTAATATTTACTTGTTGAAACATTCATAATGATATCCAGTATGAATTAGAGCTAACATCTTTCATTTTATCCATGGATACAGTACAAATGGATATTACATTACATTACATTATAGTCATTTGGCAGATGCTCTTATCCAGAGCGACGTACATAGTGCATTTTCAAACTAGGAACAAGTGCGACCCTAAAAGGTAAATACGAATTCAAGTACCAGGGGTAGTCAGTATGATTTTTTTTTTTTTGGGGGGGGGGGTAACCACACATTATTGATGATTGGCGTGTACAACATTAAGCCAAAAAGTAACCTTACAAGTATTAACTAGAAGCTTGAACCACTTAAACAAGGATTTATAAAACACAATCAAGGGAGGTCACAAGGAGGTAGGGAGGGGTGGAGAGAGGTGCAGCTTGAAGAGGTCTTCAATCTGCGCTTGAAGGCGGTCAACTTTCTGTTGTTCTGACCTCCACAGGGAGCTCATTCCACCACCGTGGGGCCAGGACAGACAGACATCGAGACCGGGTGCTAGTATGAAGTGGGGGGGGGGGGGTACCAGTCGTCCTGAGGAGGCGGAACGCAGGGATCTGGCAGGTGTGTAGGATGTGTAGAGGATATTTATTGCCTGGCCGTATTTCAGATATGTGACCATATGGATGTAAACCTTGTAACCGGCTCTTCTTCACCTCTTTCTTTTAAATTACTTTCTTTCAAATTTCTTGCCATTTGGTCCAATCTGAGGCTGGGATGATTATGATTATGGATATGTGATTGGTAACTATGGTAACGTTTGGCCATGTTGGTTTATGATTAAGATGCCTTGAACTGGAATCAATAATGTGGTGTGTGTGTGTGTGTGTGTGTGTGTGTGTGTGTGTGTGTGTGTGTGTGTGTGTGTGTGTGTGTGTGTGTGTGTGTGTGTGTGTGTGTGTGTGTGTGTGTGTGTGTGTGTGAGAGAGAGAGAGAGAGAGAGAGAGAGAGACAGAGAGAGAGTAATGACCATTATCCGTCCTAAAAATACATAGCATTGCTGCTATCTTCATAGCTCCCCCAATTACATACAAATAAAAAGATGTCCGTCCCTGAGCATGCAAACAGCCCCATCCACACCCAGATGCTCTGAAACATACTGTATCAAGGTCATTCATAAACCCATAGTACTCATACTCAGCCCTAAGGTGCACAGAGACCAACCCCTATTAAAACTGGGTCTTTTATTTTTATTTTACCTTTATTTATACAGGGTAGGTTGACTGAGCACACATGCTCTTTTGCAGCAACGCCCTGTTAATGCCCCCAATTAGCCTAAACCTGCATGTTTTTTTGGATTGTGGGAGGAAACCGGAGTCCTCGGAGGAAACCCACACGGACACCGGGAGAACATGCAAACTCCACACAGAAAGGTCCCGTTTGGGATTTGAACCCGGGACCTTCTTGCTGTGAGGCGAGAGTGCTATCCACTGCACCACCGTGCCTCCCATAAGGTCTACCGGCCCACACCCTTTTATTTTGTTCTGTCTCGGTAGCCATATTGCCAACTTAACCTGCCCAAATAAAAAATTAAGCAATACACTTTTTTCCTTTATCCCTTTCGAATACTTTGGCCCCAGTACATACAGCCCCACAGAAAAGACCACTCCCATCCTCCCACAGAGCACGTTCAACATAGCCAGGACCACAGACATACGACTACAGTCAGCAAATACATGCACCACAGTTTCAGGCAGATTACAAAAAGGACACACCTCTCCCACATTTTTGTCAAATTTGGACAGAAAAGTATTGGTTGCCAGGGCCCCATGTATTACCCTCCACTGCAGGTCCCCTGACCTCTTGGGGAGGAAGAGCTTATACAGCACCCTCCACCTATAACCTGCCATACTCTGCCCTGTCAGGTACCTCTGACACTGATGCTCTCTAACATCTAGAGCCCTGATGGTCCTAACCTTTACTGTCACCACATAAAGGGCCTTCCCCTCCACCTCCTCAAAGCTTCCCGGGCTCGGCTTCCCCTCCACCTCCTCAAAGCTTCCCGGGCTCGGCTTCCCTTCCACATCCTCAAAGCTTTCAAGGCTTGGAATGTGTATGATTGTCTCTAGATGTCCTTTCAGAGAGAGAGAGAGAGAGAGAGAGAGAGAGAGAGAGCCTTATGCCAGAATATTATCAGTTATGAATTTTCTTGTGCAGTCTTCAGCCATTTTCAGAATTCCACGGATTTTCGTTCCCGCCATATTTTAGTTTTCTCTGTTCCTAAATGACCCAGCCTTGCTTTTTCCCCTGCATTGCGCTGGCGACCATCATCAACTGAACCCATTTTGGTCTGCAGTCTGTTGTTGTTGCTCCTGCATTACTGAGCATGTAGGTAACGTCCCTGCCTTCCCCTGTCATTAGAATACCATTCTCAGTGAACTACTATTTGGATACATTATGCAGCCGGTACTTCCATTTCCACTTTCACACTGCTATTTTTCATTCTGCCGTGATATATCCCTGGGCGAGGTACACAGAAGTCGAAGCCTCCATTTTCAACCATGGAGTGAAAATGTGTGCCAGCCTTTACTGGCCTCATTAAGAAGGCTCTTTTCAAACTGGTAGCACTTTCAGCTCGGTTTGAATTTAGCTGGCTTGCAGCCAGGAACCAACCTGAAACATTACCGAGGAAATATATATTTTATATACACATGAGAAGTACATATCGATAAATGTATATAGGATGAAAACCATTTTTTCCCCAATGGTTGTTTGATTGTTTGTAGGTTGTTCTTCATTTGAAAAACAGTTTCCTTTCTGTGGTGTTCAAAGCTAATCCTGGTTCCAGGGCATAAAGGCTGAATGAGAGTCTGTTCCAGGTTTTAGCCTTTGGTTATACTGATGAAAGTGATTTTGTTTGCTTGGTCAAGGGTTTAAAAGGCTAAATGGCCCCTGATGTTTCTTTTAAAATTGTGGCTCTCTGTAAAACAGGAGTTTACAATCCTGGTTCCACAGGTTTCGTTTCCACCAGAGCAATTAAAGATTTAATGGAACCAATCACTGCGTTCATTGAACCAAATTAGCCACTCCTTTCATGGCAGTTAATAGGAAAGGTGGATGACCCTACTGCCCTCTAAAAGACCAGCACTGTTTGTATTATAGAGCCTGCTATGCAGTTGGAACAGTATATTGGTCAGGCTTGTTTGTGTCTGATCCATGCCCCCTACATTTCACCAATGAAAATTTGTAAGTGGACTGATTGCAATTTCTAGGCAAATGGTTTGGCGTAGTTTATTCTCCCAGAGGAATCAATACAATTAAATACAGCACAACTGGGCTATAATGAGTCTTGGAAACATGCACTAGAGCTTTATTTGATGGGCCTCAACAAGATTAAAGGAATGAGAAATCTATGTGCTGCATTAGATCGTTTACAGGTAGCTAATGATTGGATATTTAAAACTGAGTAACGGTGCAGTTTCTGGCATGCTGGCAAGTGTAAGCGCGATCAATTCTCTGTCTTGGACCAGATTTTACACAGGCCCCAATCCTCAAGTGGCGTGTGGAAATTGAATGAGCTTGCACACCACGATAGCGCATGGATCGCGAGATAAGCGTGGCATTATCACGAGTGTGGCTCGACGGCGCCGACAAATCCTGAAAGACGAAATTGCACCGGGCCCAGCCCACACAAGCCCGGTCCAGCACTGTTCCAAGCTTATTATAGCTCCTAATGGGGAGGGTGGTTGCGGAGCTGTGAGGAATTTCTATTCATCTCAATGTAATCTCAAGGATGGAAGTTCAGGTTGTTGGGTGGTAGGTGGAAGCATATATCTCTACACACTAACCAGAGGATCTGCGCCACGTTATCAGCATTATAAGTCCTTTCTCTGCCCTTACTGAAGCTCGGTGCTCTAATTCACAAATTCAATATAAACAGTTGTGAAGGGGATTGTTTGAAGACAGGACACCCATTGCATAGCAACACAGACAGCATCAGAGCCTCCAGTTAATGACCATAAGCTTCTAGATTCAGGGTTATTAGAACAGGGTTTAGCCAGATTTTGGCATGACCACATATTGGAGCCAAACTAGATCTACTGTAAACAACTCCAATTGTTTACCTGACCCTAATAACTGGATACATATGTTTTTTTAAACCATATTTTAACAAACCTGCCAAGAATAAGGAACTACAGAAGAATATCATGGCCATCTGGTTTGTTATAGAACATTTGTCCAACCAAAGGCCACGTACACTTGCTCTTCATAATTGCACACGTCATAATTAACCTAGCACACTTCTAACTGTGACCAGGCATCAAAATTATGGAATATAGGAAAAGGTTTTTTGTTTATTTTATTTATTTATATATTTTTTTGGATTCTAGATTCTGTCCCTGGGGTGGTTTTTTAACAGACAGGTAGATGGTTTTCAGTGGGTCCCAAACAAATTGCAATTTATGTGAATCAAGAGACGTGTCCCAGCTTTCTAATGGCGTCTTACCTCGGCTGACATCTGATGCTTTTAGTCAGTGTAGTTCACCGAACTGTCTATTATGTACCAAATCATTCTCTGTATTATCCATTAAAACTGTCAAAGATTTGCTCTTAAACTGTATCTTTGTTTCTCATTAGGGAATTTTCCACCCCACTAACGTTTTGAGTGTTTGTGCCGTTGCTGGTGCGTGGGGTTTGAAATCATACTATTTCTAACAGCGTGATATTCCATTAGGGATTTTGTGTTTAAATCGAGCACTGGCTGATTGTTGAGTTTAATCTCTCTCCTTCAAGGTGTTTTGGTTTCTGCTCTTAAGGCTGAGGACTCCTGTGTGTGTGCTGGCTTTAATTTCACTAAATACAATAATTAGCGATGGTAATTTTGAATATGCATTACAGGCTTCATTTTTAATTCAATTAAATTAAATTCAATTTTATTTGTTTAGCTCATTTTACAGAAACACTGTCACAAAGACCCTTACAGGGAAAACAACAGAATGCAGGTTTACAACAGAATGCAGATTTGACCCATTGGAATTCTGTTTTTTATTTTTTTCCAGCCCTGTTCCCCTCAAACAGAAACAGACGATAGGCTTCCGTTAACCGGGTCTCTGCACTTTTGCCTGCTAATCGATCAATAAGGCGCGAGTAATCTGTTCATCTTTCTGGAATAGAGCTCAGTCGAGGAAGTCCTGTGCTAAGCAATCATTTCAAACCAACTATAACTCAATTTTTGAAAATAAATTGTGCACTATGATATTTCCTTTATGATGTGCACTGCATTAAATAAAACTAGAGGAGGTGTGATGTGGGTGTCTGGACAGCTGTCTATGCATCCCCAGAGCCTGAGACCCACGTAATGAGAAAATCTCCTGCAAACTACCTATTGGAGTAACAGCAGAAGAACAGAACTGAAGAATAGTACAGTAGACAGTACTTTATTCAGCAAGGCATTTAAAAAAAATATACAATAATAATATTCAATATTTTTTAACAATGCAAAATTAGTATCAATAAATTGTTCTTCACGACTTCAAGGCCCATAAATTAAAGAGGGTGTGCAATTGGCTTTAACATGATAATGAGATGAATTTTCCAGATCTATGATGTAGTTAAAAGGAAGGCACAAAAATAACAAATAGTTCATCATAATATCAGAAAATATTTATCACATGAAGGTAACTGAAGGTGCAGCGAGGACGCGATGCTTTTATGGTTTCGTGTTTTTCTTTTTCGGGGTCGTTATGGATGTAATCTCTGTGTATTAAAAATGAGGATTTTATTCTTAGTTAAATGTAGTTAACGTGTATTAGTGCTTTAGTGATGTTGCATCCATACTCGCTGGTCTGGGGAAGTTGTTAGCCAGGTCCGGCACCGTTGCCCTTAGTAATCAGGAGAATGCGTTTCTGTTTATCCTATATTGTAAGCCACTCTGGATAAGAACAACTGCTAAATAAGTGCAATGTAATGTCAAATACAAAACGTGCATTCAAGTATTGGTCGAATTTAAAATGACTGTAACTGAAGCAGGCTTATTGAGTGAAGCTACTGCTGTGCATGGGTCATTCTGAGCCACCCTGTTCTCACCACTGTGTTTCAGCTTTGGCTCGCTGTCATGAAAGACTGCAGGAGTCGTCTCAAGAGATGTGAAATCACCTTCCTCCTCCAGCAAGGACACAACATCGAAGGTGTCGCAAGGACACTGGCATGATACTGATAGTACCTGCCTTTGCAGTGGCCAATGATGAATAGAGACGGAAAAGTGAGTGAGTGTGTGTGTTTGCTTACATTTGTGTGTGTGTGTGTGTGTGTGTGTCTGCGTGTGTGTGCATATGCTGTGTTGCTTAAATTAGATACTAACAATGTAAGCTACACAAATCATGTTGAATCTCTCCAGATTTGAACTGAGTTGATTAATCTGGACAATTTTCTTTTTCTAAATCGCCTCCACCGCGCTGTTCCAAATTCAATCACGTTATAGTGATTAAACCTGCTGAAATCGAAATCATTTCAAAGATCGACTTGCCCAGGGTGGCTCAAAATGCAAGAGACAATCATTATATTGAACATGATATCAAACTAAATCTATCATGGCAATGGCATTTCAATAAGACTTCAAGGAAATGCTCTTAGAAAAGCGCTTAGTCTATGTAATGATTGGTCCCGATGATTAATATACTATACAATAAGGCTTTAATTACTTGCAAATACCATGTCATGCATCAATGGTGTGGATTTTGCAAACAATAGTATTATACTATGAAGCAAATAATATCAAGATTAAATAAAACCGATATATTAATTAAAATATAAATTGCAAGTTTTACAGTGCCAACATACACACTCCAAACCCCCCTGTAAAGAACTTATCAATGGGACCTTGATGTAATGTCTTACAGACAGATGAAAGAGTGATGTTACGCATATAAGTGATGTAGGATTGCCAGACATAAGAGGAGGAGCAGTCTTTAAGATATTAAGAGAGGTAATACAAGCAGGTGTTTTGGTAGTGGGTATGTGACTTTTGAATATGGGGAAAAGCAGCTGTGGACCAGGTTAATGAATTAGTCACCATGACAATCACATGTTTGTAACATAATTTATCTAATTACTTATGTTATATTGTTGAACTGCTCAGAATGGTGAGGTCTCTTTTACCTCACCACTACAGTGTGTTTGCTTGCATTAATGCCTTTTTTCCCCGTTTGTTATGTGAAACAATTTCTTAAAATAGCTCCTCAATAGAAACCAGTTGTAGTGAGTTGACTGTATAATCTGCTTTAATTGATCAGTTAAGTGCTGAGCAAGAATAGAAACCAGAATCGGGGCTAGGCATCTTTGAGGAAGAAAATCATGATAGAGAGGGTTCTGTCTGCTGATGGAATTCAGTGTTCTAAGCATCTCTCTTTCAACGGTCAAATGTATCTGCAGAGCCACAGTGGTAGATTTTCTTCCTTCTGTTGCTGTTTGTACAGCCCCCTCACACCACAGCAGTCTGTTTTTCTCTCCCGCACACACCAGCTTGATACAATTAATCGAAGCTAAGTGGAATTGATGCTGCCGCTCGTTTTTCTCAGGGATTTTTATCTATTTTGTCACAAAGTCAGTTGGCTCCGTCCCAGATGGGTCACGGCCTGCCGCCGCTAACCAATGCGATTCCAAGCACGAACATTAGCGAGGTTCTCTTATACGATTCCCTTAGGCTTGCTATTGACCTCACGCCGATCGATAACGTCAAGCTCACATTCCGTTTAGAAAATCATTTGACAGCATTCGGCTCATCAAAAGACCGGAGTAAATAAACGCCGTTTAAAGGAACAGTGCATTCAACAAGTTCCGAGCTGTTGTCGATTTGTCCTAGGAGTGCAGAGACTTGGAAGCTGCCAAAGCAATTTAAAAACAGCTGTGGTGATGTAAAGGGATAAGAACAGGTTTTCACCCTTCAGGCTCATGGGATCGAATACAAGCAGCATTTACAATTAGAGCAAGCTGCGACCTTTAAACTCACCTTTTAAAATTGAATCGCATCACACCCAAATCATTTCATTATTACCCAATTATTACTGTTATGAGAACCGATCGGAACCACTCTCAGACACCAAGGATTAATAGGAATAAGGCTTTATTCAGGGTCGACAGAACAAGGGTCTGAGTACAGCAAACAGTGCAATGTAGGCAAGGCAGAATCGTAGTCAGGTCCAGGCAGGGGTCAGAGTCCAGGCAACAGAGCAATACAGGCAAGGCAGGGCGAAGTCCAGAACAGGCAGGGGTCAGAACCGGGAGATCCGCCAGAGGCTGGAGAACAGGAGAGCAAAGGGCTGGAGCAGGGCTAGGACGGGGAAGGGCAGGCAGGCAGGAGAACAGGAACAGAACGGGTAGACACAGGACTGGAAAATAGGAACTCGGAGGAGGCAGGAGAAAAGGCTGAAAAGTGTTGACACAAGCACGAATGCAGGGCACAAGACGATCTGGCACAGAACAAAGAAACGGGTTCTTATGCCAGATTGACGACGAGACAATGAGGAAAAGGTGAGACAAAACAACATGACGAAACACATATCAGGTGCGGGAAGCGGAGACACGAAATGGGGAAAAGGGAAAACGTGGAACGGACTACAAATACTGAAAATACATATAAATGGAAAAACCAGGAACAGATTAAGACGTAGAGGCACGGGACGTGACATATTACATTTTCAATGGCAAATATAACTGATGCTATTTGCATTATAACACAATTCTACTGGAAGCGAACATTTAAACGCAGGCCGTCTTCCATAAACTCTTTAATGGTCCTCTGCTGTCCCCTGGCAGCCATGTTTTCAGGTGCCTACCCCCTCTGAAAAGCTATTGAGGGGACTTGGCCAGCAGTCATGGACCGACCAAGGATAAATGGCAACATGCGTGTTACCCTGCATTTTGTATCATAACACATTGATAGAATGGTCCCCATTACAGTTCACATGAATGGAATTATTGATTGAGAGCAAGGAACAAACCCCAGGGATCCCATGTTTCCGCAGAACTTATTGCTTCGTTTGGTCTTTCCTAGTGAGTGGTGAAGGTGATTCAATGTGGAAAGCAGCTCCCCTGACCTGACCAAGTGTGATGTGGTATAAAGCAGAACTGGCAGTCACCTGGGATATTCCGAAACGAGCAGCTACGGTTGGCTGGAATGAGCCATTGTTTTGGTGTTGAATTCAAGGCAATAAAAGTCGTTGGATAAAGTAGGGCGTGCATAGCTCCAATATGATGACAGAATGCAAACAAAACAATTGAAACAATCAAATAGTTTACTGTGAAGGATGACAAAACACAAGCAAAATGCTGTTCTCATATGTGAAGTACCACACAGTGTCACTTCAATTAAAGACAACCCCCCACCAAATTGCATGCACTATTGCTGATTTATAAGATCATTATGCTTGGTCCTGAAAGCATTGTACATATTTTATGAAGGGTTAAGAAAAAATTTGTTTGTATAGTGTAAAGTACCTTTTTCTTGCTAATCTTCTATTACCATTACAATTCTATTGCTCACTATGTCAAGGCCAATCCTTGACATACTTTTAAAAAATGCTCATTCTCTCAAAACAGGGTAATAAGGTAAGGAGGAAAATTATCTTTTTCCCGTATTTCCTTCACCTTACTGGCATTTAGCAGACGTTCTTATCCAGAGTGACTTACAATTCAAAGTGCGAAGATAAGGGATTGAAGTGCAGTCTCTCCCCAGAGGGGCAATGTTAGTCCCAAGAGAGGCAGAAAGTGCAAGTGCAGACTCAATTGATAACTTATGAACTACCCTACTGAACATTAAACTAGGTTATACAAACAAGAACAAAACTACCAAAAGGATAATTAAACTGAAGTAAACCACAGGCTCTGAAACCATTTTTCTAAAGTATAAATGTTACGAAAAGGGGTCAAAGTCCATTGCCAGTTTAACAAAAAGGATTTATTAACAATGGGACAGACAAAAATGCAGAAATAAACATACTGGTTATGAAAATAAAAATAGCAGAAAAAGTAAACAGGTAGCGGCTGCTGGCCAGTTCCTGGATACTAGACCTACCTGTCATGGTTTTCTTTTCTGTGGGCGTTGCCACTCAGGGCCGCGAGAGGGCACTCCTGTTGTTTTGTCTGCTCTCCCAATTATGTGTTATTGGTTTCAGGTGCGTGCAGGCTACTTAAGCTCAGCGCCTTCTTTGTTCCAGGCTTTTGTGTAAGCTTTGTTTACGCTCAGGCCAGTAATTTCGGTATAGAACTTTGAAGACTGCATTTCTTTTCTGTCTTGAAAGAGACGCAGGAACTTCTTTAGCTTTACTTATAGGTTTAGTCTCTAGGACTTTTTCTTTCCTATTTCTTTCTATAACTAAGTTCTTTCCTCAGTTTTCTTTCAGTCCTCTTTGAGGCTGTAACCTTTGTTACCCTTTTCTCCTTTTTCTCCTTGTTTGAGCTTGTTTGTATTTCATTGAGCGGGGGTTATTTCCCTTTTCTTTATTTTTTCCGTTTTGTTCGCCTTTCCTATTTCCTCCCTCTCTTGTGGTTACTCCACATCAGTGGGTAGCTTTTAGAACCCCTTTTTGGTTGCGTCTGGTTCTCCGACCCCTTCCCCTCCCTCACGCTACCACTAAGGACAAGATCTTCCCCTAACTCCATGTTTTAAAACAAGAGGTGAATCTCCCAGGGAACTAGCTTCCCTACCCTTGTCTGTGGCTCATCTAAAAAGGTGCTGAAAAAAGGAATAAAATAACCACCAAGACAAACCGCTAATAATTAACACAAACAAAACTGGCGTGGGAACGTGGCTGGCAGTGTGCAGGCATGGGAGGTTAGATAACAAACAAAAAAAAAAACAGCAACCGGAGACTCTCGTTCCCGGCCTTTTAAAGAACCCACGACAGTACAAAGAGTCAGCAATCAACTAGGTTACGGACAGCAAGGGGAGAGAGACACGCAGGAAAGCTGTCTGCACACAACAACAAAACACCAATGTTAATTTCAGAAACTGCATTTGATGTGTTTTGTGCACTCATTGGCCCGTGGACAGTAATTTCTTTCTAAGAATTTGTCTTATTAATTTTCACCCGGGTGACTTTTGAAGCACACCCCTCCACATCCAGCATTATAATGCCAAGAGCAGCTAATCCTGACCCCAATGTACAAGTCAATAAGTTAGATATAAGATATGATATAAGTTAGATATACCTTATAAGGTATATAAGTCCTCACTATAAAATCTCATGACAGTGAATATTTGAAGTGACATCCCTTGCAGCCTATCAATACAGTACGTGATTTTTTTTGTATTATTGTCAAGGGAAAAGAGGTCAAGGGTCATAGACCACTTCATATTTCACAATAAATCTTACTTTTTTAAGTAACGCTAATGTAAAAACTAATGTAATGTGAAACTATGAACAAGGATGTCCTAGTTTTTTTATTTTCTTTCCATAACAGGGTGGGTCTTGTTTTTTCTTTGCTTAACTGATCTCTTGAGCTGTTCTGAGTCAGACCGTGTATTTATCATAGCCTCAGTTCAACGGGGCTAAGAATCTATAGGCATCAGCTATCACTAGCTATCAGAAAACCAATCCGAAGCATTTCTTTGCTGTGACAGAATGCCTGAGATATAGCTAACTGTAAATGTAAACAATGTAAAAACAAAACAACCCTATACTGTATACACACACACACACACACACACACACACACCCATTCACACACGCATTCACACACCCATTCAGAACATATCTATTTAGTGGTGTTATTCAAGTTAAATGTGAAATGCGAATTAACATATTTTCTTTGGGTGTAAAGTTCCACACATTGAGCTCTACAGAGTAAAGATATCTTATACATGTCACACCTAAATCAGTCCATCGGTTTTGTTCATCAATAAAAAGAAACACGTTTTACACTTTCTATTAACATTTTTTTAAAATCTATTCTTACAAACAAGCTATAGTGGATGTAAGGAAGAGCAAAGAAATTCTGAACTGAACTGATGAACCAGAAATGGCCTGGATATTCCTCAAAACCAACTTTGACAGAAGCACGTATAGCAGGCTGCTGACTGGCATAAACAAAAGACCAGTCAAGAGGTAGCACAGACAATTGTGTTTTGCACATTTTATTTGTTCTGCGAGGAAAATCAATTACATGCAAAGTTATTCCTGCCAGTACTATGTACCTTGATGCCCTAAGTTAGAGCTCAGTAGCAAATAGCATCAAACAATGCCTATTGTGTTTTGGGGGTGATTTCAACAATGTAACAGCATTTTAGAATTCAAGTTGCATACTGACAGCATACAATGAAACCCTCAAATGCATGATTCCAGATGCAGTTCATTTAACATGTAATGCTAACATAGTGGCATGTGGAGCAGCAATTTCCCAAAAGTCGACATATATGTGGGAGCAGTAAAATAATTTCAAGCATTGTCCAAGTAGAAAGTTCAACTATTTCTGTGCAGGTAATATAATTTTATTTTTAATGTCACTTTCCATTGAAAAGAACCATACCGTCCAAAACTATAAATATGTCTGCAGTTCAATGCACTGAAAACAGGACATGATAGTGTGGGAACATTGCTGTCAATCATGATCTGTTTAATTAGTGGCAATTGATGTAGATTACTGGGCAGGGGAAAGGTGATAATTGACAAGAAGGCTCTATCAATCGCTTGCTGAAGGATGACTGAATTGCAGGTGAGAAAACCGTCCGAAATAAACTGGTGTCCCTAGTCATTAAATTCATGATAACCTTAGAGGAAAGTACGTTTCCCCAGATGCACGCCATGTTCAGTATTATCAGGCATTTGCAGGTGTGAAGTATAGGTAGGAAGTTGTAGGATCAGCAGGGCCTATGTACTGATATAGGATTTTAGGATCTGGGGTTGGTGGTGTAGAGGGTGGAAAGCCAAAAGAAACTAGTAACTCCCCCCAATATAAAAGTAGTGTATATAATGCTATATTATTACATATTAAAACCACTTTTTATGTGGTTTTAGAAGTGACCAACATGTAAACATTTCACTGCTGAATTTACAGTTGCTTCAGTCTGGTGGTTTGCAAAATGTTGTTTCTTTTTTTTACCAGTAACTTGCCAGCACTGGTAACAGTTAATCAGCAGAGAATTAATCTGCTGACTAATGCAAGATAAAGTAGCGTAACAAAAAAGGAGATCTGCACCACTGCTCAAAACATCACAAAGCATGTCCAAGAACAAAGATTGTGTATAGAAAAAAAGACAGCTCAGCTAAATAAAACAAAACACATTCCCTTTTGTTAACTATTAATTTCTGCTATTTCTCCAGTGCCCCTTTCTTTCCCTGCCCTCTTTTCCAAACCTGAATTGTGGCAATAGGCAAGAAACCCAGTAAGTCGCTCACTAATTAGAGATTAATAAATAAAAATATGTAATGGATATAACCACAGTGCCATTTGATGGAGTGTATGCCTCTTGTCACACTCATGAGTTGGCAATGCAGCCCAGTGATTTATACTTCGCCCCAGGGGCAATAATTTCACCAATTTTCATCTATACTTGTCTGTTACATTTTCAGTTATCCTGCTTGCACACAGACGGACAGGGGGCTCTCATAACCTCTGTTCCGCCAAGCAGAGCTGGAGGTAATAATTTGATAAGGAAGGAAAATAAGACCTTGGTAGTTCTGAAACCTTGGAGGTAAATGACAAGCGAAAAGGGAATGTTGACACATTTCTCGATAAGTGAAATATTTATTTATTTTGCCCGCCCAAGGTCAGCAGCCATTTGCTGTTTCTCAGTACTGTCGCGATCTGACAGCCGGCAGCCAGCAGGTGTGTGCGCCACAGTCTCTTAGCACATTTGCATGCAGACACACACACACACACAATACCTAAACTTTTCTTCCTAATGCTTAATACTTCCTTCAAAGCTTTTCAATGAGTGAAGTGTTGTTTTTTTCTGCTGAAAAGGTCATCTTAAACAGGGAGACTCTCAGAGTGGCCTGAATCAATCAAATGCAATCTATCAAATCTTACATCATGTAGAACTGTAAACAAAATTATTTTCTCAACATGGTTCACAGACTGCATTACACAGAGCCAGCACAAAGCTGGAGAAGACTATCACCACTCAGTCTGGCTTACAGTCTATTTATCATATTCAAACTAGGTGCTTATAATTATGACAAAACTGGCATGTGTGATGATATTTAATGTGGCTAGCCAGTGAGGTTTACTATAGCTTTTTTGTCATTCTAGTTTGAATGCATGTTCTCGAGAATTAATAACAAATTCACTTAGTAGGAATTAAACTTGTC
This sequence comes from Synaphobranchus kaupii, assembly GCA_029718625.1. NCBI lineage: Eukaryota > Metazoa > Chordata > Actinopteri > Anguilliformes > Synaphobranchidae > Synaphobranchus > Synaphobranchus kaupii. Next base: position 53,536,560 of record CM056384.1, on the reverse strand, counting down.
CGATACTGTTTTCATAACTGAAACTGAAATTTTAATTGTGTACTGGAACCACTCTAAACATCTCCTGGAAGTTGTTAATTTAATTTAATTTAGAATTTAAAACTGTTCAAATACACCACTGATGCAAATGTTTGGCATGATCTGTAATTTACGACTGAAGTGCCAGCTTTAGATTTAAAAAGTAAGCTTCCACAAAACCAAACAGATCAGGTGTTATGACTGTTAATTCACAACTTTAAAAAAAACATGATGAAAAGGGAAATAAGCTATTCTTTTTAAAAAAAATGCAAATACTTGTTGTTTTTGTTGTTTTATCAGGTAGAGAGGCCCTCCTCAGGTAGATCCAGAAAGGTGGGACTCCACACATCAGAAGGGGAGGAGTGAAATGTTTGGTGGAAGTTTTGGTGTTTGTCGGGAGCACTGTTTGTTGCTCATGAAGCTCTAGCTCTCAAAGCATTCTCTTTAATGCGGTTTTTAAAGAAAATAACAAAATCCAAATAAAACAAAGCTGAACTAAAAGAGATGACCCACGAGAAGTGCAGGCAAGGATAGTGTTCAACCCTTATGCATGAGACACAAAACACTGGTGAGTCTCCCTTGAGAATACTTTGCCTCATGCCTTGATTGTTTTATATATATATATATATATATATATACAGTTAAATTCTAAAGTATTGGGACAGTGACAGAATCTTTATTGTTTTGGCGCTGTATTCCAGCACATTGGATTTTAAATAAAATAATTTCAGGGTCCATATCAGGTGATCTATGTAGATATTACAGCCCTTTTTATACATATGGGAGCACATTTACAGGGAGCAAATGTAATTGGTCAATTGGCTGCTCAGCTGTTTCTTGGCCAGCTGTGTGTCATTGCATCATCATTCATGCACAAGAACGCTAACTAAAGGTCTAGAGTTGATTCTTGGTGTGGAATTTGCATTTGGAGTCTGTTGCTGTTGTCTCTCAACATGAGGCCCAAATAAGTGTCAACGCCAGTAAAGCAGGCCATCATGAGGCTGAAAAATCAGAATAAATCATTAGGCAAAACATTGTATTTTTAATGTCACTTTCCATTGAAAAGAACCATACCGCCCAAAACTATAAATAGTGCATTGAAACAACAGGTGTGTCAAAATCATCTGCTTGATACATTGTTAGGAAGCAAGAATGCACTGGTGAGCTCAGCAATAGGAAACAACCTGGTAGACCTTGGGAGTCCGTTGTATGACCCAATAGTACGATTTATTGTGAAGAAAAACTATGAAACAGATTCACTCCAAGATGCAGGCATAGATGTGTCGGACACTACCGTAAAGAAAAGACTACGTACACCAGCATAACCTCAGCAAATCACGGTAAGCCTCAAGAACAAAACAGCCAGGTTAGAGTTTGCTAAGTTCTGGAACAAAGTCTTCTGGACAGATGAGATGAGTATTAACCTGTACCAAAATGATGGGAAGAGGACATTGTGGAGAAAGAGAGGAACTTCTCAGAGAGAGATATGGCAAACGACCCCTCATTGGCTAAATTTCTTGATGATATCTGCACAGTTGCTAATATTGATTTTGATTAGCATTAATATGTGAGAATTTTAAATTATCCAGTACTTCCAAAATGATTTTTATTTTATTTTGGTTAAAGGAAATTTAGGAAAATTTGATCATCCTAATGTAATTCTAATAGGCTCATTGTCAATCTAGAGGTTGACATAATTTAATGCAATACTGTTATATTATACTATATTCTATGATATAATGTAAATATACATTATAAATAAAGTAGGCCTAGCTGTCAATATGAGAAGCATCACATTTGCATCTATACTTTATAACCATCAAACTATAACAAATATAATTCACTGCATATATTTTATGTATATTGCATAGCTTGTTAGAAATGTTGTGGAGGTTTAAACTAAACACCAAAATATATTTGTTGGTAAACTACATTGGGCTGTAATATTTCAATTTAATATACAGGACATTCTGATTTTCATATATTGCGTTTATGTGTTCATATTTGTTCACATTCATGACCTTGGTGTAAATGTGCTCTAAGATAAAAATGACAATTGTAATGTTTCTGTTAAAATAAAAAGAATTACGGGGCTAAATACGAATGCAGTCGGATTAAAAAGTACCAATGGGAAAGACGTCATAGCAGCACTGTGCCTGTGCGTCTGTTCCGCAATTTCGAAGTACTCCTTTTCATGAACACGAACCAGTAAAAGTGCCGGACGTCTGCGGCACTTACGCAAAGCGTCTTCGTGAATACATTTCCGCATACCCGCGGGCCTTTGTGCGTGGCTGGCTGTGCGGATTGAATTTTTTTGGTACCGAGCGAAGAGGAGATGCACACGGCACTCGAGTGAGGTAACTATATAAAAAACCCCGATTTGTTTTCATCCACTCCCACAACACGGAACCGGGCAGCTAAAACACAACAACTGAGGGGAAGGTCCAAGAATTGAATTTGCTGTGAAATAAAGTGTTTGAAGTTTAAAACATTTGAAAAAGCTTTCTATCGTTAGCGACCTAGCTCCCTCGCCTTCTAGCTAAACCCATTTCCTGGGAATCGTAAACGCTCGTTATCTTGTTAGCTAGCTAGCTAGCAACGCGGTAACCGCATATTCGTGTTTTTACTAGCACGCTGGACACATTGAGTTAGCCACATTATCCGACGAGATGGTGTATCAACATTAACGTTTTTAGCTTACTTTATTTGATGTCTGCTAACCAACTTTGAGCTCGCTAGCGTATTAACAACGGAAACGTGGACATTTAGACCGGTAGGCTTGCTAAATGGCTAAATGCTAGCGATGGGTAATTGACTAACCAGCTGAGGCGCGTGCTGAACAAGCTAGCCACATTGTTAGCTACTGGCGCGGACTGTCTCAATTTAGACTGGGTTACTACGGACTTGGCCGCTTTGTATGCGAATCTAGCTAACGTTATTATTAGCGTATTAGCTGTACAATTCAGTCCGTTCCACGTGTGCATTGTATCGCTCGCTAGCATGACATTTGAATACAATTCGCTAGCTACATATACTAGCCGGCTTATTGTTTATGGAATTCACGGGTCGTGTCACCTGGCTAGTCGGCTTACATGGGTACATATCGCCTTGCTTAAGTTTAGAGGCAAGGTATGATTGCAAGCACGTTGTAAATCTTAAACGGCTCGATTTTTCTCTCCGAAGACATGCCGCAGGAAGGGAGAGGTACCCCGGCAAAAAGATCATGAAAATGCGAACGTTTTTGTTCAATGTATTTGGATGGGTGGCTGTAATACGTACTATTTAGGGTCGCAGTACAGTTAGCTATCATTGTAGACATTTGGCGGTAAAACGGTTTTGGCATCTGAAACGGTGGGCTAGGTGGTCGCTGGGATTGCAGGTTAAGGAACGTGTGAATTACGTTTTACCTTTTTGCATCGGTGCAACATATTTAGCCGTTTTGGTTTGACCACTGTTCTGTTTGTTTGCCCATGCAAGTTGGAACAATAGCAAGCTGTAGTGTAGAGCTGTCTTCGAAGCCGACCTATTTTTTTATACAGTCGGGTTCCGACTCCAGTAACGTAATTGTAAACATTAACGTTACGCATCCGTTACACATACACACGGGTATAGCCTATGTATTGAGTTATGGTGGCATTCTCTGATCGCCAATACTCAAAACAACCCAGCACAGTAGATTAAGATAAGTCATAACGACAATTTTCCACACTGCGAACTTTGCGTTCCCGGTTACATTCATGACTCACGGTGAGAAAGAAGATGGCAACAGTAGGGGACTTGAGAGAGCATGTAGCCTACTAACTGCAACAAAAACGTGAAAGATTTCGTTTAAATGCGTTTTCAGTCTAGTTGACTTTACATTGCAAAAATATATATTGGAATCTAAATCCATTAAATGGTTGTCACTTTGCCACATTGCATAAGCCTACATTTGAAATCATACATTATAGATGGGTCACAATGTAGATGAAGGGTTATATATCCAAGTTACATTTTCTCCTCTTTTTTTTTTTACATTTTAGTATTTTCGTTTTATTTAACCTTCATTTTTACCAGGGTAGTCTCTTGCGATCGAAGATCTCTTTTTCGAGGGAGGCCTCGCTAAAATGGCAGCACATAAAACAAAACCGCAGTGCCCAAACATGGACAAGCATAAAAGTGCAAACGGACTAAGAAATGGGACAGAGTGAACAAGAATAAAGTAAAAGCAGAGTTGATGGATGAATAATACAATAAAAAAATAAAGAAAAAGGGCTGTGTAAAACAAAAAGAAATTTTCAGGGAAATAAAATAGCCATATTTACCACAGGCTGTAACAATGTACATAGTATGCATTAAAGCACTGGCATTGAGTCACATTGTTGTTTAAAAGAGAGGTAATTTAAAATCCTTGGGAGGTATGAAAGTTTGTAATTTTATAGTTGTTTTTTTTGAAGACCAGACCAGGGGGGCAGCAAACGCTGAAGCTTTCTTTCCAAACTCAGTCTGGGTTACAGGTACATGGAGAGAGGAGAAAAATAAAAAAAAACCTCAATGTAATCTGTAATTTAGGTTTGATGGAAAGGTGACCTATGTAACAAGGTAGAAAGGTAGCTGACCAGTTATTGGTTTATAAACTGAAGTGTACCAGTGAAACGGCTTGCATACAGTCAAGGACGGGCCTGTTCATTCACACAGAGTACAGTGATGAGTTAACGAGCTATAGCCAGTGATAATAAATCTCAGCAATCCATGGTATATGTCATTGTCCAACATACTGTCGCACAAGCAGTTCTGTTTAAAATATCAGCATAATCTTAACTGGTAAAAAAATTAAAAAGTAGTAGCAACAGGGTTCTTTTTGGCATCAAATGAAATGCAGGGCTTATTCCTAAAATAAAAACCCAACCTCCACTTAAGGTTTCAACATGTGGTTTAAAAGTACAAAGCCCAGATACTTAAAGGTAGCCTCAATTAGTCTACCATGATAAGTTTTTTTTTATTGGAACATGATCATGCAGAGTTGATTTGGACTTAAAAGTCAGAATTTTCATTTTCTCCGAATTTAAAACTAATTTCAGCTGTTGAAGTTGGGATTCTATTATTTTAAAAACCACTTGTAGATTTTCCAAGGCTTTATCCAGATTAGGAGCACACCAGCAAACTACAGTATCATCATCAGCATAATAATGAATGTTTGCATTAGGAACATTTTGTCGTAAATTATTTATGTATATAGTAAATAATAAAGGACCCAACACTGAGCCTTGTGTCACCCCCTTGTGGACAGTTAAAACACCAGAAAAAAGACCACCAGCCTGAACACGCTGCGTCCTCTGCATAGTAATTACAAAACCACCTAAAAGCACGGTCAGACAATCCAGTACTGATCAGTCTCACTGTCATTACATCATGGTCCATTGTGCCAATGGTCTGAATGTGAAGGACATTGTTGCTTTTTGTCGAGGGCCTCAATGATGTCACTGATGACTTTCCTCGCTGAAGTGGTATTGTGATATTTCCTGAAACCAGACTGAAGAGTTGATAAATTAGCATTGCTGTTTAAAATCTCCTTTTGTTGATTGCTTCCTAGTGTCTCCAAAACCTTGGCAAGAACTGGTAGTTTTGATATCGGCCTGTAATTATTTAGATGTGATGGTTCTCCGCCTTTTATCATGGGAAGAACTTGATTTTCCCCCCCAAGTCTTCGGGGTTTTATTACACGTCAAAGTAAGATTAAAAAGATAGGTCAGAGTTTCTGCAATAAAATCAGCTGATACATTTAAAAACTAGATATCCAGATTGTCAGGCTCTGCAGGTTTACTAGTATTCTGATCTTCGAGTACTTTGCCACTTCATCTACTGAGGAAGGTGTAAAGTTAAATTCATGGTCTGTTTTAGCAGGTGTAACATCCTGATAATCCAGAGGTACAGAAACGTTTGTAACTTGATCATATAGAAAACCAGATGGTATCTCTGTTTTCTCGTACACAGTTGATGAGCCATTTACAATGCATGAGGGTATACCAGAGGAGTTGAAAAAATTTTAATGGTGTTTCTAAATTTCTGGGATTGCTCAGATTTTCTGTCTTAACTTAAATAAAAATCTACTTCAGCTTCTTTTTTGACCATGGAGGTACAAAAAAATGGAGGTCCTTAGATGCCTAAAATGGGAACGATGATACAGATGGATTTTCACAACTGCTTTCTTGTCCTTGTCCTTCAGTGATATTTTACCTTGTATGACGGACTTGAGGAAAACTCCTGTCTTAATCACTTACTGAAATCCGAGGTTTTGGTGCAGCTGCTAATTCTGGCGTTTTCCAGCCGTGTTGGCGCTGCAGGTGCCCTAGTCATAAGCACCTGAGGCGCCCCTTTGTCAGAGGTTGTCGAAAATGCTGTGTGTGCAAAGTGCAACCTCTTCTGCCGTTTTTACAACCACACAGCGTGCAGGGGAATGGCCTTCACTGTAAAACATTTTTCATGTGGTTTTGTCACAGAATATTAAACGGTTGTGTCTCGTGAAAGACCTCACTGATTTTCTTTCTTTCAATCTGTCAGCAGTTTTGTTTTTAGGTAGCCTATGTGACGACCATCCAGGCGGCCTAAATTGCGTTGCATCCTTCAGTGCAGACTGAGGGATGTGTTTGTGAGTAGTCTCGGCTGGATACCATTAATTGCTGTATGATCCGTTAGATAGGCCTAATTGCCTGCCTTGGCCACGGTACCTGTCTTTTTTGGTTTGTTAGAGGAGTAATGGGTTCCGTGTTCTTGATTCCACGTCCTACCCCAAATCAAAATGACTGGAGCGAAGGACACCGTGTAAAACCGATGCGTCTAGGCGTCGCAGTGTTTGAAATGTGCCATAATCTGCCAGCGGTAAGGGATGATTGCTAGTCAAGCTAATGCATGCTTCTTTTAATCTCTCTTCTCTGTGCTTGGGGCTATGGGGAGTTCCATTACAGCTTTAATCAACAGCCAGACTGAGGTTTATAGCCCAAGGAAGCCGCGTATCTGTTTGTGTTACCACTGACCCTGGCGCAGCCTTTTGGGGCAGAAGAGAGGTGTCTAATGGCAATTTATAGAAGCACAAGGCACGGGCTGTGACGTATAGTCTACTACAGGAGAACGGGTCTCAAGATTAACGCGGTGAATCTACGGCTCTGTTTTTATGCTGCCCTGTGTGGTTTCCGAAGGATGAACTCCGGCATGATTGTGGATATTGCGCACGGCCATTTGGAAGAGTAGCAATTTTAGTCATTGTCACATTCTCGCACAGGGACTGGATACGCCTCCTCTCCAGCCCATGTTGACACATAGATTGTTGTCAATGCCATGGCTATTATTGACGCATTCCTCATGCACATCTCACCCCCACAAAAGCTGCTTACCCTCTGAACAGTCCCACTGGAAATTCCTGTATTCCTGTGGTCAATGCTAAAATTAATCATAAACCTCTCGATTGTTTATACTACCACTTTGCATAATCGCCTTAATGGCGACCATAAAACGTATTACATTATAAATTTGTCCTGCACAACATAGCAACAATAAAAAAAGCAATGGGGTAGGATATTCCCTTAATAAAGGTGAAAAGTATACACTATTAAGGCCGCATGAGGCCCAAGTGTCGTAGTAGAACCCGTACACTGACCCCTGACTGACTGCCTCTGCATTCATTTTAATCACGGTTATTAGAAATGTATGGGTGATTTGTTCAATATTCCTGCCGGACAGTAGACATCAATCACGTCAATGTCCTCACTGCGAAATTAACCTCCTCAAAGAATGCTATTACAACAAGGTAGCCTGCTGAGACTAAAACTCATGATATATTATTCATCGCAATTATAGTGCAGGGCTGCTTCTGCTCCGATACTAAGGTCCATTGTGCGGCTTGATTTGATGCAAGGCCTGTGGCCTTGTCTTTAAACCAAAAATTAGGCAGAGATGTTTCAATTAGGCGGCTCAGATTTGTACGTGATATATTTGATTATTAGCTTTACAGCCGGAGAACATTTCATTCTGTAGCGATAACATACTGCAGTTCCGGGCCTGTGTGCTGCTTCTGCAGCCACTCTGAATTCGTTGATGATAGTCAGGTCTTCCTCCGCGTTTTATATTTTTAAATTTGTTATGGTACACCCGACTGTATGCTTCCATAGTGAAACTTGCAACAGCAAAAAAAAAAAAAGCATTTATTTCCAAAAGTGAATATTCTTCAAGTGTGCAACCAAATTAATTTCTCTTGTGCTAGTTGGAAGGTGGCTTTGATAACCTCTAAGTGGGCGGGTCACATGACGTTGGTGGCTCACACTGATTTTATGCAATCACACTATGTTGGTATGGATAGCAGATGAATTTGATTGGTTAAAAAAAAATGTCAAGTCTTGATGGCACATGGCAGCTCCACTCTTTATTAGTACTTTATGTATTTCAGGAATGAAGCCTCGTTTTGTTTTTGGAGATTGCTCCTAGGTTGGGAGGGGTTACCAGTTAGAATGATGATACAGCCTTTCTGTCAGCAATGAGAGAGTAGCTAGTGCTGAGTGGGCAGAGCTGATGACATCATCTCAGTCTTTGAGTGCCAGTGTCCTGTCCAGATATGTACATGGTGTTAGAGAACCCTGACCTCAGGCTACGGATGTGCTGCCTGCCATGGTTTCAACGAAACGTTGAAGGTTTAATTATTAAAGGCCCTGGCCAGAGTGCTTGTCTTGGCAGGACTAAAGTGCTTCATTCACAATTCTTGCACACGAGACCAGCTTCCTTCAAGCGTTCCATTTTTGAAGTACTTCTATGAGTGCCTATGTGGGGATATTTGCTGTACGTTTTGTGTTACTGTATTTCTAGGCTTAGTACTGTATTTCTAGGCTTTTAGTGTAAAGGACTCATCATTATAGAGCAGGACAGACTAACATTAATTCAGAAGGCATTCATGTATAACTGAAATGTCTATGCCTTTTGGAGAAAAGAAAAAGGTGTAATTTCCTAAGTGGTTCTAAATTAAATAATGTTAATTTATTGTACCCAAATCCCTGTTCTCATTGAGAATCTCTCTTATGCTCCAGGCCTATCCCTCGGCTGCATACTTAACCAGACTCGATCAAAAGCGCTTTATTTCTGTTTGCTGTGCATGCATGGTGTTAAGTTAATTTTTTAAACATGTTAAAACACACCATCTAGTATTTTAATATTTTAATATTCTGCTGGGGAGTTTTAGTCCTGACTATAGTTAAACAGTTAGCTTGTTGTTTTATGTGGAAAATAAAATGAAAAAGGTGAAAAATTAAATTTTAACCTAGACTTACTGCCTTTGTGACATGCACCTGCATGTTAAAATAAACCACTTACTTTGACCTCCTGTTATTTGGAAGGTGTTTAAAAATGTTTTTAACATGTGGCCCCCATTTCTCAAAGGCTGACTAATATCTTGGGTCGTGTGGGTAGCAACAATCTTGCACTTGCAGCTCGGAAAAAACAAAACAAAAAAAAAACACCCTTTCAGAAATTCTCCGGACGATGGAAACCGGGTTTGGCGCAGTCATAAATGGTCACGCCCCTTCTCATAAATACACCCCAGACTGTGCAAATCGGCCGTCGTTTGCAATAAGTCACCGTCTAGGAGACACAACCTTTTTTGGACCGCAACGGAAACTGCGGCGCGCCGGTGACGAGGGGCGGAGTAATTGCGAAAGTCACATTGGTTAATGGGAATGGGAAGGACAGGAGAGAGCAGCACTGGGCCCGGGGGCCGGAGGTTGAGCGGCGCAGCGCGGCGTGAAGGGGAAGAGGCTAGCTACTGGGGGGGGGGGGCGCGGCTGAGGGCGTCCAGCTCACTAACAGCCGCCCCACGTCCCCTCCCCGCCGCCCCAAACACCTTGTGATCTCCGCCCCCCTGGCCTCGCCGACAAAGCGGGAAAGGAGCCAGGAGCGCCTCCCCATAGCCCCAGCCTGAACGATACCGCCACTTCCCTCCTCCTCCCATTCGCATATATCACCCAAAGGGCTTCACAAGTAATGTGAGAATCTACTTGGCAGGCCTTGAAAATCTCCTGGATTAGCATCACCCCCCTTCCCCCCCCACACACCCATTCTTAATTATTTACCCCCCCCCCCCGCCCCCCCCGCTCTGTTATAGTGCCACACTTTTCTTTTTTATTCCCCCTCTTACTCCGTTCGGTTCAAGGTTTTTTTTTCTGGTCTGGGTCCTGCAACCGCTTTTTCTTTGAGGTCACCCTGTCCTGTGATTCGGAAGAAACGTGGCGCAATCTGCCGGGGCGGGGTGAGGGGGGGTAACCCGCCGGGTGTGGAGTCGCGCCCGATCCGAACCTGCAGCGTAGGGGGGTGTGGGGAGGGCAGCGTCTCAGTCCTCCCAAGTCCAAGTTATTTACCCCGGTGGCTCATTAAACTCAAAGCCCACCCGCCCTTCCCTCCTCCCTACCCCCCCCCCCCCCCCCACCTTATTGGGAACATAAGCCTTGGCCACATCCCTGCCCGGGGCATTATCGCAAAGGGAAGCGTCGGTTGGACCGCGGGCTTTCGGGGGTGTGGAATGAAGAGGTAAGCCCACGCCTTTTTTTTGGGGGGGGGGGGGGGGGGGGGGGGGGGGTGTGCGTCCTCATCTCTCTGTAGTGCGGGGCTCACGGCAAGGATCAGGTTCCATTGGCCATACCGCTGCCTGCAGGGTCACCCTCCTTCAAACGGCTTCAACAGAGCTGAAGAAATGTAGCCCCGTTTCTCTTCTGGCTTTGTTTCTTTGGTTTTGGGGGTGGGGGGGGGGGGGCGTCTTTTTTACTGATTTGTCCTGTTCTGTTCTGTTTGGGAGGAGGGCTGGATTTGCTGCAGGATTTGGTCATCGCGAGCGCAGTGTTACAGGTTGCCGATTGCAGATGTTAATTTCACGGTCCAGATCCCAGCCAGGCTGGCGCGGACCGAACAGGCGTGGGGTGTGCGTGCGTGTGTGCGTGCGTGCGTGTGTGTGTGTGCGTGTGTGTGTGCGGGTGGGTGTGGTTGTGTGTGTGGGTGTTCTTAACTCGTGCTCCTCGGCTGGGTCCCGGTTTAGCCTTTTCATTGTGCCAAGTACACGTTTGACGGTACCTGGCCTGTAGGACTCTTAAAGTGGCGGAATGAAAATGATGTCATTGACGTACTGCAGGCACATCAATGAAAGTGGCCTCCTGTATGCGCATTCTTAATTACATGCTACCTGCAAGCAGCCCAGCGTTTAAATCAAATACAGTAATGACAGTAATCATAGCTAAGCAAATGCAGAATGAAAGCACGGGTCATGTGACGACGAGCGCAGTGACAGAGGTGGCTCACTGACACGCCCTATTCTTGTGATGCCAGGCGGTTTACGTGATGGGAAACGGTTGCACAAGCCGT
>CM056384.1:53463154-53524675 GCA_029718625.1 Synaphobranchus kaupii | reverse complement strand
GGCGCAGACCGAACAGGCGTGGGGTGTGCGTGTGTGTGTGTGTGCGGGTGTGTGTGCGTGTGTGGGTGTGGTTGTGTGTGTGGGTGTGGGCGTGTGGGTGTTCTTAACTCGTGCTCCTCGGCTGGGTCCCGGTTTAGCCTCATTGTGCCAAGTACACGTTTGACGGTACCTGGCCTGTAGGACTCTTAAAGTGGCGGAATGAAAATGATGTCATTGACGTACTGCAGGCACATCAATGACAGTGGCCTCCTGTATGCGCATTCTTAATTACATGCTACCTGCAAGCAGCCCAGCGTTTAAATCAAATACAGTAATGACAGTAATCATAGCTAAGCAAATGCAGAATGAAAGCACGGATCATGTGACGACGAGCGCAGTGACAGAGGTGGCTCACTGACACGCCCTATTCTTGTGATGCCAGGCGGTTTACGTGGTGGGAAACGGTTGCACAAGCCGTCACAGTCAACTCAAATGAAGGTTTGCTTCTTTTTTTAATAATGGGTCTGGCCAAGATCACATTCGGTTGATATGATTACATATCACGAACGTGCAAATTAAAATGGAATCTGATTAGTTTGACAATAAGAGAAAGAACGTCGTTGAACTGCATGTTAATGTGTATCAAGCAGCAGGTATATAAGGGGCCGTTTTCATCTTGGAAAAGCACAGGGCCATGGCAGCGAGGGTGAAAGTGGTGAAAATGTCAGGCGCCGTTCACATGACGAAGTTGGACTGATGCACACCAGAGGACTTGTATAAGCTGTCTTGGAGCTGCTGGATTAGCAGTTTGATGAAGCACAGCACTGTAGAATGGAGAATGTCAGCCTCCATAGAACATCATACAGGCCTAAATACCCCCCCCCCCCCCCCCACGCTGCTCTCCATCCACCATCACCTCACATCAGATCTTTTATTCTTTGAACACCGTGTGACTGAAAACTCACCTGTTCATCATGCCTCTTGGTTTGACAATCCCTAAACTTTTAACTCACATATATCTGGGTTAAATATACTTATTAATGCCCCTCTTACCACCATACTCTCAAATCCCTCTTGTGCCGACTGAGGCACTTAAAATTAGGCTGTAGTTTTAGGCTATGTAAGGGCTACCGCGGTCGCTGATGACTTGGAATCGTCTATGTACTTCGCCTCTGGATTGGGGCCTGTGCTAAATGGCTAAATGTAATGTAAATGTCTCCAAAGGCTCACCTTGTCTCGTGTTTTGGAACACATAGCTTAGTCATTCGCCGCCATCTTCGCTGAGCAACAGCGGTGACTCTCAACATGGCTGACAGACCAAACAGACTTTTTGACAGGGAGGAGTTTAAAGACGATGGCTGTGGGCCCTGCTGAGCGGTACTGTCTAGCCAATACCCTTGGGGTAATTTCTCCAGTAAACGATTAGGCCTGTACGTTTTATGTCGTCGTTCAGCTGGATAATCAACATAAATCGATGAAAAACAGCATTTTAAAAGATGTCAGTGAAATTAAACATATAGGAGATGCACATCATTCACAGTTTGAGGAGTATTTGCATCAGGCAGAACTCCCCTGTTTGTAACTCATAATTATGCAAATATACACTGCCTGGCCAAAAAAAAAGTCGCACACTCTAATATTTCGTTGGACCGCCTTTAGCTTTGATTACAGCGCGCATTTGTCATGGCATTGTTTTGACAACCTTATGCAACGTCACAACATTTATTTCCGTCCAGAGTTGCATTCATTTTTGGCCGAGATCTTGTATTGATGACGGGAGAGTCAAACCACTCCGTAAAGTCTTCAGCACATCCCAAAGACTTTCAATGGGGTTAAGGTCAGGACTCTGGTGGCCAATTCATGTGTGAAAATGCTTCCTCATGCTCCCTGAACCACTCTTTCACAATTTGAGCCCAATGAATCTTGGCATTGTCGTCCTGGAATATGCCCATTGATGGGATAATCTGGTCATTCAGTACATTCAGGTACTCAGCTGACTTCATTTTATTGCTGCATAACGTTGCTGAGCCTAGACCTGACCAATTGAAGCAACCCCAGATCATAACACTGCCTCCAGAGGCTTGTACAGCGGGCACTATGCATGATGGGTGCAACGGCGACTTTTTTTTTTGGCCAGGCAGTGTACATATGAATGGCTTTCCTGTTGCATCCTTCTGTTTTTATACTCAAAATGGGGCCGTGTTTGTGTAGAGAAAGAAGAGTACAGTAACAGTACAGTGCAGTATTGTGGATTATCCCACACTTGTGTACTCTCTGCAGCCAGTAAGGGAGTGTGGGGTCTGCAGAAGCTGAGTCAGCAAATTCCTCACGGAAAGGCCAAATGAGGAACCCTCCAAGCTCTTCATGGCGATGGTGATTATGTACCCTGAAGCCACTGAGAAAGGAATTAAATGGCTTCCGTTGTTGTTGTTTTTTTTGTTTTTTTTTTGTCTTTTTTAAATTGGATCATTGTGCAAGGCTTACAGATTCACTGATCCTTGTAATATGTGGATATATTAATGGGATACAGTAATGGGCTCCATTTGTTGAGTGCGGTTTCCACATCATTGGCTCCATTTCACACGGGCGAAAAGGAGCATCGGCCCATTGTCCGTCAACTGACATTACAGCGATCGTCCCTCTCCACTAGAACGCGTCCGCTTGCACGAGTCAGCCGTTCATAGCCGTTTCCGCGGTCTCCCGTCAGGTGCCGTTAGATTTGCACTCTGGATTCCAGAGGAGGTAGTTTGTCCACCCCCAGACAGGCGGCCCCCCACATTGTTTCTGGGACAGAGTGCAAAGTCTGCGCGCTACTATCTTTGATCCCCGCTCTCCCAGTGTGGCGGCTCGCGGGGCCGGTGTAGCTGTCCGTTGATGAATTTGCTGAGGCGGCTAAAGCCCCCCTTGGCTCTACCCCTCCCCCGGGGTCCGAGCATCGCCCGCCTGTGGTTTCTGTCATGTCCTCGTAAGCCTTGTTCAGGGCCAAGTTCAGGCGCTTGCCATGTGAGCACTTGGCCCCCGCAGACCTGCTTGGCCCATGTGCACGGGCTGAATTAGAGAAACGATCGGGCGGTAAGAACCCGCCGCTTAAAACCTGAAAGGGGGAAAAACGCCCTTGTGTCTTAAGTGCCGCAACATTTTTAAGTCCTCGCTGCAAGGCACCTCTGTAAGAACCCCGCTCTGTGCTTCCTGCTCTTTTTTGTTCGTTCGTACGCGAGTGCTAGATTAGCTACGTATCGATAGCTACGTCTCCGTGCCAAGTTTGGCTGCGTTGCCACCGCGACCCGTGTACTTAATTGCTCCGTGATGTGAGTGAAGTCGCTTAAAACAACGACTGCAAGGTTTGTTTCCTGCTAGTTTACGTAGAAAGATTTGCCTGATAACGCAGATTTGAGTCAAGTTTGGAACAGCACTGCGCTCACTGGTTGCGGGCAGCATACCTCGGGCACATTCAGAGATGCCGCTGAAATGGAAGGGCAGATTGGATGTGCTGGATTATCCCGAAAGGAAAACGGTCACAATGTATTCCCATTGTAAACCAATCGATTAAATCCAATAAAGTCAATTTCTAGCACACAATTTGTATTGTGCTTCCATCATTAGCATTTGTGATGACTACTGATGAATACTAGCGTATACTAGCGAATATATTTGTGATGAATACTAGCGTATTTAATGGTTAGTGTTTCAAACCTGCATTTGCACAACTGACACAGTTAGCCTATTTCCCAGGTGTATTCGTCAGGTGTGAATGTGTCAAGGTCACATGTGAAAAATGGCAGCCCTGACACGAGAGACCCTGTCTGTCCAGCCATTCCACTGCCAAACAATTACAGTCAAACAATGCTGACATGTCAGCAAGACATTTAATTGATGAACATCACCGACACTGCGGTTTCAATTTTATTTATTTCCCAACGCTGAGAGGCATGGAGTATATGCTATAGAATGTAACCCGCCTTAACTCACCTGCAAGTTTGCATCACTAGCCTGCATTTGAGAAGGTGGCATTTTTTCAGCCGAATTATATCATAACAAATTGTCCTTCCTGTCATCTCTACATTCTAGGCGTGAGGTTTGCGCATTGAGCATGTCACTCCTGCTATGAACCCTACGGTCCTATCATGGTTCTCCAGGGCTAGTTGCTGCTGCTTTTATAGCTCATAACTTTAGTTAGCTGGCCATTTTAAGCATAGATGTTTGCATCCGTAGCAGCACCATTATTAAAGCAACGCTACGTATTTTACATATTTCTCCCTGCTTATAGGAGAAGCAACCTTTTGCCATTATGTCTGGTAATTGTATTTCTAAGCCAAGGCACAATAAGATGAGACAACACTGTAACATTTTAACAGGAAGTTACTGAGTTTCCGAAAAACACCTTCTGTTGGCCTCTCCCAGAGTTTTCGAAGTTTTCGAACGTCCTGGGATTCTTTTCTGGAAGATTCTCTCCTCTCATATATCTGCAGTAGCTTGCATCCTCGCAAGCAAAGACTGTACTGAAACATTTTGGGTTCTTTGAAGATAAAACAGTATTTTGAATGCAAATATTTATGGTTAAAACGCCCTAGCCAGAAAAAACAAACACATGGGGGTGCTCTGGAGGTTGCATCTTGATTCACATAGAAAACGCCTCACATTTTGTGCACCTTAAATGTCAATTGTCTTTTATTTGTCAGATCCTGCCTCTGTATTTTTAACCAAGTGATTAAAAACAATCCAGTAGTTAGTCCAGGCCTGGTTTGCGCTCGTACATTTGGATTGTTGGACTGGACTGATTGTTACGGTTATTCTATGGAGTGGGCTGCCCCCACAGATCGCCTGCTGTAATGTTTTCAGCGGCTTGATTGCCGTGTTTTTATGAGTTTCCTGATTGCGTTCCCGGTCTTAAACCTGTTTTTGAAAACATGTAAATGGTGTGTTTGGCTGAAGAAGGAGGCAATCAATCAACCTTCTCGCTTTGTAATACAACCTCAACTCTGAATAACAGATTTTTGTCACCAGTCCACCTGTTAATTTCACCTTGAAATAAAAGCCCAGTATTTACTTTGGAACACATTTAAAGTTTAACTCCATTTAACTCTCCCCTAACTTACGTTCATGCCATTTTAAGTAGATTTAATAATAAAAAAGTTTACCCCAGGAAAAATCTAATTATTTGCCAACAAATTTGCAGTTTTCAGTAGGGGATTTAAGGTAGGTAGCACTCTTTATTCCTGGTGATACACCTGGTGATATTAATCAACATTTTATTTCAGTTGTACACTTAAGGATCAATAAACCTCCCTGTATTTATGCAGCATTAATCCAAAAAGAAAGGAACCCGCCAAAAATACCGCCGTGCGTGATCAGCCCTCATTGGTTCCTGCTGTTGGCTGTATAGTTCACATGGGTGGAGAGTAGCACCTGATTGAGCTCAGCTGACAAAATACTGATCTTGGCAGAGGAAGTAATGAAGTCGTCCTGCCCTGTAATGCAACCTCTATCTCTGAATAACAACCGCTGAGTTACCTATGCTGATAACAGCGGTCACAATGAAATAAAAACACATCCCGGAATGTGTTATGGTCAGTTAAAAGCCAAAGCTTTATTGCCATCATATTGTAAACATTGGTCAGAACATAGGAGTGCCATATCTGTCTTTTGATACCGACTGAAAACCCACCTCCTCGGGCTCCATCTTGGCTTCATCACAGTCTTGTGGACTGGCTGTGGAGGGGCAGGCCTGTAATCCGGAAGGGCTCCGTACTTATGGTTATGCAGTGCAGGCTGGCCGTGGATAGGTCAGGAAAGCGCCCGGGCGTAAAAAAGAGACCGTTCAGGGGGAGCCACGTGAGAGTCATATGAAAGAGCTTAAGGAGGTCCCCATCTGTGCTGTCTCTTGTCTGAGGGGCCGGAGAGGAGCAACCTTGAACCCGGATCAAGAATGCCGGCTCGCCTCAGCCGCCGGCGCTCCGAGTCCCATTTATTAGTGTTCTTTTTTTTTGAGGTCTGCGCCCTCAATAGCAAGATCTGCGTTTTGCCTTCGCAGCCAGTTTTGTCAGTTTGACTTCCCCAAACCGCCACCTCCACTCCCACAACCTCCCCAGCCCCACCAATCAGCAAAAATCACTCTGAAAGCTGACCACATTACATTACATTACATTACATTCATTTATCAGACGCTTTTATCCAAAGCGACGTACAATAAGTACATACAGAGACATCAAGATCACTACAGAACAGACAAGACAAAGCACATCCTTCCCATAATGTAGCAGCTATCCCTAGTAATGAACGTTGACTGTAGTTCACAGTAAGCTGTGGGTAAATCAGCTATACTACACTTCTATTCTAAATACTATTATAAACTATAACAAACAGACAGGAAAACACAGGGAACTAGTAAACACAGGGAACAGGGAACTGATATTCCTAGGTTAGAATATCAGTCAAGGTGGAGTCTGAAGAGGTGTGTCTTCAGGTCTCGACGGAATGCAGGCAGGGTTCGAGTAGAACGTAGGGGAATGGGAAGTTCATTCCACCACTGAGGAGCTAAGGTGGAAAAACCCGCAGTCGGGACGAGCGAGAGCCGTTGACACGGAGGGGGGGAAGTGCGAGTCGCCCTGCTGTAGAAGAGCGAAGTGGTCGAGCAGGAACATAGTTCTGGATTAAGTCCTGCAGGTAGGCGGGGCCTCTCCTATTGGCTGCAGTGTAGGCCAGGGTCAGAACTTTGAACCTGATCCTGGCTGCAACTGGCAGCCAGTGGAGTGCCCTCAGCAGGGGGGTTACATGGGAAAATTTCGGGAGGTTGAACACAAGCCGGGCAGCTGCATTCTGGATCAGTTGAAGAGGCAGAATGGCGCAGGCCGGTAGGCTTGCGTGCAGGGAGTTGCAGTAGTCCAGGCGTGAGGTGACCATGGTCTGGACAAGAAGCTACGCCTTAGCTCAGGCCCCCTGCTTTGACCCGTCCGATCCTCGGGAACTCTGGATTACAAACCTACGAAAACATGGCGCTACGTTGTCCTCTCAGATTGTTATGCGAAGACTGTGTGCTGGTTTGAAGCGTGATGCGGCGCTCTTCCGAATGAGCTGTTGTCTTTTGTTGCTCATTCTTCCAAGGAATCGCTCTTCAGAGTGGCTTCAAAAGGCCCGTGTCAGTATACGTGTCATTATAACTACATCCTATATCCGAGCTCTTCTCATAGGTCCTGCAGACTCATCAGTCGTGGTTTTCATGGTGAAAAGGATCTTGGGGACAAAGGGGAAGTGAAGGGGGAAGTCATCCTTCTGTAAGGTCATGGCGTGTCACATAGGGAACGTGCTAGCATGCTAGTGCCCGCTGAGCTCGGTCATGTGAGTTGCTTGCAGCCAATCAGCGTGACAAAACAGGATGGGTGTTTCGTTTGAACGGTCACGGTCACGGTCACAATGGGAGCACGGTAGCTGAACTCGCACAGCCTCCTGCGTTCAGCAAATAAACTATAGTTGATTGAAAAGCAGAACAACAGTGAAAATCTTCTTAAAGCGACATTGTCAGAGGTATTCATTGCCAGTTTTTCACTGTGCTCAGTAGCCGGCCACATTGGTGTGCCATAGATCATTTTTGGAGGAATTATGTGGAGGCTTGTTTATCCAATCAAGATGTCTAGTCGTGAAATGTGCCAATGACGACATTAGGCCCAGGGTCTCCAATCAAACGCATCTCCAAAAGGAAATCAACGGTATGAGTTCAACAGCAACATGTTTACATGCTCTGTCATCTGTTCGTGTTGCTCGGACCATTGACATGTTCAATGCCCCAGGTGACGGTCGGCCTATCGTGGAGCCTGTTTCCGGACCACGAGAATTAACGTCTACAGGATTAATACTCGGTTTTAATGTGCGGTTTTTAAGTTATGGCAGGGCGACCCGGGAGCGTTGAGGTCCCGCTATAGAGCGTGGCTCACAGCAGCTCCTGGGTAGTGCCTCAATGACAGGTTCATTCATGTGCCCCTGCTGTTTCCGCCGCAGACAGTAAACTGCTCTTTTCTTTTTCAGTTGAGGTGAAGAAGCTACCCACGGATATGGTAAGTGAGCAATCCCATTTTTCTCTTCTTCCTGACCTTTCTAACAAAAGCTGACATTTTCAGGACTGTACATGGGGCTTAATACCTCTTTAGCTTCCTGTCAGGTACCCCCCCACCCCTCGTTGCCTCCCTTTCCCTCCCCCGCCTGTTTATCATGCAGCAGCAGAGCCTTATCCTTGAGAATACAAAATACAGTAGGAGCTTTGGGGTTTCGTGTACCATTATCAATACAGATGAGACTAAAGTCCGCATACCGCGATTAGCACTCCCAGAAAGACTCGCCACACAAGAATGTGGGTCAGCGTTTTGACCCACATTGTGTCTTCATCATTCTTAATTTGTGCCAATTCTTCATGTCTTTGCCAGTGGCCGGGCAGCTCTGTAACCCAGTTATCATTCTAGAAATGTTGCAAACCCGCCCAGTCCACAGAGAAAGAACACTGTCTGTGAGCTGTGCCACTTTCATCGTTTCACCGTCGCCGTGAATTAGATTATTTTAGCTAATTAAAACCGCCAGTTTTCTTTTGTTCCCCCGCATTGTTAACTGCATGCTTTGATCAGGTCGTGTTGAACAAATCAAGGCTGTACTGTATCATTTCTAAAACATGGGTTCTGCTTGATTTGGTGTGTGTGTGTGTGGAGGGAGGAGGTGTATTTTATTTGTACAAGTGAAATATGTTTGTACAAATCTTTGAATTGCATGAAATGGTGGGGGGTGATGTGATGACCTATGGGGCATTTTAAATTCTCTCTCAACCGCTCAACTGGGTTGCCAGATGTTCATTTCCTCTTTGGCACGAGAAGGCTCCTGCGTTGCCCAGTCCCGTGATTATAGCACTAACTGCAACTGTTGTTGTTATTTTTTCTTCTTTCTCTTTGAAAACAATCTCTTAAAAACAAGTCACCCTTTCAACAAGGAGTTTATTGTGTAATCACAATGAGGCTGTTGTGAGGGGAGAGGAAATATATTTTAACAGGAAAAATCCAGCCTGGCCCCCTTCGTATCTTTTTCAAAGGTCAGAGTTCAGTGTCGTTCCAAGTTTATAAACAGTTGTTAGGAGCTGTAAAGTGGAACCATAATTGCGTTAATGTCTGCAACAGGAACTCAGACCTCCGCGACATAGCCAGTTAACTTAATTACCAGAGACGGGAAAAGGAAAACGCAACTGTAAGTACTTTTCACAGGTAACCGAGCCGACAGGATCAGGGCAATGACGATACGTAGCCTAAAGAACCGTACATGCTGGATGTAACCAAACTCATATGTGTGGTTTTGAAAGGCTGTAGGAGTGCTGTGCTAAAGAGGGAGTATATAGGCTAGCTATGCCTGTAGGCAGCCTCAGCGATAATGACGCACTGGAAAGCCCTCAACGACATTTTGTGTGTTCAGGAGTTGGAGTGCAGCAAGGCTGGCTTTGGACCCATAACCCAGATTTTCATAAAATTAGTGTTAGTTGCAGTAATAATTTTAGTAATAGTAGACATCTTGGTGTGTATAATAGTTTATAGTTGAATCGGATTTTGAAAGCCCTTTTCAAACGACATCTTATTCATTTAAAAGTCAGAGAGTTGTAATTGCTCCGTTTGATTTGAGTCGATTTTATGCAGTTAGGCTAGTTTGTGATCGTTCTTCAGCCTTTCAAGAATCTATTTCAGCTGATCAGCAGTCCACATTTTAAATCTAGCTTTCATTGCTTTCCAGTGTGTGTGTGTGTGTATATATATATATATATATATATATATTTATATATTTTTTGTTCGGATTAAAATGTATATGAAATTCCAATCTCCACTGGGGGCTGCGGATATGGTTCACCCAGTGAAAATGTAAATCGCATCGACTGTTTATTGACGGGTAATTCAGTTTATGAGCTTTATTGAAACGGTTTGAAGGTCTTTCAGGAATTTCAGAGGAGCCCTTTAAATTTAGCCAATTTTGAAACGTTAAGGTGGGAATGTAACTGTATTGACTTTTCTGAAAATGAATGGAGCCTCGACCCACATGGAATTGGGTCTTTATAACCGTCCTCTGATTGTCCTGCGCACATTGTCCTGGGCTTTGGGACGGTAGAGGAATCCTTATGGTACTACTGTGCTGCCTTTTCCTCTGCGGTCTTCATTAATGAAACATGCATGAAATGGGAAGGACATTTCAGAGTAGAGGGTGGTATATGAGTGTGTGTGTGTGTGTGTGTGTGTGTGTGTGTGTGTGTGTGTCTGTGTGTGTGTGTGTGTGTGTGTGTGTGTGTGTGTGTGTGTGTGTGTGTGTGTGTGTGTGTGTGTGTGTGTGTGTGTGTGTGTGTGTGTGTGTGTGTGTGTGTGTGTGTGGATATGGGTTGGGAGAAGCAGTCATGGGCGGCATGCGGAGGGTTGACGCGCCTCTGGCGCTGTCTGCAGCGTTAGACAACCTTCCCGTCCCCGTTCGGTAAAATTTCGGTAAATCTTTACGAGGCATCTGGTGCCTTAATAATATGCTGCTCCACCTCTCCGTCACAATCTGTGACTTTTGTTTTTCTCCGTTAGCGGCTCTCTCTGATCGACCCCCTCAAACACTCCCCCCTCCCCCGAGAGAAAGTGCTTTCAGAGGAGAGCGTAATATCATCTGACTGGAGCTACATTGCTGCTCCTGCCTGATAATTTCACTATTTTCTTTGTAGCTTTGTGGAGGGCCTACATTCCACATAGAAAAACACCTATTTTTCTAGCCCAGGACTATAAATTGTAATGCATTAAAGTGCACAAAGTGTTTTTTTACATATTGTGGGTGTGGTGACCCCCTGCCCCTGACCCCGCCCTGTCCCGCAGGTGTCTCGAAGCAGCGAGGAGGCCATGAAGGTCCACATGCACACCAGGTTCTGCCTCCTGTGCGTGGTCACGTTCCTGTTCCAGCAGTGCAGCCACTGCCACAGCGCCGGGCACCGGCACCACGACCGCGACCACACCCGCGACCACAACCACAGCGACCTGCAGATCTCCCAGGCGCCCTACGCGCAGGCGGCGGGAGGCGAGGCGGCGGGCGGCGCGGAGAGCGAGCAGCGCTTCTACATCCAGCAGCTGTTCCACCGCTACGGCCAGAGAGACCGGCTGGACTTCGGAGGCTTCCAGAACCTTCTTCTGAGCCTGGGGCTGGGAGAGGTGAAGGTGGTGGACCTGGAGCACGAGGAGCTGGGGCACGACCACGTGGCCCACCTGGACCTGCTGGAGGTGCAGGAGGGCCTCCATTCCCACTCCCCGTCCCACCCCCATGACCATGACCATGACCACGACCACCCCCATCCCCATGACCACGACCACACCAATGACCACGCCCACCCGCACGCGGAGCGAGAGGAGAGCTGGCCCGTGCCTCATGACTCCACCCCCTGCAAAAAGAAAGCGGCGGCGGCGACCGCCTACCCCACCGCCGTACCCATCGGCGACCACGATCAAGACCGTGACGCTGGCGGACACGGCATTGACCGAAAGGAGAAGCCGCCTCATCATCGGCACAAGCGGCCGCACGTGCACCACCGCCACAAGCACAACGGCACCGAAAGCCAGCCGGGCCGAGAGAGGCTACAGCTGTCAGAGCAGCCAGACGACACTGCGCAGTCAGGGCAACCGGAGCAGTCAGGGCAGCCGGAGCAGTCAGGGCAGCCGGAACAGTCAGGGCAGCCGGAGCAGTCAGGGCAGCCGGAGCAGTCAGGGCAGCTGGAGCAGCCGTCTGAAGCGCCACTGCCCCAAGACTCCAAACCCAAGAGAAGCAGAAGACCTTTGAAGAACAAAGCCCCTCGCAACAAAAACAGAGGCAGCCCCGCCGTCACACCTCCCCCGTCTGCCCCAGGGGATATTGGGAATGCGAGGAAAGCCACAGAGGACCAAGACGATGGCAAGCGGCCGCCCAGCGACCACCAGGAAGCCCCGCAGGGTCGGGAACGTCACGAACACAACCGTGATCGCGCGGACGGGCGCGCGCAGGTGCGGCGGAGGGAGGCCCCGGAGAGTCCGGCAAACTCTGCCCCTGCCATCACAGCCAATCACCACATGGGTTTGGAGCACCAGCATGAGGAGGTAGGCACCGTTTCATTATGACCTCACAAATTTACTTGTGTCATGCACAAAGTAGATGTCCTAACTGACTTGCCAACACTATAGTTTGCTAACATGAAATCTGTGAAGTGGTTAAAAATGAGTTTTAATGACTTCAACCTAAGTGTAGGTAAACATCCGACTTCAACTGTATATGGGCCCTTTCTATAGTCTAGATTTCAGCAGCTAGAAGAGTTGGGTGTTGTGTACGTCTGTAACATGTCAAGTAGCAGACATGAAAACAAACAAATTGGTGTCATAAAAGCAAAAATGAATTACTTAACGTTGTAAATGTTTGTACTTTGCTTTAGACTAATATTGTTATGCAGCTGCAACAGCATATAAAGAATATAGAGGAAACCTCTCCCAAGTCAAAACACAAACGATGCCTTTAACTGTAAGAACACAGGTTTGTGTGCTACATCAGACACAACTTTTGAAGGCGTTCAATTATTGCTGCTTGGGTTGTATTAGGATATGTCAGAATATAAACAACAGAATATATTAATAGACAAAAATAACATCAAACATAATAAAGTCGCATTTGCTGCCGTATATTCAAATGTATTATTAATGTATTACAGTATATTCAATATACTGCAATATATTTGTGTTGCGTAAGGTAGCAGGTAAGGTAATGTTGACTGTGGATTCACTGCTGAATGTGCTGTTCCAGTGTTGATCTTGATCTTCATCTGGAGCCTCATCATACCAGTTGACGATACCATTCGTACAATTTGAATTACGTTTGTCAACGTATGTTATCAGAAGCAAAAGTTGCGATTGACATGGCTTAAGTGAGCCGACCGTGCAGATAGCGATGAGATAGCGATGGCTTAATGTGCTGTGTATTTGAGAGCAGTGCATAAACGGATACTCATAATACTCATTCAGATTTAAAAAAAATAATAATGATAATCAAAACACGATCGGTTACAGTTCTACTGCTGCCTCACAATAACAAAGGGAGTCTTTGGATTGGCAGGGTTTTTACTTGGCGAGAACGTTTTAAGGTTAATCAAACGAAGCAGAAGGAAAACGCCCGATCGCTGTTTGTTAAAAAGGAGAGGCGTCCTGTTCCGCAGCATAACCCAGCCTCACCTTGCAGTTCTGTGACATGCGCTCCCTCGGCGGGTGTGACCGAGCTGTGATTGACATGTGTCATGGCTGCAAGGCCGCCCTGTGGCTGTGGGTCAGGTTTTCACACAGGCCTCTGGAGGCTTCGGCAGCCTCTCGCCCAGCGAGAAGGTCACGGCAACGCAAAGCTGACAAATCTGTGTGCGTTGCAAGTACATTTCCATCGGCTCAAATGTAACCGGGAAAAGCAGCTGAAGAACCTTCGGTGCGGAAGAGGGTCACAACCGGTTTGCGCGTCATCCTCATAGATTCAGATAACGGAGGCCTTGGGGAGCGCTCGAGCCGAAACCTGTTTTCCGGGCGCCGCTGCTAATTGACACCTACGTGAAGGCCACGATTCAGGAGAGTATTTGAGAGAGTCCTCGCGCTGATTTCACACGCGAGTGATCGGAGCTGCACTAGCGGCGAGCTTCTTTGGTTGATGAGCAAATTTAAGTTAAATGTCACTGAACTCAGGAGGACTGTAATCCAGCAGGCGCTGTGCGTTAACGTTTCTTGTTCTCAGGATTCTGGACGGAGACTATTTCAGTTCCATCAAGGCCTCATTAGTTGAGTTGAGCGCTTTAAGACCTGACGGGAAAGAAGGCCTGTGGCTGAGGGGCTGTGGAGGTGTATTTAAAGCGGAGAGGGTGCTCATTTTGCAGTGCCAAGCTTTCGATCGATTACACTCCCCTCCGTCTCAGTCTGTGTGTTTTTCCCCCCCTCAGTGTCTGAACCTGACCCAGCTCCTCCACTACTACGGGCTGAGTGCCGACTCCCTCATCTCCCCCACCACCTTCACCTACCTGTGCCCCGCCCTGTTGTACCAGATTGACAGCCGCGTCTGCATCCGGCACTACCACCAGGTGGACATAGCCCAAGCCGAGCTAGAGCCCGCCCACTCAGGTAAGGTCCCGCCCCCCCAAAAAAAGTACACAAATCAAATCAAACAGAGCAGGTCCCGGGTTTTACAAAGACC
The DNA here is from genome assembly GCA_029718625.1 of Synaphobranchus kaupii. Lineage (NCBI taxonomy): Eukaryota > Metazoa > Chordata > Actinopteri > Anguilliformes > Synaphobranchidae > Synaphobranchus > Synaphobranchus kaupii. The sequence goes on along the minus strand of CM056384.1, from coordinate 53,510,485 downwards.
GCTGTGCTTTAGCGTCTGACTGCAGAGCCCCCACAGCAAAAATGGTGGTGTACATTTAACACCCGAGGGTGTTTATATGAGTCCGTGTAGCATTTTTGCCAGACGGGCCGTTTGCGTACGTGCTGACACCAATTCTGAAAAGCGTCCGTTTATACCAACGGTAACAACGTACACCCCCGGCACGCCCACCAAACAGGGGAAATACTTCTCGGGTAAGAATGTCGCAAAATAACACCCTAATGTTTCCAGACGCTCTCTCATAACGGCTGCAGTACGGCAGGTTAGGAGGGAGCCCCGCGAGGCAGGGCTGTGGGCCTAAAACAAGCATTAGCTGCCCCAATTGTATTTGCACAGCAGCATTAGTCACGCCCTGCCACACCCCGTCGCAAGTTTTAGGATTACTTGTACCACAGTCATTACTGTGACGTGTTTATTTGCCAAATATTGTCGGAGAGGGGTATTTTACACCCGTGATGACACTAAAGCGCTTTGTCTGTTTTAAGGAAATGCTGGCTTGTTGTACTTGTATATTTGTGAAGGGCGAGGAGTTTATTTATCGGCTTTCCAACCCAACTGTTCTGAGAAGTTGGTGTCTGAGCAAAACCCCTCAGATTACCCTGTAACAGTAGTTAGACCGGATAGATAGTGTGTGACTTCACCCAGTTCCAGGGATTATACAAGCGTCCCTTATGTGTGGTTAACTATTCACCAGGAGCTACACTTCAAACAGGGATCTGCCATGCCAAAGCATGTAAGAGGATTTAGAATATTACAGCAACTGCCACGCTGGTCTCATTTAATTGTAATATCTCTCAAGTCGGTTGATTGGTCAAGTCTGTGGCCAAAGTATAAGAGATTAGGCTTTTTGCATTGTTAGAAACCTTAACAAACCTAAGTTGTTCTTCTTCAAAATAGTGAAAGAAGTAGTGGTATTGGCTCAGCATTGGCTCACCTTACCAAGCAATACTAACTGTTGTTCACTTTATATACACTGACCTCTTTAGATGACTGTATTTAAGTAGAGGCGCTGTGGGTTAAGTACTTTGCACTCTGGTACAATGGAGTCCAAATGAAAATGCCACCTGGGACACAGACTTGCTCAGGAAATGCCACCAAAAGATCCGGAGTTATCAAAAGGAGGCCAGTAAAACGATAAAAACTACAGCAAAAAAACCAGAACAAGCTAATAACCCTGATTAGGTTATTACTTATTAGGCGACCTAATAACCCTGAGCAGGGCGCATTGTGACACGTGGAGCCGCGTCATGCGCAGACCCCCCGCTGATCGCTCCGCTCTCTCCCACGGGACCGCCCGCGTCCACCGTCATTTATACACAAAATGTCTCCTGTCAGATTAGCGCCATTACAGGCCCGCATCCATGCACCCTAATGCGTATCAATGCCGTCCGAGGTATTTAACAAAGACAAATGCGATTTTTTCAAATGTCGGAGGACCTCAGAATGCTGTGAGGGAGGAGGGGGTGTGGGGTGGTGGGGGGGAGCGCCTCCGGCCGGCAGAGATCAGACCGTCTCTCGCAGCTTTTCCGCGAGGTCAGGCCCGATTCTGCCACCGGAGGGGGGTGAGGAGGTGGGACGGTAGCGCAGCAGGAGGGACCCTCGAGGCCATACGGATTTGGGAGGGTGCTTGCATACGCACCTGTGGCAGGGTGGGCGTGGTTAGCCTCTGCTTGCAGAGAGAGAGTGAGCGGAGCGGCCCTCGGACCCTGAGCCACAGCTGTCATGAGTTAGTCAGGACAACCCGATAATTAACGATGGAATGATTGTTTGATTGTTGCCTGATTGCTTTGACAGTGAGCCTGGGCTTTAAAGGAGGGAAGCGGGAGATCAAAGGGGGCGGGCTGATGACGGGAGAGGATCTGGGAGAAAAAGGTCCACGAAGACCGTAGCCAGCATTTCACCAAGAGCACCAATTAAAGTGTCGGTGAAAACCCGTTGTGTACTGTCTGTTCTTCCCCAGGGTGGCACTCGATCGTGCTACAGTGGTGGCCCGTACGGGGAGTGCCACCCTCGGGAAGAACAGACAGTACACAACGGGTTTTCACCGACACTTTAATTGGTGCTCTTGGTGAAATGCTGGCTACGGTCTTCGTGGACCTTTTTCTCCCAGATCCTCTCCCGTCATCAGCCCGCCCCCTTTGATCTCCCGCTTCCCTCCTTTAAAGCCCAGGCTCACTGTCAAAGCAATCAGGCAACAATCAAACAATCATTCCATCGTTAATTATCGGGTTGTCCTGACTAACTCATGACAGCTGTGGCTCAGGGTCCGAGAGCCGCTCCGCTCACTCTCTCTCTGCAAGCAGAGGCTAACCACGCCCACCCTGCCACAGCACCTTTCATGCAGTTTTTTTTAGGGATAAGGATTTATGGTGCAAGTGGGCACGACAACATTCAGTGATCACATTCTGTCCTTTCTTTTTTCCTCTTTTAATTTAGCATGTTTTCTTTGTCTCTTATTGGTGCTTGTGTTAGTGGTGCTAGAGTGATTGTGTTACTATGTACCCATGCACTAGAGAAGTTAACCTGTCAGACAAACTGAAACCATGTTCCACTTAGCCAGTTATGCATGAATTTCAACATCCAGCAAGCTATGCACATGTATTTGTATGCATATACATTTTAGCCTCTTCATAAAGGGAGTGAGAAGTCTGACCTTCGTGACAATCTTCAGGTCAAAAACACAAAATCACATTGTGTCATGCGCTGTGCAAACGGGTCTGCGTTTCAGTTCCCTAAACACAGTCCAGTTTCCTCAGTATTTATCTCATCCCTGTTTATGTAGTTCTGTGTATTTTAGAATGGTCTCTATTGTAACTGAGGCCATATGTGCATGTCCGTGCTACACGCACACAAGCACAGAGACGCGCACACACACAATGCATACACACACACACACACACACACACACACACACGCTCATTTCTATGTGCCTGATGTCCTGACCCCTTGCACTGTAGTGTTTCCACTTAGCCACAAGCAAACGTAATTAAGAAACAGTCTCAAGAAAAGTGCAGCAAGAAAGTTGAGCGAGGGCTGTTCGCTGAGCCACAGGAGTGCCTTTTTCCTGGAGTAATTAGCTCTCCCTCATTAGCATCCTGGCTCAGTTTTGAATATTTAATCCGAAGCGCCATGGCGACGCACCTCGCGGGTGCACCGTGCCGCTCCGCGGATCACACCCGGCGCGTTACCGTCGCCGCGCGGGAGCTGTCCCGGGAGGGGGGCAAGGTAATTCGACGGGGACGGCGTTCCGGATGGGGGGGGGGGGGTCACGGATAATGGCTCATTAGCTCCTCCGCCACTGCCATCCGTGACCCCTTGGCACCTGCAGTAGTGCCAGCCGACGCGGGCTCTCCAGGAATCACCACGCCTCGTTTGCATTCCGCTGCGTGTGCTGCAGGGATTAAGCAAAGGGGCCACTAAGCATTTTTCTCTCTCTCTGTCTCTCTCTCTCTCTCTCTCTTTTCCCCGCCAATTAAAATGTTGAAATGGTGCGGAGTGCCCTTTTCCCTGCCTTGGCTGGGAGGGAGTGTAATTAGAAAACAGACCGCCGCTTCCCTTTAGCGTTTTATTCATTTCTCTCGCCGTCTCCTTTTCTCTTCTCCTGGAAGTGATAATGAGGCCGGGGAGTAGATCGGTTAGCCGAGCACGAAGAGCCTCCCGTACAGTACCCTCAAATCCATTCCCGCCGTTTGACGAGTGCGTAGAGACGCAGGTGAGGCCGCGTGTGGAGGGAAGGCGCCCGTCGGTCGTTTTAATGAAACCGCGTCGGACACGCCCGCTTACGGGAGATGGACGCAGAAAGAGGCACGGGCAAATAGAGAGAGGAACGGGGATGCTTCAAAGGGAGGGAAACTCACTCTGGCAGGTCTGTCCATATCTCTATTCTTTAGAGCCAGGAGAAACATTGGCTCGTGGCAAGGCTTTTTCTTTCTTTTTGTCTGGCCAGAGAACAAAGGCCTACTAGGCCCTCGCTCGGAGACTGCTTATGGTGTAGGTCATTTCATTCATTTATTTATTTCATTTATTTGTCAGGGTCCACGGACAGTGCTTAACATAAACATTACCATTTGATGTATTGTACCAGAGTTAGCCAAGGCTAATTGTTATCTACAGTCCCTGGGCAGCTTACAGTCAATGGACACAGTGGCTGAGTAACAAGAATACAGATAGACCTGGAAGACACGACAGTAACAATAATATGCATGTTCTGCAAACCTATCATAAAACAAATTGCATACACTTGGTTTGGTGCATTAAATTCACTTTGGGGGCAAGATTAATTGGCAGACGTAAACAAGTTTACAGAAATTACAGGCTGCAGTTGCCGATAGGCCGCAGGAAGGGCATGTTCCCTATTATCATTTTAAAATGATATTTATCTTTAAGTCCTGATAATGATATAAACCAAGGAGTCTGCAGGCTACAAAAACAACAAGGCCGTGTAGCCGTGGCTACATTACAATAACACTGTTGATTAACTGGCTAAGTCTCTAATGCAGTGGTCCCCAACCCTGTACTGTTCTGTAAGTTTTCACTCCAACTCTATAAAAGCCCTAACATTCAACAGCTAGAAATCTTGTTGAGCTGCTAATTGGTAGAATCAGGTGTGCCAGAATAGGGTTGAAATGAAAACCTACAGGACGGTAGATCTCCAGGAACAGAATTGGGGACCACTGCTCAAATGTGTAACCGTTAACTGGCAGGATCCCTCATCCTCTCTACATTCAGCCTGGCCCGGGTGAGCTCTCATCATTAAACTCGGCTCTTTGAAACGACTGCTGATTGGTCTGTTCAGAATGACGATGTCACAATTGCGAGCAGGCATGATTCTCATTGACGTCCACGTAAGGCCAGGTGCCTTGGCCTGGCAACCCATTTCATGAAGGGAGTTTTTTAATATAGTCAGATGAACACTGGAAAAACTGAAACTTAATTTATATTGCAACTCCAAACCGGCCAAACTGCAACAGCCTGTCTCAACAGGTTTTGGACAACAACCCGGGCTGGGTTACACATCACTACATTTGTTTCAGTCCGTTAAGGAATGTCAGCAACTCCGGTTGAACAGACTGGCAACTCCGGTTTCCGACCCAGCCGCTGGAACAGATTCGAGTCTCAAAAGAGTCGAGCTCAACGCTAAATGCTAATGCTAAAAGGCCTCCCTCAAAGGCAGCTTCCAAGCACGTGGCCTGCTAATCTCTGCCATGCCGAGCGCAGCCCTTCTGGAAAAGTTTTCAGCCTTTAATCTAGGCGTGACTTTGTTCAGGGGCGCAGAGCAGTAAGCGTTAGCTAATTATTACAAAACAAGCTAATCATCTCTAGATTGTAACTGTCGTCTGAGTGTCTCTCCGAAGCGTCTCCATTTTGTGATTAGTATTCCCGGGAGCGTTTGTCTGTTGTTCACAAAGGGCTCGCTGCTGTTTGGAAATTGAAAATTTTGGGGGGGACAGGGGAGGGGTTTAATGACTTTTAATCTCCGAGCTGCAAAACGCTCTGTGGGGGGTTCATTCCGCATAAGAGCACACCTCGTATAGTTTAATTGTCCAAAGCCCATAAATTAGCTCATATAAAGTACGTATCCATGGCCACATATACACTTGGGAATAATATATTGATAACATAAACATGTAGGTTGGTTACAATGCAGTCTTCATGTCATTATTGATGCATAAGGTATGCAAAATAGATTGCAGCTAACTGTTGGTGTCTTAGCCGGATAATAGTGAGTAAAATCAGTAGGCTTAGAACAGGACCAGCTGTATGGTGTACAATAAATGTAATAAATAATATGGAGTGCAGAATTCAGACCGGGATCGAATGCATATTTGAAATACTTTTCACTCTTTTAAGCGCTCATAAAAATTGAACACACTGCAGATCCCTCAGAAAAGGTGTAGTATTCAAAAATAATATAGTTTTCTTTTTAAATTTTAATCTGCTGGGATTTAACTTGTATCTAAGGGGCCAATGTATTGGAAATAATCACAGGTCTGATGCAGTAAGCAGTCCAATGCATCAAACGGAGGTGGGTAGGTAGATTGGGCATTAGCGAACTATCTTCCTAATGACGTTTCCAAAAGTCCCTGGGGATTCAGTGTTGCGAGCACAGGGGCTCACTTTTGAACTGATCATAATAATAATAATAATAATAATAATAGCACTTATATAGCACCTTCCACAAGGTTGAAGTGATTTACTCTTTCTAATAACAAAGCTATTCTTTGTAGTAATGCCACAAGATATAATGTCCACAATAAGTTAGGACCTTGGCACCTCATTTCATGTCCTTGAAGAGTTTCTCAGGGCTATGAAACATTTTCTTTTCTTTTTTTAAAAGAGAGCTGGCATTTGTAGACAGGGGAAAGCAGAGAGGGAAAACTTCACAAAGTACTGAGAGTCCGCTGCCCCACAAACTGCACCAGTCTCGCTCTTTTTAAATATGTTTTGAGTGAACATTTACACTGAGAAGATTAGACCAACCCTCATTCAACGCCAAACAAGCACAGAGGATCATAAATGTGAGGAATGACCCCTCCTCTGCTCCCACGACCCCACCACAGAGAGATCGGCTGTGCTCAGAGTGGGCGGAGCTTACACTCCGCTGGGCCAGGCAGAGCCAGTCACTGGTCACGTGACGCCCTGCCACGGCGCTCATTAAAGGTCCCTCGCTCAGACCCAGCGGACGGGCCACGACTCCAGGACTCATGGGTAAATGTCGCGCGGGGCGCACCGTTTGCGCCAGGGCGTGGCAGCTGCCATTCAGGGGGTCCGAGCGTAGCGGCGGTTCCGTGCCCACTCGGGAACTGCTGCTACTTGGTGCCGCTATGTACGAGCCATTGTTCTGAGCCATTTGCCGCGGAGAGGGAGTTGTTGTTAGCAGCAGGGACCGGCTCGCACGCGTTAACCCAGAGCGCCAAGAACGAACGTTCGCCAAACGTTTCCGTGACGTCGGAGCGCATTCGTAAAAGGTCAGCCCCACAAAGTGAGTCGTCCTAAGTGACGTGCTGCATGTCCTCTGTAGTCATGTTCGGCTAAGTGACGTACTGCATGTCCTCTGTAGTCATGTTCGGCTAAGTGACGTACTGCATGTCCTCTGTAGTCATGTTCGGCTAAGTGACGTGCTGCATGGCCTCTGTAGTCATGTTCGGCTAAGTGACGTACTGCATGTCCTCTGTAGTCATGTTCGGCTAAGTGACGTACTGCATGGCCTCTGTAGTCATGTTCGGCTAAGTGATGTGCTGCATGTCCTCTGTAGTCATGTTGGGCTAAGTGACGTGCTGCATGTCCTCTGTAGTCATGTTCGGCTAAGTGACGTACTGCATGTCCTCTGTACTCATGTTCGGCTAAGTGACGTGCTGCATGTCCTCTGTAGTCATGTTCGGCTAAGTGACGTACTGCATGTCCTCTGTAGTCATGTTCGGCTAAGTGACGTACTGCATGTCCTCTGTAGTCATGTTCGGCTAAGTGACGTGCTGCATGTGCTCTGTAGTCATGTTCGGCTAAGTGACGTACTGCATGTCCTCTGTAGTCATGTTCGGCTAAGTGACGTACTGCATGTCCTCTGTAGTCATGTTCGGCTAAGTGACGTACTGCATGTCCTCTGTAGTCATGTTCGGCTAAGTGACGTACTGCATGTCCTCTGTAGTCATGTTCGGCTAAGTGACGTACTGCATGTCCTCTGTAGTCATGTTCGGCTAAGTGACGTACTGCATTTCCTCTGTAGTCATGTTCGGCTAAGTGACGTACTGCATGGCCTCTGTAGTCATGTTCGGCTAAGTGACGTGCTGCATGTCCTCTGTACTCATGTTCGGCTAAGTGACGTGCTGCATGTCCTCTGTAGTCATGTTCGGCTAAGTGACGTGCTGCATGTCCTCTGTAGTCATGTTCGGCTAAGTGACGTACTGCATGTCCTCTAGTCATGTTCGGCGCCGTAATTACAGACCGTATTTTTTTTTAATGGGAGGAAGAAAAAAAAATTGCGTCTTTAAAACGACAATGAAACTACCCGGCCGTAAAATGATCGCGGGGAGCAGCCACACACTTTTGGCGTGTCCCCAGTATTGGAACAGGCAAAGGCGGGAGGCTTTTGGAGACAATCGAGAGCGCTCCCGCGATTTTGGATTTCACGCGGCATTCGACGCCAAATGTTAAAGGCTTTGTAATTCCTGTTTTTGTGGCGGATATGGAGGCTTTTCCGTTTTTTGTTTTGTTTTTAATGCCGTGGATATCGCTCTGCGGCGTCCTGCGAGATGTTGGCCCTGGCGTCCCCGTGCCGCCGGGCTCAGCAACACCCCTTTTCACTCCCAAATTCTCTGCCCAACGGCGTCTGGCTCCTCTCATGGAGCGCCTTTCAAATGCAGATCAGGGGCTGGTGCATGCTGGGTGCAGATGAAAAGCAGAATCACCGATGGACAGGAATTGTAAATTAATTTTAAAAAATGAGTGAAATGTGAAATGATTTACCTGCCAAAAAAAGGGTGGAGTTCAAGGGCTTTCTTTAAAGGTGGTTTGAATTATTCTGTGTTTATTTTACAGATTACTGATGCAAATAGTACCTTAAATCCTTAAATCCTTAAATTTTGTAGTACTTTTAGTCGTGCTCTGATGAATCACAGATTCTGTGGCTAACCAGATGGTCTGCTATGCACTCTTAACATTATAAGTTTGGTGCCGCAACCCTTGAAGGCAAAACTTCTCAATTATAATGCATATTGTGAATATTTATGAAGAAGCTGGCAGTGGACTTTCTTTCCTTTGCCAAGCCTCTTCATAAATATACATAAACAGTAAATTAGCACAGGAAAATCCTGCTACTAGCCTCCGTCCCCCTCAAGTGGACAGGACAGACGGCACGTAGGAACTGACCATCTGGTTGCTGTAAAGAATCTATGGTAGTATCCCAGCTCATTCGCTTCAAAGCGATGTGGGTGCTGGCCACCGGCTCCAACTGCTGGCAGGATGGTAAAACTGCATCTGTTTCTCGTACGCAGCATGGATCTGGGTGTGGGGCTTTGTGTCCATCACCATCATCAGCCTGCTGTCGTTACTGGGTGTGGTCCTGGTGCCTATTCTCAACCAATCCTGCTTCAAGTTCCTGCTCACCTTCCTGGTGGCACTGGCCGTGGGAACGCTGAGCGGCGACGCGCTGCTCCACCTGCTGCCACACGTGAGTACTGCACCTTTGCGCCTTGCTCCACCCCCTCCAGCTCAACGGAGGCTGGATCGGTTGGCAACATGCCACGGAATGTTTGGCAAAGGGGCTGATGGGAGTTGGAGTCTAAACCTCTCGAGCGCAGTCCAAGTTCTCAAGCTCTTCACTCTCGTTAAGCTCTCTTGAAATGTGGCATCACTGACTGTTGAATGCAGCCCAGCTCTTTTAAGTGCTGTTGAGAGAGCAGTGCTTCAATAATGAACCATGTCCTGGTGCTGTCCCCTGTTCTTATAACCACTGACTGTGTTCTCCAGGAAACAAAAAACACATTTAAAAATCACAAGTCACTGATTGAATCAATTTTGGGATTGGTGAAGCCTCCCATCACTCCCATAATATATCCAGCAATAGAAAATTGTACATGCACGTCAGGATTCAAAGTGCTGCCTTTGTCTTCCATGACTCGGGAAACTCATTTTTCTATCAAAACTAACAGTTTGGTTGAGCGTTATTTACAGATGTTCTTTGCTGAGCTGTGATTCTCAGTCCTCTGACTCTGACTCGGCGGTCTCGCGGTACAACGCGCTCACGTCTCTCTCCGCTCTCTCGCGCAGTCCCAAGGCGAGCACGACCACAGCCACGACGGGAACCACTCGGGCCCGGCGGCAGACCTGTTGGAGGAGTTTGACGGGGTGTGGAAGGGCCTGACCGCCCTGGCGGGAATCTACCTGCTCTTCATCATCGAGCACTGCATCGGCATGTTCAAGCACTACAAGGGCCGGGGGGTGAGTGCCGCCTCCGCTAAACGCCTCCGCAGCTTTCAGTGGCGTGGGAACGGCCCGCCAACGCCCTCAGGCCCAGCCTCGCGCCGGATGGAACGTTGGCGGGTGTGGCGATGCTAGACGGTGTCACCAAACATTCTTATGTCCTGACCCCGCACAGCGGAGGGACTGCCGTTTCAGGGGCGCTTATTTAGGACAATTAAATGCCATCTATACTGCTGGGTACTCAGGGGTGTAAGTGATACACTGTCATGACTCAGTCTTAACATACAGGCTGGGATTCAGCCAACATTCGGCCTTAAATTTGACTAAAAGTTAAAATCAATAATTTTTTGTTATTCTTCACCAACAGTTCAGACATCACTTAAAGCAAAGCTCGCCAAAAGTCTGGAGAAAAGGTGTAACACTTGCGTCAAGTCAAAGTTAAGGGCAAAAGTGAATGGAATACAGGTTACGTTTGTGCACATTCACGCAGTGCGTAACACAGTGGCTAAATGATGCGTACCTCCATCATGTAACGTAAGAAACGTATGCAGAAGAATTTACCTAGTTGGTGAAAAGCAATGGTATGTGACTGGTATTGACGCGCGTCCCTGGCTTGGCGTCTCCTCCAGGGGAGCTGGTGCAGGAAGAGGAGGAAAGGGGAGGAGGCGAAGATCGGCAGGAAGCTGTCGGACCACAAGCTGAACCGGCGCTCTGACGCCGAGTGGCTGCACCTGAACCCGATCACCGCAGACGGTAGGATATGCCCCCCTCACCCCAAACATACTACCCCTGCCTGCCCGACACAGGTGCCCCGCTGCCTCTTGTGGTCGGCCGGGCAGTCCTCCAGGGGCAGCGGAGCGGAAAGCAGTGCCCTAGCGTACGCCCCCCTGACGGAACACGTCGCAGCGTCGAGACGGGCCCGGTATTATTTGTGGGCATTCCGCATTGCCCAATAAATAAAAACGGGGATTAGAATGGAGGATAAGTATCAGCGCTGCTCTGAGATGCTGTTTGATAAACACTTTATTGCTAGGCCTTTGGTAGTGGTCTTGGTTTCACGAATCCTAGAAATGCACTAGAAATGAATGAAAAGAAAACGGGAAGAATTGTTCATGACAACTCAAGGTCAGTTCTTTTTCTTGCGTGCTGTAATCGTTTCAGGTAGTGTCACACAGTGTCACACTTGTTATTCTTAAAGCACAACTGAACTTTGGTAGAACTTTGGGTTGTGTAGTTACCTGGCCATGATGTGAGTCCAAATAGTGGCAAAATATGTTTGTTAGTTGCTCTGTGCTCCTCTGGGGTGATAATCCAGAATCCATTCACTTCTATAGGGCAGCTAAAACGGTCTCAAAATGACACTTCTAGCACGTATACGAACTAGAACGAAGTGGATTCTGTCAATACAAACAATAACCAGTCCTCGTACGTATTTTTTTTCGTGTAATTTAAATTATTTATAAGAATACTATTTTCTTCAATGTTGTTAGCAAGCTACCAGAAAAGACTAGCAAAATGTTGGTTTACCTTAGATATATAAAACCAGGAACGCTTTCTTCTGTGGAAATTTGGACCAATGAGTGGTTTGACGCATCGGTGCATTAATGCTGTTTCTGGCGCAAGAATTACCGAGCGGATCTACGTTCCAAATAAAATATGAAAAAGCCAAGAAAGGGCCATTTAATTTACTTATTTTTTTTAACCTATCAAGTTCTGCCAAAGTTCAGTTGTGCTTTAAGGCATCTCCTTACAGATTATTTTAAAACAGTCCCGAGACGCGGGTTCAAGGGGACGCAGCGACCGCGCGAGTCTGAAGGGCTGTTTTCTCTGTGCGTTCAGGGGCCGACAGTTCCGTCCTGTCGTGCGACGGCAAGCACAACGACACCCAGCTGACGGAGCTGCAGGACCCCGACTCGCCCAGCAAGAAGCCCCTGGCCCCCTCCCTCCCCGAGGGCCACCACGACGGGGCCCGCTCCCCGGCCGCCGAGAACGGCAGGAAGGCCAAGACGAAGAGGCACGGCCACTCCCACGGCCACTCCCACGGCCACTCCCACGACAACTGCCACTCGGACCAGGAGATGAAGGACGCTGGAATCGCCAGCATCGCCTGGATGGTGATCATGGGCGATGGAATGCACAACTTCAGCGACGGCCTGGCTATAGGTAAGGCCCGAGCCGGTGCGCGGGCACTGCTACACACACACACACACACACACACACACACACACACACATGGGCGATGGAATGCACAACTTCAGCGACGGCCAGGCTATAGGTGAGGTCCGAGCCGGTGCTGTCAGGTACAGATGATGTATTGTTGCTCCTTTGATGCAGATTTAACCCTTTAAGGAGTAAGATCACAAATATGTGATTAGAATGTTCTTCTATGCTGAAGAACATTCTAATGCTGAGGTAACAATCTCAATTTGTGATTGAGCATGTGTGTGTGTGTGTGTGTGAGAGAGAGAGACTGAGCGAGTGTGTATGCACGTACGAGTACAGCCTCACTCTAAACCTTGGCCCTGTGTTTACCAGGAGCCGCGTTCAGCGCCAATGTCACGGGGGGCATCAGCACGTCCGTCGCCGTGTTCTGCCACGAGCTGCCCCACGAGCTGGGTAAGTGTGCCATCCTGCCGTCAGGCATTTCCAGGGCTGTGCCCGTACCGGGATAACAAGCACGGCCACCGCGTGAGACTGGCCGTGTGTTTGAGCAAGGGAAAGGCAAAGTCCGCCAACATTCCTCGGTAGAGACTACTGCTGCGGGTCTCACAGTTGAAATGCAAATGTATTTCTATGTAAATTTAATAAGTCTTCTACTTATTTTCAGACGGGTCTTATGGGGATAAACAACATGAATGCTGTTAGATTGCGGCTGGTCTTAAGGGATAGAAGACTGTGAGATTGTGGGGGCAAGCAACGTGATTGGTGTTAGATTGCAGCCGGCCTTAAGGGGTTGAAGACGGCAGAGGTGGGAATCGACTTGTGTCAGACAGCAGACTGAGCCGCTCTAGCCGTTGCAGGTGGCGGGGGGGGAGGGGGCCAGTGAGATGTCTCACCTGACCAGCCCCCTGGTCACATGACCGTGGAGACAGACAGGACTAAGTCCCTCCCAGACTCTGTTAATCGGGCCGGTTGTGACAGCCTAGTGCAGTGGTACATGGGTACCTGGGGCATGGCCCGGTTGGGGGCACCGTGCGTACAGGGTCTATGAAGCGAGCGGGCGGGGCATTGGGGGAGGTGTGGGCGTCGGAGGGAGTCCCAGAGCCTGTCAGAGGTCCTGTTAGCCTTGATTGCATCTGCCCAAGCGTGGAGCGTTAATGACCCGGCACTGGACACAGGAAGAACCGTCCCACTACTCCTTACACTGAAGGTCACCCACATAAACCTGCTCAGGCCTGAGACAGAGAGATACAGGGGGAGGGAGAGATAGAGCTACAGGGGAGAGGGAGAGGGAGAGAGAGAGAGAGATAGGGGGAGGGAGAGAGATACAGGGCAAGGGAGAGATAGAGCTACAGGGGAGAGGGAGAGCTACAGGGGAGAGGGAGAGGGAGAGAGAGATAGGGGGAGGGAGAGATAGGGGGAGGGAGAGAGATACAGGGCAAGGGAGAGATAGAGCTACAGGGGCAAGGGAGAGAGATAAACTGGAAGAGAGATACAGGGGCGAGGGAGAGAGGGGTAGGGTTAGAGGAAGATACAGGGTAGAGAGGGAAGGAAGGAGTGGTAGAGAGAGTGAGAGAGGGAGGCGGAGGGGCAGAGAGAGCGAGAGCAAGGGAGTGCTAAGCACAGCGCTAAAAAGTGAAGGAGATAGAGAGAGAGAGAGAGAGAACATCTTAGTACACTGTATGAAAGGGAGGCAGAGAATTAGATATTCTCTCTGCACTCACACTTTTGAAGCTCAAACAAACCCCTGTCAACATGATGAGTGTAACCGCATGCACACACACTCTGCCTGAAGTGTGTTCACCGTGTGTTCACCACCATGTTCATTTTCCCCCCGCAATCTTCAGCCATTAATATTTATCTCTGTTAGACACTTAAATCACCAAATACTATGAAGCAAGGGGCGGGATCTGCATGGAAGTTGGCAGGAATAACATATGCGCTGCCATCTGTCAAGAGTTGTTAAATAAAGATTCGGTTCTCTCTCTTTGGGCCCTCTGTTTGCAGAAGTCTCCAGTATTTCTGAATATGATTAAGCGGAAACCAGGATTTCTTCCAGCTGCGCACAACTGCAAACGAGTCTTTTGGAAAAAGAAACGCATAGCTGTCAGTCGCATTAAAAAACTGGAACTGTCAGTTGCATTAATTTTGCCATCTGTCGCATAATCACATATAATCGCCGCAGAAGTTTGTAGTTTGTAGGGTGTATAATTTGATTTGTTTAAGACAAATCTGTTTAATTTGCTGTGAAGTGCTGGCTCGGATTGTGACTGGGGCCTGCTGCATCACCCCGAGACCAAATAATTCACAACAATAATAATTCCATAAATCACTATGCCCTTATGTACGTTGTAGGGCTCGGTAGTGGGGTGCACAGCCTAACGTGGAGAGAGAGAGTGAGATTACATTACAGTACGAGCACGGCAGACGCTTTTATCCAGAGCAATGTACAGTAATGGAGAACAGCAGTGTTGCTCTCAGATGCAATATCACCACAGAGGCCCATTAATAATCAACAGACGAAAGAAAGAGGAAAAATAAAGGATATCTAAAGTGGGTCAGGGGAGCCGTGGTGCAGTCTGAAGAGGCGAGTATTCAGTCCCTCTCGAAAGACGGGCAGGGTTTCTGCTGTCCTGACCGCAGTGGGCAGTTAATTCCTCCACCAGGGGGCCAGAACAGACCAGAGACTTGGAAGCGCAGGCACAGGGTGAGAGGGGTAAGGTGCTCAGAGGTTGCAGAACAGAGATGTCTGGCTGGTGTGTAGGGTCTGGTGATCTTTTGAAGATGAACTGAGAGGTCTCTTTACATTCCCATAGACTAGGACTAAGGTTTTTTTGTTTGTTTGTTTTTCATGGAACCCAATATAGTTAACCAGTAGGGATGGACAAAACTCTGCTATTGCAGATTGCTAAACGGTTACATTGCGCAAAAAAAAAAAAAACGGTTGGGGGAGTTAGAAATTTGTCGCGTTTCAATTTGAACCGACTTCCACCTAAAGAACATGTGCTTTCAAATACAAAATTACAAAAGAAAGCAGCCACACAGCGGACTTCAGCAGCAAATACCGTGGCCTATCAGAGCGCAAAGCATGGAAAAGCGTCATATGATGGGCAATACAAGTAGCCCACAACTTCACATGCGATACAGCAGTAATAATGCGTTTGGTTTACTGAATCTTTTAAATAAAAAAACAGGCAGATATGTATATGTTTTATTTAAGTAACAACAAAGAAAAAGTCAAGAAAGCTTTCCCTTCATTTCCAACATTACGGGCATTTAGCTCTTATCCAGAGAGACTTACACAGCTTTGCATTTTTTAGCCTACATAGTATCCATTTACACAGCCGGATATATACTGAAGCAATTCAGGTTAAGTATCTTGCTCAAGGGTACAAGGGCAGTGTCCTACCTGTGAAATAGGCAAACCTGTAGGTTACGAAGCCAGCTCGTTACCCATTATACTACACTGCTGCCCTCAATAAGAACAGGAACACAGTCGGTCACGTTTTCTTGCCTAGTTTTGTCGCACCTATTGAAATTGAAAGCTGTCATTGCTGAGAAGTAGACGCGGTCGGGCTCGAGCTGATAGCGCAGCTGCTACACAGCTCTTCACTCACAGTCACTGTCAAGTGTTTCTTACACGATTTTGCATCATTCCAGTGCTGTTGGTGTAGTTATGTTAGCTTGGTGTCACAAAGTTAACATTTGACTAAGTTTTCGGAAATCTGCTGAAAGCAGGGCCGGATACACCCCATACCTAATTTCGATATTTATTCTTTACCTAACCTATGTGACATGGACAATTGATTTTCTCATTTTTACTCCCATTGTGCACCGTTTAACCATTTTTGTTTAATTTTGATATAGCCTACAGAGCTACAATTCTTTGTTTTATTTAGGCTACAATCCTCATAGAAATGAGAAAGTAATGATTTCTAAACGGAAGCTTTATGGAATCCGTGGTGGGTAGCATCAATTGCTATGCACAGGCGCGCTCTGATTGGTGGTTCAGCTAGCCAGTGATTTGTGTTGGGGAAGGGAAAACAACATCGGCTGCTTGGTGCCCCCAAGGGCGTGGTGCCCAATTGCCCGTATGGTAGATCCGGCCCTGGCTGAAAGTGAGACCAAATGGCACCTTTTCCGTTGCGTTCTTTGCGAAGCACTTTGAGGAATGTCCGTTTGATTTTCGCCGCGCGCGCAAGCAGACGCCTGTGTTATCACTCGAGAGCTGATCAAAGAACATTTTCCCAAGTCCACATCACAACCGACTCCAGATCAGCACTGCTGCACTAGTGCTTTTAAACACAAGCCTACGACAACCACAGTGAGAATAAGACACCGTAAAAGGAAATGGTTATAATTTATTTCAAATTTGTTTCATTGAGATTTTCCAAAACGTTTAGCATTTTCATTAACGTTAGCGATTAAATGTTTAGTTCCCAGCGGAGGTAGATGAGAAGGGGAGTGGCATGTCCGTGGATGAGACGAGCAGCAGCATTGTGGAGAAGCTGCAGTCTGATAGCGGAGGCACGGAGCGCAGACAGGAGGGAGAGACATTGCCATAGATTGGTTGAAAGGAACACGGAAAATGACTAAGACACTGTATAACCCATTCCTTCTCTTTTCACAAGTTTGTGTGTGGCGCTACGTGTTCCCTGTGTACCCAGGAGGCCCTGGGGACACATCTTTCAGTAATTCTGACATCAGAGGTTTAGTAGTTTCACACGAGTACCGACAATCGCTTGTTTTGTCTGCTTATTTCTCAACCTCCTACAATTTCTGTTTCCCATAGCATGAGGGCCATTCCTTAATACTACTTATGAATTATTGACCAAAATAATTTGGATGAGAAGGCGGAGTGGGACGCCTCTCCCAATGTTTTTCGTTCTCTCCCTGGCAACTCTCCAGCTGAGAACCGGTAACCCGCCAGCCGCCGGGGCGGCGGCGTTCAGAGGTGCTTTACCGAGAGCCCGTCGCCACGGTCTCACCTCCAGCTGGTTTAATGAGGAGGCTTCGCCGCGTGCTCGGAAAGTGACAATTCCTCAGCGCTAATGATATCTCCTGTCAGAGCGCCCGACGCAGAGAATTTCTCCACTGATGAATGGCCCGCGACCGCCTGCCAAATGTTACTTTGTGAAAGCTAAGTAAACACTCAACGGCTCGTTCCCCGTCTGCCTCGCCTGTCTTTGTTTTCGTTAACTTTCCGCTGTCAAACTGTCTCGCGCGCTCCCTGCGGTATTAAAGTGACAAACTCACGCCAGTGCCGTCTTTATGACAAACAAGCGTTCAAGCGCGAACCCAAACTTTTTAAATTTCATGGCGTTGCAAAAGAAAAGGACCGCAACAGACTTAATCACAGGTTGTGCGCAATCCCCTAAGTGGAACACTTGTTAACTTCTCTTTTTAAAGGTTAATTATTGTAGGTGATGTATTTTGAAGGAGTGGTCTAGTGAATGGGTGATTTTCCGTGATTAGTCTGACTTCAGCTCGCCGTGGTAATACATCCAGGCGCCAATATTGATCTCTTTTCACTCAGCCGAGTCAATGTTTCCTCAGTGGAGGTGCAGGTTGCAGCAAGAGTACGTCCAAAAAATAAGTGGCACACTGAGCTTTGTCCAATAATTGATGGTTCAGCACAGGCACACTGAACACAGGAACAACCTTATTATAAATACATTATTTTAATTTATCAAAATTCAATAAGAAGCACAAACGAGAGACGAACAAAGCGTTTCGGCAGTGCTTCAGGTTCACTCTTCTGAAGAAGGACTGCCGAAACGCGTTGTTCGTCTCTCTCTTGTTTGTTTGTGTTTCTAATTGAATTTTGATAAATTAAAATAATGTATTTATAATACATTGTTCCTGTGTTGAGTGTGCGGTTTACACTGAACCATCAATTATTGGACAAAGCTCAGTGTGCCACTTTTTTTTTGGATATGTATATATACAGTGTATATCTATATATATATATAGCCTACAGATGTAGCCTACTTAAAAACATTTGAGAATATTTGTTTTTCTTTATCATGCACAGAGAAGAGAAGCCTTAAGCAGAGAAGCTAAGCCGGTGTGTGTAGCACGCTGCGTCCTCTTTGGTAGCAGCGGATCATTGCTAAACCCCAGCCGGCTGCTGTGTAGCTACAGGTTTTGACGAAGCTGTGAAATGGAGGGGCCCCGCTAATACTCTCTCACGCGCGGGCGTTCACAGCGAGGCGCTCAGCCATTTTTATCACGTCCGCGTCCTCGGCCGCGTGCGATCTTCTGCCGATAGGGCAGGCTCCCGCCTTTCACACCACGGTTCCCCTCACAGCGCCGTTCCGCATGCACAAAGAGATAAGGGCTTTGTCAGCCGTCCACAAGTTAATCGGCAGCATCGGGCCCGTTTAATGAAACTGAATGCCACGGCCGCTTTTCCCCGCCGTCAGGTGGCGTCTCATTGACTGCCAGTCGGTCGGAGGAAAGAGAAAGGCGTGGAGAATGTTTTGCGGCAGCCTCCTCTATGCTACAGATGGGGAATTGGCCATTTAGGATGTCATTTCTGCCGATCAGCAGGAGTACACAGTTAATTTTCTTTGTCTGTACTTTGAACCTGGGGCACTTTGCTGAGTTTGCGGAACTAGCTGCAGCCGTATGGAAGGATTTAAAATGTCTTTGGTCATCATGCACCCTTAACTGTTATTTTACGCAGGGCTATTTGGCTCTCCTTAAAGAATATTGAATGGACAGAGGAATTTCCATCCTTTTATCATATCGGATACTGATCTGATTAATCTCTTCTGTTGTGATGGCAGGCCATTATGGGTAGAGCTACCATGTACTGTCAATCACTGACTCGAGAACCAACCGAAAGCTATGGATTATTTCTGAGAGGAATTCACAAGGTCTTGTGTTCTTCTGGGGTTGAATGGATCAGTGCGTTTATTAGTGGTGACAGAGTAGGGCTTCTTTAGACCCACAATGAGTGGGGCTACCTGATACTGGTCTCACTGACCCAGTCAGAAGTCTTCTCTCCACAGAAAAAAATAAAATAATTATTAGATATGATTATATATGAATATTGGTTCAAAATGCTGGGTGACACATGATCGTTCCCACCCATATCATTGGCATTGCCAAAGCCTGACCCACCACTATTTATTAGCAGGTCCCCGTTCAAATGTTCTGATAAAAGAAGGGTCTGCGCTACAGTAGGTTCCCAATTGCCTTCAGTCGAGTTATTGGGCGTCTTTTCCACAGGTGACTTTGCAGTGCTGATTAAGGCAGGGATGTCGGTGAAGCAGGCCATCGCTTACAACCTGCTGTCGGCGCTGATGGCCTACGTGGGCATGCTGATCGGCACGGCGGTGGGCCAGTACACGCACAACGTCACCAGCTGGATCTTCGCCGTCACCGCCGGCATGTTCCTGTACGTCGCCCTGGTGGACATGGTAAGACTGCCGGCCCCTGGAGAGACGGGCCCACGGGCCTCAGCTCTCGCGTTTCTGTGCGTTTCCATCGCTCCATTGCTTAGCATGGCTGTTTTAGGGCTTTTAACCAACCGTCTCGAGATGAGTGAGTTTTTTAGCGATGAGGAAACAGTTGTCATGCAGGAATGATGTTTTTAGAGAGAGAAGGAACACGAGAAAGAAGAGGAAGAGAAATGGGGCGAGGAGGAGAGGCAGAGGTAGGGAAACTGAGAGAGAAAGAGACTCAGAAGAGAGATGGAGAAGAGGTGGGTGGAAAATGAAGAGAGTGGAGTGAGAGAGGTAGTGTAAGGAGTGAACCGTGGAACCCCGCCAAGCCTCTTTCCTGCGTGTGCCGAGCCGATAAGCATGCACTCCCGAACTCCCACGTACCCCTGCCACCCAGAGCCACCACCCCCCCCCCCACACGAGCACGCTCACAGGGTCCGCAACCATCCCCACCCCCCCATTCGAGCTGCGCCGCCCGCCGGCCCCCCTAAATGAGGCGGCACATTTAATCCGCGTCCCCGGGCCCCGTCGTTCTCTCTCTCTCTCTCTCGCAGGAGGGGCCCCTCTGGCAGCGGAAGCTTCTGGACCCTGCAGGCAGGGCTCCGGAGAGGGAGGCTGGCTTCTTCGTAAATGTCATTGCGTAGGTGTGCACAGCGGGGCCTTTATCCGCCCATCATAGCGCCCGGACCCGCCGTCTACAGCACGCGCCGCACATTTACTGCGCCCGTCACAACCCTTCCGCAAGCCATGACATCCGTAATAAAATCAGCACCTCACAAAGTGCGCTGGTATGAAAATTTGAAAAATGGCACTTTGAGCATCCCATTTTCCCCCATTAAAGTCTTATTTTATTGTATTGTTAAGAAGTTTTGATTATAGTGATTTCATTTTTAACTTTACCTCTCTATAAAAACCAGTGTTTGAGCTGCAGTGTACAATCTAGCAATCGAATGCTTTGTTCTCAAGTCAAGGCTGAAAAAAAAAAAGCCCAGACACACACACACACACACACACACACATACGCTGCAGTATTTACACGTCACACCCGTGTTATTCAGTGCCGTCTCGGGATGAGGGGAAGGTGAGAAAGCGGGTCTCCCAGACGCGGCAGCTCCGGCGATAAGAATATCGATCGCTTCCCTTCTCTAGCCCCTGCTGCGCCACGGAGACGCCGGCGCCAGGTGTCAGCGCGTCGGCAGCCTCCTCCTCCTCCTCGAGCCCGTTAGTCTTAACAAGAACAGATTACCCAGAGGGCCGTGCAGCTGCAGAGATTTTTGTTCAGGAGCCCTGAGAGTAGGAGGCCAGCTGCTGGGAGAAGAACACGGTGACAAACTCGCCCGCTGCCCGTGTGCATTGCCCTGGGCACCCTGAGTTAATAGTTATACAGGACACCTTCCAAAAAGCATCTACACCATTTATTTAAGTCCATTTCCGGGTCATCTTGAAACGGACTAAACTAAAACTGTATTGCCTGGATAAGTAGCAAGGAACCGCGACCCGATGTGATATCTTTGTGAGATGCAATCAAATGACCCAGATAGACTCACCGTGCATAATCTATGTTTTTATCACGGTGATGGAGACGCGAAGCCTCGCCACGCCCGAATCAAAAAGCGCTCTGCCCTTTCATTTTAAACCGAAAAGCAGATAGCCGCAAACTCATGAAAATATAATAAAAAATAAATCAAAAGCCTGACACGGCAAATAAAAACCCAGAGCAAAAAAAAAAAACATAATGCACACAAACCGTACGCTGCTGTTGCTGCTTGACGGGAATCCTGCAGACGAGGGACGCCTGGAGCGTGCTCGCTCAAACGGAACGCGCGACGGGACACAAACGGGGAGCCGTCCCCGCCCGACGCAGCCGGGTCTCGGAGAAAGGCCAAAAAATTTGCTACTGGAGCCTCCGAGCCAGGGGACGATCGGTCGCTTTGATCCGTGATCCGTCACGCGTCGGCCAGAGGAATCGCACTCACGGTCCGATGCTTAATTGGGCAGGGGTCACGTGCCAGGGCCCAGCACCACAGCGTAGGGATAAGAGGAGACAGTTGGTGAGCTGGCCCTCAGGCCGGGTGGCTCGGCTGTTTCCGCTCTGTAGAGTTATAGCACCCACACTGTCCGCGGATGCAAACTTCTAAAAAGCAATCCTACTAAAAACAAACAGTCAATTCCAATCCACAGTTTAACAGTCAATACCAACAGGGCCTCCTATGAATAGGAATGCTCTGCTAATTCAAGGGCAGTTGCGGTAATCTCCGCTGTTAGAGGAACATGCTGAAATGTGCAGTAATCAGGAGAGGATGATAGCGGCACATTTGTAATAATGCAGCGGGACTGCAGCGCGGGCCGAAGTTTTGCGTAGTCTCTGTGTGTTCACTCTCTCTACGTGCCGTGCTTTCGGTGTTGTGTTTTGGTTTGCGGTGCGATATCTTAGCGTGTGCTTTGAGGGGACTTGGAGTTGTGTTGTGTAATTGTGCGTTTGCCTGTGTTGTTGTGTGGTTGCCTCAGTATATGTTGTGGTATCAGCGAGCGCTTTGAGGGGAACTCGTGTTGTGTTGTGTAATTGTGTGTTTGCCTGTGTGTTGTGTGGTTGTCTCCAGTATATGTTGTGGTATCTTAGCGAGGGGACTCGGAGTTGTGTTGTTTAGTTGACTTTTGTGGGGTGTTTTTATTTTTATACAGAATTTATTTTCTTAGCAGACACCCTTATTGTGGCTTACATTTTTACATACTGTACATTTTCACACTTGTGACACACAAGATGCAATGAGAACGCAGCAGTCCCTCACAGTTATACTCCACTGCCACCGTCCCTGTCTCTCCAGCTTCCCGAGATGCTCCACGGGGACAGCGAGGACCATAAGCGCTGCCAGTTCGGCCACTTCCTGCTCCAGAACCTGGGCCTGCTGACCGGCTTCGGCATAATGCTGCTGATCGCCATCTTCGAGGACCGCATCGTGCTGGACTTTGGCTTCTGAAGGGGGAGGCGCCTCGCCTTAAAAGCGCTTCCGCGACACACAGTGCCGTCCTGCATGAGCCGCGTCTGGCGCCCCTAAGTCACACACACTAAGCCTCCATGCCAGGGAGAGGTTTCCATGCCAACACTCATTTCATTTGGCCTGTCCTTTCTCCTGTCAGTCAGTCTGGGTGACGTGTTTGCTCCACCCCCCCCGTTAAGTACAGTGTCAAGCCTCCCAAGCCCCTCCATAACAACACATCTACGGTACCGCCCATGTCATTCCCAGCACAGCTGAGGTACTGTGTCCTAAAACACACCCCACCACGGCCAGCAAATCTGCCCCCCTGCCTAACCCTTATTCTCACCCTCTGATTGGCAGCTGCCGCTGGTTTCCACGGCTCTGAAACAGGCGAGTGCTCACGCCGCGCCAGGCTAAAGAACATTAAAAGCCTTTTGATAGTTCAATTCCAGGCATTTACAGCGACCTGTCAGGGTGTCTCCAATCACCCCCCACCCCCCCCACAGAGTCCCAGAGAGCAGGGAGTTTAATTAAATCTCAGCCCCCGCTACCCCAGCGGACCCTGATCAAGCATCTGGCCGGCTGGCTGGCCAGCAGGAAGAGACGTCTGGCGGAGGATGATAACCTCATCATCCGTCCTAAACCTCCGATCGGGGTCCGCCGCGGGAATCTCCCGTCCAGCACAGAAACATCCCCTTTCGTCACACCCCACCCCCCACCCTAAACCCGCCATCTGAGCCCCGTTCTGACCGGCGGTGCCGGTCATCCGCGGTTACATCGCGGGCGTCGCTGTCGGAACTGACCTTCAATCTCAGCTCATGGAAATGCTGGACATGCAAGCTTCTGACCCGCCAACGCATCGGGTTATCTCATCAGTGTTAAAACCAAAACCGCACATTGGCCAATGGCCGCTTAAATGCATTCTATGGACGTTTATTTCATTTGGTTTCCCTTTCCACGCCCCAGGGCGGGGATTTTGGCAAAACGAGAATGCGGACGGGAGTCGAAAATAATAAGCTACTAAGCAGTGTTACACAGCTGGAATCAACGGGGAACAGAGAAGCAAAACAGACGCCGTGCAGCTGCCTGCAAAGAACCTGGCCCCCTTCTCCCAGAGTAAAACCAGCGCTTTGAAACATCAGTAGTTGAGCTATCTAATCGTAGCCTTCAGTTGAGTAGATTAGTCAAGAGTCTGACGTGAAATGCAGTTCAGGCACTATGTACACCTGCAGCTAGGGCATTTGCCCTGAATTGCGCACATGGAATTTCGCCATGTTGGGGAGAAAAAGTGAATTTGAGAGATTAATTTATTCCAGGCTCCAGAAATCATAATGAAATAAAATATAACACTGTGTTGCTCCGTCAAAGTCCTAAGCACATTAATTTCATATGTAATTTCTTCTTTTAAAGGTCTGGTTGTCTTCCGTATACTGTCTAACCCTGTTGTCTTCATCATAAATTTAGCAAATAGTTCAACTGAATTATACTGTAAGTAAATCATTAGAATTTAATTTCATATTTTGTAAATTGGGAACATTTGTATTACGAAAGTGTTAAAATATTATGTTAAGACACTGTCAAAGTGGCCATGGAGTTGCAACTATTTCTGAATGGGTTAAAAAATGCAGTTAATTTTTCTTTAACCAAGCTAATCCCCCTGATCTGGACCGACTTTTATTTCTTCATGTCAAACTACATTACGGAATCACAGAAGACTAAAAATTTATAATTCTTTTGCTGCCTTTCAGGGCTACTTTGTTTATGGAATTATTACTTTCATTAAAGCCAGAAAAAACTGAAAAAAGACTTCATAAGATAAGAGCTTCTTATAAGATAGCCCCAAATAACACTCAGACAGACAATCCAAACAAGCTCTATTTTTATGATGCATCATGTCGCTGTGCCCCTAATTTGCAGAAAGTCTTTGCTTTATTTGGTGTTGAGCATACTCACATTAGCCAAATTTGCACTGTTAGGTGATATCTCTCAACTGAAATGGAAACCACGGAGGAACTGTGCGACACCAGGGACTGCTAATATGACTTATTAGTGTACGTGACGTAAACTCTTTCGAGCTGTGCTAAACGTGGGACCTTGCGTTTACCGCCAAGCCGCTCGCGCACGACGGCGCTGCGTTTGCCTCCCTACATTCCACTCGCCCGCCCGCCCGCCCGCCGTGCTCGAAGCGGACAGACAGACGGGCTCTTTAGGCTCGCTGGAGTTCATAACTGTGTGAATTACGCCTGTCACTGTGTGACAACCATCGTCTCGTCTCGTCGGGTGTAAATCATTGAGATCGCATTAAACTAATGTAAACTAGGTCGAATCAAAACATGCATGAGACATGACTTAAGCAGACAACAAAATGCAAAATGTTTTGGTTGTAATTTTTTTGTTATTAAAAAAAAAAAAAAAATGTGATTGTGGCGTTTGAACATTTTGTTTGTTTGTTTGTTTTTGTGTTTTTTTTTTTAACGTTTCTTGAGATGTTTTTCTTGGGGGCCACAGTAACTGGAGGAAATGGTTGTTGGTTCACATGTGCTTTTGGGTGTATCTGACAAGCCCCAGATTAAAAACGATAGTTGCTGGGTCTGACCAATGTTTCCATAATGTTGCCAAAACCTGCAACGGGCTTAGTGATCTGACGAGGCATTCTGCTGGTTAACACCGGGAGAGAGCGATCAGCAGTGGGTGGGGCTCCAACGTGTCAATCACTGACTTGTTGAACAATTCCAAAGGCCCCTCCATTATCTGAGTGGATGGGGAGAGGACGGGGGACCTTCTCAGTGTGTGAGAGTTCCGTGTCCTTTCTCTTTACCTCTACCCCAAATAGCGCTCTACAGGAACTTTCATCGGTCGTAATGGCTGTAGCCGTTACCCCCAAAAAAACAGAAGGGAATACGTAGCCGAGCGCTCAGAATTTTGACGGTGAGCATGTGAGCTTGCCAGAGTGAGCCCAAGACATTCACGCTGAACCTCCCTCGTGGGCATGCCTTCTCCACAATCTCCATGCCCCATTATGACCCCTTCAATCGTAGTTATTCTGCAGAGAATTGCTTACGCGTTGAAGGGCTTCAGAGGTCACAGCTAAAATTCGCAGTTACTCAGCCCCAAAGAATCCCTTTATCTGAGCAGGTACGAGGGTGTAAGTCTGTGCTGAAGTCAAAACAATGAAGGTTTGTGTTTGTTCTGTCTTTTTTTAATTTTGGGCTATTGTTTACAAACTTGGATATGTAAATGTGTTCACTGCATTTGCCATCTTCGCCCATTGTCTGTTTGTGCAGTTTCCCATCCAGAAAAGAAGGAAAATAAAGTTCGCAAAGAGTTGCCTTTTGTGTCCTGGACCGGTAATTTCTGTGAATCTGACATGTCTCAGACATGAGGTTGTGTTGCTCTCTTAATGGATGCATGTGCGTGCGTGTGTCTGGCTGGCGTGCGTTATTCTCAGGCTTATTTTTCAGGCTCGCTACAGTGCAGACTACTAAGACTACTTCCCTTAGTCTTGAGGAAATGAGCTTCCTCCATGTGAAAACATGACTGCTAGTCACACAGATGAAATGCTGCTTTAATGAGACTGATGCAAAGTGAGAGTTGTGCAGAGTTCTTAGAAGAGTGGCCAGGGATGATTTGGGATACACGCTGAGGGTTCTTAGAAGAGTGGCCAGGGATGATTTGGGATACACGCTGAGGGTTCTTAGAAGAGTGTCCGGGGATGATTTGGGATACACGCTGAGGGTTCTTAGAAGAGTGTCCGGGGATGATTTGGGATACACGCTGAGGGTTCTTAGAAGAGTGGCCAGGGATGATTTGGGATAGAGGCTGAGGGTTCTTAGAAGAGTGGCCAGGGATGATTTGGGATACAGGCTGAGGGTTCTTGGAAGAGTGGCCAGGGATGATTTGGGATACAGACTGAGGGTTCTTAGAAGAGTGGCCAGGGATGATTTGGGATACACGCTGAGGGTTCTTAGAAGAGTGGCCAGGGATGATTTGGGATACACGCTGAGGGTTCTTAGAAGAGTGTCCGGGGATGATTTGGGATACACGCTGAGGGTTCTTAGAAGAGTGTCCGGGGATGATTTTGGATACAGACTGAGGGTTCTTAGAAGAGTGTCCAGGGATGATTTGGGATACAGACTGAGGGTTCTTAGAAGAGTGGCCAGGGATGATTTGGGATACAGACTGAGGGTTCCAGATGCTGAGGGTTAAGCGTTGAGCTGGCAGAGCAGTGCCACACCCCGCCGGATCCAGTGTTCGGGAAGGACATCGGAGTTTAGCGTCATGGCGATGACGAAGTTGGTGGAGTGTCCTGTGGTGGAGAGGGTGCCCCGCCGTTCGCTGGTCTTGTAGATGGGGGAGGTGTAGCAGAGACGCTCAGGAATGTCCTGCCTTTTTATTGGCTTAAGCCAAATCTGAGGGGAAAGGAGAGAGGTGGGGTCAGAGCACTGAGGAGGGAGGAGAGGGGTGTGGTCAGCTTTGAGGAGGGAGGAGAGGGGTGTGGTCAGAGCTTTGAGGAGGGAGGAGAGGGGTGTGGTCAGAGCACTGAGGAGGGAGGAGAGGGGTGTGGTGAGAGCACTGAGGAGGGAGGAGAGGGGTGTGGTCAGAGCTTTGAGGAGAGAGGCGCGGGGTGTGGTCTGAGGAGGGAGGAGAGGGGTGTGGTCAGCTTTGAGGAGGGAGGAGAGGGGTGTGGTCAGAGCTTTGAGGAGGGAGGAGAGGGGTGTGGTCAGAGCACTGAGGAGGGAGGAGAGCGGTGTGGTCAGAGCTTTGAGGAGGGAGGCGAGGGGTGTGGTCAGAGCTTTGAGGAGGGAGGAGAGGGGTGTGGTCAGAGCTTTGAGGAGGGAGGAGAGGTGTGGTCAGAGCTTTGAGGAGGGAGGCGAGGGGTGTGGTCAGAGCTTTGAGGAGGGAGGAGAGGTGTGGTCAGAGCTTTGAGGAGGGAGGCGAGGGGTGTGGTCAGCTTTGAGGAGGGAGGAGAGGGGTGTGGTCAGCTTTGAGCAGGGAGGAGAGGGGTGTGGTCAGCTTTGAGGTGGGAGGAGAGGGGTGTGGTCAGCTTTGAGGAGGGAGGAGAGGGGTGTGGTCAGAGCTTTGAGGAGGGAGGCGAGGGGTGTGGTCAGCTTTGAGGAGGGAGGAGAGGGGTGTGGTCAGCTTTGAGGTGGGAGGAGAGGGGTGTGGTCAGAGCTTTGAGCAGAGAGGAGAGGGGTGTGGTCAGCTTTGAGCAGGGAGGAGAGGGGTGTGGTCAGCTTTGAGCAGGGAGGAGAGGGGTGTGGTCAGCTTTGAGGTGGGAGGAGAGGGGTGTGGTCAGAGCTTTGAGGAGGGAGGAGAGGGGTGTGGTCAGAGCTTTGAGCAGAGAGGAGAGGGGTGTGGTCAGCTTTGAGCAGGGAGGAGAGGGGTGTGGTCAGAGCACCGGTGAGAGAGAAGAGACACTGAGCAAATTTGACCCATCTTAACTGCCTGATCACGACTCGTGCTAGAGACCTCCCTGTAAACACAGAGAGCTAACTAGAACACCACACATAATTACTAAAGTGCTTAATGTATGAAAGAGTGATCTGTACCAGTGTCACTGTACAACATTGAGTGATATTTTGAACAAAGCCATGGGGGTATTGTCAGTGCTGGTTAAACAAAAGTGTTAAACTATGCAGTTCCAAGTTTGCGAGCCGTGTATGTGGTAACCTCTCTGCACAATGAATAAAATATGCAGCTGAATTAAATAATAGAGATTTGGGGCAAAGATCTCTAGAGAGATTTGCATATCAAAGATGGTCCCACTGACTGTTGTAACTCCCTCTCAAACGACAAACACCGTCTTTAATTTAGTTTTTGCTCTTGTCAAAAATGGTTTTGGTAATAATCTGACCTGGAATGTCTGAATATCAAAGAAATGCTCTTGAATAATTAATGAACCTGGGGTGTTAGGAGGGGGTAAAGGAGAAACTTTCAAACTAACCAGCCATTTTCCCTTAGAGCACTGCAGCCAATCTGCCATAAGCCATCTATTTTAATATAGAGCTCAATAATTTACATGTCAGCCACATTGGGCTGTGATCAAGATGGCCACTGCAAAATGCTATTCAAGAGGAAACCACTCCTTTTTTCACCCTCTCTTGTTTTTTTCCTGTATTTAGATGGTTTGAAAGCCCCCGCATAAAAGGTGTCATTGAAAGCTGAGGACTGCTGTACTTTCGGTGGTTAAGATTACAGACGGCTAATTAACTGGTGCTTGCACCTGTTCACTAAGCTCTCGAGGGCTTTTGGCGTGGTGCTCTGAAGAAAAGATTGCATAATGTCATGGGGCGGAGATGCACCAGTGAGAGACAGAGAGGAGCGTTTTGATTGGTTAATGCACGTCTGCTTCGGCCCCTGTCTCTTACTTGGGACTGGGGAAATGGGGAAATGGTGGGAAATCCCATTCAGGGGCTGGTCAGCTGGTCAGTGGCCCACGTGCATGTCTAGCACCCACACCTCGCTTGTTTTTAAAAAAATTTTTTTACGATTTGCCCGTTAGCGCTCCAGTTACACAGGGAGAAGAAATGCCACAGCACTGGCATGACATTCAAGCGCAGGTCATGCATGTGGTGACACTTCCACTGTCTTTGTTTGAGGATTGAATGAAAAAAGTATTTCATCCTTCATGAACCAATGATGCTACTACAGGGCCGACATCTATAATGTGCAAGACTCTAATGTAATGTGTCGACGACGGAGTGTGAAAGACAGCGCAGGCATGGTGTTGTGGATAGAGCATTAGCAGATACGGTGCTCACCACAGGCATGGTGTTGTGGATAGAGCATTAGCAGATACGGTGCTCACCACAGGCATGGTGTTGTAGATAGAGCGTTAGCAGATACGGTGCTCACCACAGGCATGGTGTTGTGGATAGAGCATTAGCAGATACGGTGCTCACCACAGGCATGGTGTTGTGGATAGAGCGTTAGCACAGATACAGCGCTCACCACAGGCATGGTGTTGTGGATAGAGCGTTAGCACAGATACGGCACTCACCACAGGCATGGTGTTGTGGATAGAGTGTTAGCACAGATACGGCACTCACCACAGGCATGGTGTTGTAGATAGAGCGTTAGCACAGATACAGCGCTCACCACAGGCATGGTGTTGTGGATAGAGCGTTAGCACAGATACAGCGCTCACCACAGGCATGGTGTTGTGGATAGAGCGTTAGCACAGATACAGCGCTCACCACAGGCATGGTGTTGTAGATAGAGCGTTAGCACAGATACGGTGCTCACCACAGGCATGGTGTTGTAGATAGAGCGTTAGCACAGATACAGCGCTCACCACAGGCATGGTGTTGTGGATAGAGCGTTAGCACAGATACAGTGCTCACCACAGGCATGGTGTTGTAGATAGAGCGTTAGCACAGATACGGTGCTCACCACAGGCATGGTGTTGTAGATAGAGCGTTAGCACAGATACAGCGCTCACCACAGGCATGGTGTTGTGGATAGAGCGTTAGCACAGATACAGCGCTCACCACAGGCATGGTGTTGTGGATAGAGCGTTAGCACAGATACAGTGCTCACCACAGGCATGGTGTTGTAGATAGAGCGTTAGCACAGATACGGTGCTCACCACAGGCATGGTGTTGTGGATAGAGCGTTAGCACAGATACAGCGCTCACCACAGGCATGGTGTTGTGGATAGAGCGTTAGGACAGATACAGCGCTCACCACAGGCATGGTGTTGTGGATAGAGCGTTAGCACAGATACAGCGCTCACCACAGGCATGGTGTTGTGGATAGAGCGTTAGCAGATACAGCGCTCACCACAGGCATGGTGTTGTGGATAGAGCGTTAGCACAGATACAGCGCTCACCACAGGCATGGTGTTGTAGATAGAGCGTTAGCACAGATACAGCGCTCACCACAGACATGGTGTTGTAGATAGAACGTTAGCACAGATACAGCGCTCACCACAGGCATGGTGTTGTGGATAGAGCGTTAGCAGATACGGCGCTCACCACAGGCATGGTGTTGTGGATAGAGCGTTAGCAGATACAGCGCTCACCACAGGCATGGTGTTGTGGATAGAGTATTAGCAGATACAGCGCTCACCACAGGCATGGTGTTGTGGATAGAGCGTTAGGACAGATACAGCGCTCACCACAGGCATGGTGTTGTGGATAGAGCGTTAGCACAGATACAGTGCTCACCACAGGCATGGTGTTGTGGATAGAGCGTTAGCACAGATACGGCACTCACCACAGGCATGGTGTTGTGGATAGAGCGTTAGCACAGATACAGCGCTCACCACAGGCATGGTGTTGTGGATAGAGCGTTAGCACAGATACAGCGCTCACCACAGGTATGGTGTTGTGGATAGAGCGTTAGCACAGATACAGTGCTCACCACAGGCATGGTGTTGTAGATAGAGCGTTAGCACAGATACGGTGCTCACCACAGGCATGGTGTTGTGGATAGAGCGTTAGCACAGATACAGCGCTCACCACAGGCATGGTGTTGTGGATAGAGCGTTAGGACAGATACAGCGCTCACCACAGGCATGGTGTTGTGGATAGAGCGTTAGCACAGATACAGCGCTCACCACAGGCATGGTGTTGTGGATAGAGCGTTAGCAGATACAGCGCTCACCACAGGCATGGTGTTGTGGATAGAGCGTTAGCACAGATACAGCGCTCACCACAGGCATGGTGTTGTAGATAGAGCGTTAGCACAGATACAGCGCTCACCACAGGCATGGTGTTGTAGATAGAACGTTAGCACAGATACAGCGCTCACCACAGGCATGGTGTTGTGGATAGAGCATTAGCAGATACGGTGCTCACCACAGGCATGGTGTTGTAGATAGAGCGTTAGCAGATACGGTGCTCACCACAGGCATGGTGTTGTGGATAGAGCGTTAGGACAGATACAGCGCTCACCACAGGCATGGTGTTGTGGATAGAGCGTTAGCACAGATACAGCGCTCACCACAGGCATGGTGTTGTGGATAGAGCGTTAGGACAGATACAGCGCTCACCACAGGCATGGTGTTGTGGATAGAGCGTTAGCACAGATACAGCGCTCACCACAGGCATGGTGTTGTAGATAGAGCGTTAGCACAGATACAGCGCTCACCACAG
Source organism: Synaphobranchus kaupii (assembly GCA_029718625.1). NCBI lineage: Eukaryota > Metazoa > Chordata > Actinopteri > Anguilliformes > Synaphobranchidae > Synaphobranchus > Synaphobranchus kaupii. Next base: position 53,478,862 of record CM056384.1, on the reverse strand, counting down.
GCATGGTGTTGTAGATAGAACGTTAGCACAGATACAGCGCTCACCACAGGCATGGTGTTGTGGATAGAGCGTTAGGACAGATACAGCGCTCACCACAGGCATGGTGTTGTGGATAGAGCGTTAGCAGATACAGCGCTCACCACAGGCATGGTGTTGTGGATAGAGCGTTAGCACAGATACAGCGCTCACCACAGGCATGGTGTTGTAGATAGAGCGTTAGCACAGATACAGCGCTCACCACAGGCATGGTGTTGTAGATAGAACGTTAGCACAGATACAGCGCTCACCACAGGCATGGTGTTGTGGATAGAGCGTTAGGACAGATACAGCGCTCACCACAGGCATGGTGTTGTGGATAGAGCGTTAGCACAGATACAGCGCTCACCACAGGCATGGTGTTGTGGATAGAGCGTTAGCAGATACAGCGCTCACCACAGGCATGGTGTTGTGGATAGAGCGTTAGCACAGATACAGCGCTCACCACAGGCATGGTGTTGTGGATAGAGCGTTAGCACAGATACAGCGCTCACCACAGGCATGGTGTTGTGGATAGAGCGTTAGCACAGATACAGTGCTCACCACAGGCATGGTGTTGTAGATAGAGCGTTAGCACAGATACGGTGCTCACCACAGGCATGGTGTTGTGGATAGAGCGTTAGCACAGATACAGCGCTCACCACAGGCATGGTGTTGTGGATAGAGCGTTAGGACAGATACAGCGCTCACCACAGGCATGGTGTTGTGGATAGAGCGTTAGCACAGATACAGCGCTCACCACAGGCATGGTGTTGTGGATAGAGCGTTAGCAGATACAGCGCTCACCACAGGCATGGTGTTGTGGATAGAGCGTTAGCACAGATACAGCGCTCACCACAGGCATGGTGTTGTAGATAGAGCGTTAGCACAGATACAGCGCTCACCACAGGCATGGTGTTGTAGATAGAACGTTAGCACAGATACAGCGCTCACCACAGGCATGGTGTTGTGGATAGAGCGTTAGCAGATACGGCGCTCACCACAGGCATGGTGTTGTGGATAGAGCGTTAGCAGATACAGCGCTCACCACAGGCATGGTGTTGTGGATAGAGCATTAGCAGATACAGCGCTCACCACAGGCATGGTGTTGTGGATAGAGCGTTAGGACAGATACAGCGCTCACCACAGGCATGGTGTTGTGGATAGAGCGTTAGCACAGATACAGTGCTCACCACAGGCATGGTGTTGTGGATAGAGCGTTAGCACAGATACGGCACTCACCACAGGCATGGTGTTGTGGATAGAGCGTTAGCACAGATACAGCGCTCACCACAGGCATGGTGTTGTGGATAGAGCGTTAGCACAGATACGGCGCTCACCACAGGCATGGTGTTGTGGATAGAGCGTTAGGACAGATACAGCGCTCACCACAGGCATGGTGTTGTGGATAGAGCGTTAGCACAGATACGGCGCTCACCACAGGCATGGTGTTGTGGATAGAGCGTTAGCACAGATACGGTGCTCACCACAGACATGGTGTTGTGGATAGAGCGTTAACACAGATACGGCACTCACCACAGGCATGGTGTTGTGGATAGAGCGTTAGCAGATACAGCGCTCACCACAGGCATGGTGTTGTGGATAGAGCGTTAGCACAGATACGGCACTCACCACAGGCATGGTGTTGTAGATAGAGCGTTAGCACAGATACGGCACTCACCACAGGCATGGTGTTGTGGATAGAGCGTTAGCAGATACAGCGCTCACCACAGGCATGGTGTTGTAGATAGAGCGTTAGCACAGATACAGCGCTCACCACAGGCATGGTGTTGTGGATAGAGCGTTAGCAGATACAGCGCTCACCACAGGCATGGTGTTGTGGATAGAGCATTAGCAGATACAGCGCTCACCACAGGCATGGCGTTGTGGATAGAGCGTTAGGACAGATACAGCGCTCACCACAGGCATGGTGTTGTGGATAGAGCGTTAGCACAGATACAGTGCTCACCACAGGCATGGTGTTGTGGATAGAGCGTTAGCACAGATACGGCACTCACCACAGGCATGGTGTTGTGGATAGAGCGTTAGCACAGATACAGCGCTCACCACAGGCATGGTGTTGTGGATAGAGCGTTAGCACAGATACGGCGCTCACCACAGGCATGGTGTTGTGGATAGAGCGTTAGGACAGATACAGCGCTCACCACAGGCATGGTGTTGTGGATAGAGCGTTAGCACAGATACGGCGCTCACCACAGGCATGGTGTTGTGGATAGAGCGTTAGCACAGATACGGTGCTCACCACAGACATGGTGTTGTGGATAGAGCGTTAACACAGATACGGCACTCACCACAGGCATGGTGTTGTGGATAGAGCGTTAGCAGATACAGCGCTCACCACAGGCATGGTGTTGTGGATAGAGCGTTAGCACAGATACGGCACTCACCACAGGCATGGTGTTGTAGATAGAGCGTTAGCACAGATACGGCACTCACCACAGGCATGGTGTTGTGGATAGAGCGTTAGCAGATACAGCGCTCACCACAGGCATGGTGTTGTAGATAGAGCGTTAGCACAGATACAGCGCTCACCACAGGCATGGTGTTGTGGATAGAGCGTTAGCACAGATACAGCGCTCACCACAGGCATGGTGTTGTGGATAGAGCGTTAGCACAGATACAGTGCTCACCACAGGCATGGTGTTGTAGATAGAGCGTTAGCACAGATACGGTGCTCACCACAGGCATGGTGTTGTGGATAGAGCGTTAGCACAGATACAGCGCTCACCACAGGCATGGTGTTGTGGATAGAGCGTTAGGACAGATACAGCGCTCACCACAGGCATGGTGTTGTGGATAGAGTGTTAGCACAGATACAGCGCTCACCACAGGCATGGTGTTGTGGATAGAGCGTTAGCAGATACAGCGCTCACCACAGGCATGGTGTTGTGGATAGAGCGTTAGCACAGATACAGCGCTCACCACAGGCATGGTGTTGTAGATAGAGCGTTAGCACAGATACAGCGCTCACCACAGGCATGGTGTTGTAGATAGAACGTTAGCACAGATACAGCGCTCACCACAGGCATGGTGTTGTGGATAGAGCGTTAGCAGATACGGCGCTCACCACAGGCATGGTGTTGTGGATAGAGCGTTAGCAGATACAGCGCTCACCACAGGCATGGTGTTGTGGATAGAGCATTAGCAGATACAGCGCTCACCACAGGCATGGTGTTGTGGATAGAGCGTTAGGACAGATACAGCGCTCACCACAGGCATGGTGTTGTGGATAGAGCGTTAGCACAGATACAGTGCTCACCACAGGCATGGTGTTGTGGATAGAGCGTTAGCACAGATACGGCACTCACCACAGGCATGGTGTTGTGGATAGAGCGTTAGCACAGATACAGCGCTCACCACAGGCATGGTGTTGTGGATAGAGCGTTAGCACAGATACGGCACTCACCACAGGCATGGTGTTGTAGATAGAGCGTTAGCACAGATACGGCACTCACCACAGGCATGGTGTTGTGGATAGAGCGTTAGCAGATACAGCGCTCACCACAGGCATGGTGTTGTAGATAGAGCGTTAGCACAGATACAGCGCTCACCACAGGCATGGTGTTGTGGATAGAGCGTTAGGACAGATACAGCGCTCACCACAGGCATGGTGTTGTGGATAGAGCGTTAGCACAGATACGGCACTCACCACAGGCATGGTGTCATGGAGCACTTTCGGGTAGGACTCTGCAAGCAGCTTGGTCTTCCGGTCCCAGCGTGCACCATCCAGGTAGAGGCCGTTGATATAAACACCTGCAGAGAAGCAGACGCACACACAGCCCTTTCAGACAGTAAGATAACAGACTGAGGACACCCCAACACACGGTCTCAGACAATAACTCCACACACTGGGAAGACGCACAATAGTTTGGTCAATTAAGTTTTTAAAAATACTTTAAAACCCTTTAGACACCCATTAACTTCCTGCGTTTTGCTGACAATTTTAGAAGAAACTGATAATTTCAATCTATATTCAGAACAAAATTCTTCTTTCTCATGATCATGCATTTTGGTTGTAATTTAAACGTATTTAAAATATTAATTTGTTGTATAAACACAGAAGCATGCACACACACAGTCTCAGGCCGTAAGGTCAGACCCCAAGCAACTGCACACACTTCACAGGGCAGAATATTAACACACTGGCTGTGACCGAATATGATCCCTTCACCCCTTTGAGGGCGCATACTTGAGTCAACTTCGTCAAAAAGCTTTTGAGTGGGTGACTTTTCTCACAAATAGGGACACTTAAAATCCCAGGATGAAACCCTTATTTCAGGAGAATTTGATTCAGGAGCACACTCATCCGACAATTTCAGGAAGTAAACCAGAAGTAAAAACTAAAACTTGTAGTACAAGAGCGGGACATATTACAAACGACTCTTCTTATTTTTGTTAATTCTATCTTCATTCATAATCTACACTTTGTAACCATTGCCATATGTAAACCGATTGATATTCTCAATAAAAATAAAAATATTACGAACTACTTCCTTACTAGTTTGGAAAGAGTTTTGCAGGATATATTTCGCACACTGCTTGAAAAGTTAGGGGAGAGGGCACATAGTAGACAGGGATCTGAGTGGACAGGGGACAGGGGAAAAGGTCACAGCCACTGTCCCCAGAGGACCCCACTGAATGCTGGGAAGGGATTATTGTGACATAGCATCGTGGACGGGGCCTCTCACCGTCCACAGGGGGGTGGCGGTACTCGATGTCCTCCAGAACCTCAAAGTCGAAGCCCAGCAGGTCGATGGGGATGGTGTGCTTGCGGGCGTAGTTCTGTTGGCCGCCCGTCAGGAAGGCTTGAGTGAAGAAGAAGCCCGACATCCAGAACACCGTGGGGGTGCCTTTGTCGTACCAGTCCTACGGAAACAGCGGAAGCTGCGTCAGGACACGCCTCGGGGGCGGGACAGGACCTGCGCTAACGTACTGACGACCTCGCCTTTCACTGTAAGGTAAGCGCTGGAGTGCTAACAGCTGGCGGCGGCGGGGCTGGTGTGTTGATACTTTACTCGAGTTCCCTGATACATTGACTTTCTCCTGGCACAGTTGCCTCCCTGACAGGCTGTGTCTCTGCGCTGTGGTGTGTGTCTGACGGTCACGGTGTGGTGTGGTGCAGACGCCCCTGAGCGCTCCACTGCCCCTGGCATCCGTGACCGGCCTCTGACTGGGACAGCTGGGAATAGCTTCTGACAGAAGAGTGTGTGCCTGTGTGTGCGTCTGTGTGTGTGTGTGTGTGTGAGGGAGAGAGAGATAGAACGTGTGCGCACATCTGTTAGATGCCCACCGGCAGTCTGCCAGCTCACGGCAGAAGCTCCAGTTCCCATAGGAGAGAGGGAGAGAGTTGGCCAAACGGGCCTCTCTATGCACCCAGCCAGCATTCCTGGCCTCTGACTACAGCACTGAAGCCGACTGCTGCTCTGCCATGTGAGGGTGAAATAATACAACTGCACAGCAGCCTTTGTTTTTCCCCTTGGCCGATTCATGGTTTCATCCCCCCGTGATCCCAGTCTGGCTCGGCACTGACCCTAAAGGACAGTAGAGCCGGAGAGGTCCGTGCGGGTCGTGCGTGAGATCGGGCGATTGGATGTAAGCACGTTAACATTCCGCTTTCCTTCTGCGCCCCGGGAGGTGGTCTTTCCCGGGGGAGAGCCGACCTCCCTCTAAACCCTGAAAGCGCACGGCGGCAGGGGTGCTCGCTCGCAGCCAGGAGCACGCTCCTCCCCTCCACGCTCCTGATGGCCGCTTTCCTTCTCCGGCGGTCGATTCTGATTCGTCCCAGGTGCGGATTAGGGGAGATTTCCTCGGCTGAGCGCATGGGAAAATGTCTGACCGCAGATCGTATTGATTGTCGCTCTGGTTGAAACGGGAGGGGGGGGGGGGTCGTCTGAGAGACAGAGCGGGAAATCGTTGAAAAATGCCGAAGGTCATCACGGGGATCTCTAAGCTCGTCTATAATGCATCCTCGTTTGGGAGAACTGCGCAGGTACCTGCAGGAACTTCAGTCTTTGCAGGAAGTCGCTAACGTAGCCGCCCAGGGGCTTGAGGCTGGGGTAGGACTTCTTCATCCACATGCCAGGAATCCGGCCTTTCAGGATTCCGTTCACCACTTCCTCCAACTCTGCTGACATTACCACCAGACCCTGAAACACACAGTCACTGTTACACACTGCCATTACCACCAGACCATGAAACACACAGTCACTGTTACACAATGCTGTTACCACCAAACCCTGAAACACACAATCACTGTTACACAATGCCATTACCACCAGACCCTGAAACACACAGTCACTGTTACACACTGCCGTTACCACCAGACCATGAAACACACAGTCACTGTTACACACTGCCGTTACCACCAGACCATGAAACACACAGTCACTGTTACACACTGCCATTACCACCAGACCATGAAACACACAGTCACTGTTACACAATGCTGTTACCACCAAACCCTGAAACACACAATCACTGTTACACAATGCCATTACCACCAGACCCTGAAACACACAGTCACTGTTACACACTGCCGTTACCACCAGACCATGAAACACACAGTCACTGTTACACACTGCCATTACCACCAGACCATGAAACACACAGTCACTGTTACACACTGCCGTTACCACCAGACCATGAAACACACAGTCACTGTTACACAATGCTGTTACCACCAAACCCTGAAACACACAATCACTGTTACACACTGCCATTACCACCAGACCCTGAAACACACAGTCACTGTTACACACTGCCGTTACCACCAGACCATGAAACACACAGTCACTGTTACACACTGCCATTACCACCAGACCATGAAACACACAGTCACTGTTACACACTGCCGTTACCACCAGACACTGAAACACACAGTCACTGTTACACAATGCCATTACCACCAGACCCTGAAACACACAGTCACTGTTACACACTGCCATTACCACCAGACCATGAAACACACAGTCACTGTTACACAATGCTGTTACCACCAAACCCTGAAACACACAATCACTGTTACACAATGCCATTACCACCAGACCCTGAAACACACAGTCACCGTTACACACTGCCATTACCACCAGACCCTGAAACACACAATCACTATTACAAGTCATGAGATGCTAATTTCAAATTTACATTCCGGCTTCTCTCCTGAAATGATCAGTGCTCCAATCTCAGCCATTGAACCAGTCCAGATCCAACAAGCTCTCGGTTTCACTGGAAACCAAACGCATCAGCACAAGTAAACTTGGCTGAAAACTTTGGTTGAGACTCGAGCTGTCAGAGCCCATACCAAAAACAGAAATGAAGGTTTTAAAGCAGATTTACTGAGCGCTCCAGCGATTTAAGCCCCGGGGCTGAAAGCAATCGCGTGTGCGTGTCTTTGGAGGGAGGAGAAGGTGCGTAAAATAATCAGGCCTAGGTGTGTCCCCTGCAATGCTGATTAAAGCAGAGAAGCCTGTGACATCCAAATAAGCCAGATCTCATCTGGCGGAGAGTTTCATTAAGCCGGGTGCGGGTAAGCCCCGATGATTGACAGACGATAGCCGATAAACTGTTCCCCTCGCAGGTCCCCTGACTCGCAGGCCCTCTGCGATGTGAAAGTCTGGGCGGAGACGGGTTGAACTTGGGACTCGCTTTCAACGAATCTGAGAGATAAAAGGGCTCCCCCCTTATTTATTCTGAGAGGCAGCGAGACGGCGGCAGCCCCCAGGGTGCTGTCAGACGGAATTACCTGCCGGAACCTTCCGTGCCAATAAGCCCTGCTCCCTCCGAGAGGGGCACCTTCAGAAAAAAGGCCTGGACGGCGAAGGGAGTTTCAAATGCGTTCGAAAGACGTTTTAAAGATGTTTAAACTCGGTCGTGCTGTTTTACACATCCCTGCAATCTCACTGACAAACCGAACGGACTGCCCGGTCGGACTATAAATACACCGAACGGCCGTTCCTGTGCTGGTGGAGTGGATTCTGGCATCTCTGTGGCGCAGCGGCGGGCTTATGTCAAGCTCGCTGTCGTTACCGTCCGTGCCTTACGCTGCTTACTGTAGAGTTTATAATACACTGGAGCTTGGAACTCATCAAAACCCAAACACCAACAAAAACCTCACAGCAAACAAATGAAACAGATGTTACAGCAGTAATGATCAGATCAGTTCTGTCCCTCAGTACGCTCCGTCAGCTGTAAAGGCAGGGCCTATTAAAACACAAAACCCAAAAGAAGACAGATGTGCTACATTTATAGGCTATAAACGTAGAGAGGATTCGTCCTTTGGTTGACGATCAGTCATGTTTCCATGTCCAGCTTGCTACCTATCCTTCTGCTCGGAGAGAAAATAAAACATCTCTTTTCCAAGGGAGATGTGGTAAAGATCGCAGCTAGCCCACACTACGTGGACACAAAACTGTCTAGAATGTCAAAAAGTCACAATAGTCACTCTACAATAGAAGAAAAAACAAAAAGCCGGTCAAAAACGCATCAACCAAGACAACTGACATGTTAAAAGTCAACAGTAAGTGCATTCTGTTCTAATAATATTAACTCAGATGAGGTAACAGTTAATGATGAAAATTTAGTCTTTAGTAGTCTTTAGTCTTTAGTAAAGTTTCTTAGGCAACCAGCCACGGGAATGGCCCCCGTTTCCTTCCCATCATGCACCTTGATGGCCCTCTGGATGTTGAGGCAGGAGTCGCGGATGGTCTGCAGCAGCTTGTTGAAGCGTCCCATCTCCTGCACCAGCACCGTGTTCATGCTCTGGTTGTAGTCGGTGGGGAACTTGCGCATGGACGCCTCAATGTCAAAGTCCGGGGGCAGCTTGCTCAGCACGTCGGCCGCCACTTCGAACACCATGTCGTCCGAGGACTTGGCATCACCCCCAGAGGAGCGGGACTGAGAGACACAGGGAGAGAGGGTCCAAGAGCAGTGTGAGCTTTTTAAAAATATTACCTATATATAGTAGGGTAGAGCTGTTGATTATGAAAATATCATTCTATAATATTTTGTGCTCTCAGTAAGGGCTGGGGGGCATATTTACTGTACCGTTACTTTGTTCTAAGTAAGGGCGGAGTAGTATATTCACTGTAGTGTTACTCTGTTCTAAGTAAGGGAGGAGTAGTATACTCACTGTAGTGTTACTCTGTTCTAAGTAAGGGAGGAGTAGTATACTCACTGTAGTGTTACTCTGTTCTAAGTAAGGGAGGAGTAGTATACTCACTGTGGTGTTACTCTGTTCTAAGTAAGGGAGGAGTAGTATACTCCCTGTAGTGTTACTCTGTTCTAAGTAAGGGAGGAGTAGTACACTCACTGTGGTGTTACTCTGTTCTAAGTAAGGGAGGAGTAGTACACTCACTGTGGTGTTACTCTGTTCTAAGTAAGGGAGGAGTAGTACACTCACTGTGGTGTTACTCTGTTCTCTGTAAGGGAGGAGTAGTATACTCACTGTGGTGTTACTCTGTTCTCTGTAAGGGAGGAGTAATATACTTACAGCTCTTGTACATGCCACAGACTCTGTTTCCTGTGGCAACCCCTAGCTCCAACCCTACCAGCTGTCTGAGTCTAAACTCTGTGCTGTACTTACTGTTAACTCTCCCTAGAAAACAGGCACACACACATGCCCACACATATACACACACACACACACACACACACACACACACACACACACCAAAGGAAACAGCAATGAATATAAGACACACAGCCATGGCCAAGATTTGTAGCCATTTCATCCATCTGCTAATAAGGAACAATTATGAAAACATTCATATGGCACTTTACAAGTGCCTAAATTAAATGTATAATTGCTCAAATGAATTCATGCACACAATGCTGTCACAACTGAATGATGATGCATGTATTTGCAACAACAATGGGCACTCGCAACAGCACTTCTGAACTGAAGCAAGAATAATTAGGAAAAATTCCCATTTAGGAAAGAGCTCAGAAACAAGTTGTAGAACACTTCAGGCAACAATTAAGGCAATAACCACAGTAATTGTGATTTTGGGGTCCTGGCTGTTGATTTGTTATACCAAGCAGAAGTGCATAACTGCTGTAGCCATGATCAGACCCGTTTCTCTGAGAAACAAAGTACATTTTAAGTGTCTGCCTGGGCCCTTGAAAGAATAACATAATATGATTGTCTAAAGGATACCACTTTCCTCTATTAGGTCAATAAGTAAGGAGCTTAAACCTGCCTGGTAGAGGACACAAGTGCACCTCGCCCCCCCACACACTCAATTCAAGGTCCAGAGTTGGGAGATCTACAAAACGTGGTTGCATCTTTGGGATACAATGTCTCCAAACCTACTATCAGACACCACCTTTATGTCAATAGGGTGTTTGTTAGAGTGGCCAGTAAAAAAGCCTTTATCAAAAACAAGCATTTGTAATGACAATGGCCATATGCTCAGCTATCAAAAAAACGTGGCGGCAAATACATTTTTCAGCAAAACGATAACGCCTAGCATACCTAAAAATCAACCAAGACATGCTTAACTGACCACAAAATTACTGTTTTGCAATAGAAACAAATTTGGTTTGAATTGAAGAGGGCAGTCCATAAGCACATACTGAAGATTCTGTCGGAAGAAAGGTCAAAGATGTTCACGTATGTGATAAAACACTAGAGACCACTCAGTAGTGGTATCCTTCAGAAGGGAAGGATACAGAGTACTGAAACAGCAGTGTGAATATTTGTCACACTCATTTGTTTTTGGGAAATACATTTATTTCAGTTATTCAGTTGATTCAGTTGAATCATTATTAAAGTAGAATGTTTGAGAATTAAAATATAGCTCAGCGCTTGTATTTTCTTTATACAGTCTCATAATTCTGGAGGCCATATACACTGAATCCATGCCGTTCTGGAGGCAAGCGCGGGTCCTGTCCGCTGCTAGATAGATGTACCTAATAAAGTGGCTAGTGTGTGTGTGTGTGTGTTTGCATGTGTATCTCATCTGTGTGTGAGTGTTTGTTTATGTATATGTGTGTGTGTGTGTGTGTGTGTGTGTGTGTGCGCGCGCAACGTGTCAGGACGGATTTCTTGTTGTGGTAGATGACTTTGGCGGTTTCTCAGAGGGTGTAATGTATCCGTTAGATTTAGCTGCACCATCTCTATGGATTTGACTGAGCACAGCCTTGAGTGAGTGTGGAGCAAAGAGCAGATAAGGTAGGGAACAGATCCTGTTCTGTCACAGACGCATATCAGGGGCCCCAGTGTTCTGAAGGGAGTTCACACTCTACACACAAACAACTTAAATATTAATTGAGTTTTCCAAATGAATTCATAGTAAATATTTATTGAAAGTTATTAAATATTGAAGTAATCTCTGCGCAACACCGCATGGTGAAGTGGGAGTGAACGCAATGAATAAATGATAATATATACAGAGACCTGGCATGGACACGCCAGGAGGAGTTTATAATGAACACCAGCTTCGACAAAACCACTTCACTTGAAAAAAAACACCATGGTTTCTTTACCTATTTAGACTATCAAGCTCTCATACAAAATAGCAGTATGCCTGGCTCCGCCTCTCTTTTCTTACAGTGGATTGTGGGACATTTGCTTGGCATGTTGTGATTCATGCCTTTATGTGGTGCTCAGGAAAAGGGTCAGTTGGTGTTCAGAATGTGTTAAATCTGAGAGTGAAGTGGCGTTTAGTGTGAGAGAACAGCAGTGTTGAGTATGTGTTCACTATGAGAGTGTAGCTGTGTCGAGTACACTTTCATTCTGACAGAGCAGTGGTGTTGAGTATGTGTTCAGTATGATGGTGTAGCTGTGTTGAGTGCACGTTCAGTCTGACAGTGCAGCGGTGTAGAGTATGTGTTCAGTGTGAGAGTACAGCAGTGTTGAGTATGTGCTCACTATGAGGGTGTAGCTGTGTCGAGTACACTGTCATTCTGACAGAGCAGCGGTGTTGAGTATGTGTTCAGTCTGACAGAGCAGCGGTGTCGAGTATGTGTTCAGTGTGAGAGTACAGCAGTGTTGAGTATGTGCTCACTATGAGAGTGTAGCTGTGTCGAGTACACTGTCATTCTGACAGAGCAGCGGTGTTGAGTATGTGTTCAGTCTGACAGAGCAGCGGTGTCGAGTATGTGTTCAGTGTGAGATTACAGCGGCGTTGAGTACGTGTTCAGTACGTGCCCTTACTTGTGTCAGCAGGATGCTGTCAAACAGCAGCTGGGTCTCCGCCTGGTCCTTGGTGATGTCAGCATTGGCGTTCATGCCGAATATCTCAGGTGAGGGGTTGAGAGGCAGATTCTTGGTGTATTCGATGTAGCTGCTGTGCTGTAGGGGTGAAAATCAGAGAGCGCCACAGTGCCATAATATGAATAAAGCACCAATAACCATCCAAAACATTAACATTCCAGAGATTGCTGACATTTATAAGAATGACTATGTAAATGCCTGTTCATGAATAAAACATTCGGCGTGGAAATGTCATATAAAATGTGTATTGATTACACTTGTGTTCACAGAAATGTAATGAGGGCGTTAAAATTAAATTCACGCTGCTTATTGTCGTCGAGGCCACAGTGCGTCTTTAGAACCGCGCAGGAGGTGAGTAAGAGCCTAACTCTATTCCTGGAAGGCGTATTCGTTCACTGGCTTTTGTTCCGGACTCTGCTCTTAATTATTTACCCAACATAAAGCTCGGTTTGACATTTCAATTTGACTACCTTTATATTAAAAAAAAACAACAACAAAAGATAAAACAGCTGAAATTATAAAAAAAACTGACCTTTTAAACGTGACCCAAAAGTCAAAAAATAAAACTAGTGGGAGGCCTCAGGGAAGGCAGAATAATTTGAAAGCGCTGATGTGACACGTGCAGGCTAAACGACCTTGGGATGTGCTAACGGCGTGTAGGAGCGCTCATCTTTGAGATCTCCGTCCCAGCGGTTCTCATTTCTGCTACACGCCAGTCCTGTTCAGTCACACATTCATTTAGTTGGGACTTTCTCAGTCCAAGACCAGCCAAAACTGAAGGCTTCGAACAGTGACAATACAAGTTGTAATCATGTGGATTGACCGTGTGAATTATTATTTATTTTATTTATTATTATTTTTTTGATAATTTGGCACCCAACCCGGGGCTGTCTATATCCAAGTCCCTCCCCAATTTGGAATGTCCAATTGTCTCGCCAAACCGTGTTCATGAAACAACCCGACTGCTCTGGACACACGGGTATCTTTACCTGAGTGCAAACCCACGGCTTTCCTCCGAAACACGTGGCTCCTCCACCTGTTTCTCCCTACGCACCATCGCCAAACTCGCACAGAGCGGAATCGAAGGAAGACCGCCCTATGCAGCTGCATGCAGGCCATGGGCTTGTCCATGCTCAGCGGGGTTGCCTGATGAACGCGGGCCGTACCCTGGACAACGCAATTGCCAATTTTGCGTCGCCCCCCCGCGGGGCTACCGGCCACAGGCGACACTGGCGCGATCTGGATTCGAACCCAGACCATGGGGATCATCCATGCACTAGTGTGAGTCATTTGTCATTTTAAATATGTACCCAGTCCCATCCAGTTATGCTCCGCTTAGTTCAGGCTTTGCTTTGGTGTGATGTGCAGGCCTCGTTTTTACACTGATCAAAACCAAGCATAACTGTTGTTGATTTGAAATGAGCTGAGTCTTGATTTTTTATAAAAGCTCTAAAAATACTCTCTGCTGGAGATCCTCTGGTGTAGAGCCTCGGTCAATCAGCCAATCACACCGTCTCAAGTGCAGACCGCAGAACTATCAGAGAGCGCTAAATGGAGAAGTGACTGCGATGCCAAATATTGACTTAATATCACAAGCTGGCACTACCAACATGAACACACATAATGAAAGAACGGTGGCCAAATACGAGTGCGATAAGGCACTCTTACATCGACGTTTAAGATGAGGGAACATAAAGTTCCATGTACAGAAGCCCAAAGGACTCCTGACACAGTGATACGAGTTGAGATAACAGTTGAATGTGAAATAATAAGCAGCTTCCTGAGGCAGTGTGGTCATGTACCTCTCCTTCGGATGGGGAGTAGTATAGGCCGCTGGAGTCGAACTTGTAGTCGGGGTCCCGTACGATTTCGGGGGTGTAGAACAGCGAGAGTATGGTGCGTAGTGTGCGGCGGTCCCAGTCGTCCGTCACACGGCCCCCGTAGTTACACTCGCCCGTCATGTAGTGGATGGCTTTGAAAGGCACTTCCTGTGGGCGGGGCCAGGCGCAGTTAAAAACTCTTGAGGAGTCTGATCTCCAAACATAATCATCATCACTATTAACACCACTATTGCCACATTTAGTATCATCAGTATCAGCACCTGGAAGTGTTTTTATAAGTGTGATCATCATCATCATCATCATCATCATCATCATCAGACACCCTCACCATCTCATCATCATCCTTACCATTTCATCATCATTTTTAGTATTATCATCATCCTCACCATTTCTTCATCATCATCATCATCATCATCATCGTCAGACACCTTCACCATCATCATCATCACCATCTCATCACCATTTTTATTATAGACATCACATTATTATCACAGTCCTGTAAGATCTTTATAAACAGTCTTGCAAGCAAAGCCCTTACTAAGAATAAAAAAAGAAAACTAAGTAAACCCTGAATTTATTCGGCGTAGTGCCTGTAAAACTTGTTCTCGTTACAAATAGCCTCTTGAACATTCAATATTAATAGGAATACCTGTGGCTTACATATTCCCATCATATTTGCATGTATTATACAGTGTGGCTCTTTATTTAGCCTCCTTCACCTCGCTGTGTTGATGGAAGGTCCCTCTACGTCTCCCTGTACGCAACGCAGTCTAGAAAGAAAACCTACAGTCTAACCAGCACACGTGTGTGGAAAGTGTGGTTAATATTACTGAAATAAAGCTTTCAGCTGATCTCATATCAGTGTTCTAAGGCCAGCCTCATTTGTCAGTAAGCCTGTTTCAATGTGAGCTGTTGGCAGAATAATGGCCCATCCACTGGGAATGACATTGTTTTTGTTCACAGGGTAATATAGCCGTTCCAAATCTCAACGCAATTAAGCTTCCACATCTCTCTACTCTTTGCTTTGTTTTTCAAACGTATGAAATATGGACCGGAGAAACATTTAAATGTGGCATTTCGTATTTAAATTCCCCTACTCGTGGCACTCTGCTCTTGTTATTGGGAAAATGTCAAGGCATTCAGCAATGCTCTTGCCCACTTTATTTATGCATTGTTTCCTGGAAGGAAGATATAGCAGTCGACTTTTTCACTTGGCGGTAACAGAGCAGCAGTCTTTAAATGTCAAGTGTTTCCAATCAACTGCTTGGGCAGGAGATAAGAACAGCTTGTCTGACACCGCTGTTATTGCTGAGTGAATATACTGTACTGACCTGCTGCAGGTTGCTTTTACCTGACGCAGGTTGAGGGAGGTGAAGTCTTATGTAAGCTGTAAAGCAAAGCAAATGTGGCCCAAATCAGATTTTTTCTTATCAGATCTCGGCCACTTTCATATGTGGTCCTAAATCCGATACATATCCGATCAATGGCCATGCGACCGCAGTCTGAACAGTCATATCGGAATTTGTGTGACGTTTTACATCATTTTTGATGTAGCTGGGCATTAGAACGTAGCCCACGGCCTAGTTAACTCACTATTGTACAGGGTAGGTTATGGAC